>OZ010711.1:23653681-24016181 GCA_963932345.1 Ophion ventricosus | reverse complement strand
TCACCCACAAGCAATCCACCGATCTGAATGAAACAAAAACCAAAATTCTTTTAATGTCAAGAGATGAAAAATCCGCTATAGAAGTATTGCAAAAAAAATTAAATCAAGGAATGAACGACCGTTCCATTTGGCTTTTTCTTGACCCACACTTCGGAGGGTTGCATGGAAATAAATAAAACAGGTATTATTTCGAAGCAGGAACAAAATTCAATTTACGTGATTTTGTGTTTATGCCGGACGGCAAACCTAACAGGGTAAACCACCCCTCACATGAATTTATTCATCACTGTCGTGTTTTCTGTACTTAAAATTCATCCGCTGATTCAAAATATTCCTATAAACTACATTTTAATGTTTGCTCATGTTTCGAAATTATTCCGTTGGTCTTAAGGTCTTCTGAGTTTCATTCAATTCGCAGTTACAAAAAATTTTCCATCCATTTCGTTGAAACTGCTACCATTCCATCGGTAATATGAATTTTATGTTTGCATATACATGCATATTTATATAGAACTTTAGGAGAGGTGCGCAGGGAGGGGTGGACTACACCCCTTACTCACAAAACTCATATTTTCGCATCGGAATGCTTCTCACTCTAATTCGCACGTTTATATGAAAGCATCTTTCAAATACAAGAACAAAAATATATAAAAAATACCATTAATAGCATACAAATGGTATATATAAAAAAAGTTTGTTGTGTTCGGTGTTTCTTGATTCCACGTTATAAATTTTTATATGAGGATTTATGTATACGCTTTAATTCTTAAATGAGCGAAGCGATTAGCCATTTTTCAACTATAAACGAAAACATGTGTATGTTAGTGCGGCTAATCTTGGATTGTTCACCTGTGGCAATCCGATTCACCGTGAAATCTCGGACAATCCGATAACGGCGACGGACACTATAGATCTAGATAAAACGTGTAATGGTATCGTCTTGACTTACCCAGTACGACGAGTCTGATCGGTCGTCCACTGTAATCGTCGTCGGCGTGATCATCTTCCAGGGTACAAGTCCAAATACCGTCGTCCTCGAGCCTTACACTATCTATGTGAAGGGCGGCGGTCGACGAGTCACCGATGTAACGATGGCCAGTCCCGCTCATCTCCGTTCGCGTGTCTATCGTTATCATGTCGACGGGCTTTCCGTCGTGAAGCCATTTCGCTGGTCGTATCCTGTAACTCCTGGAAATATATGGGACAGCCGGCCGGTTTACCACATGGCCAGAAGGAAGCCTGGCTATGATTAACGTTGGCGGAGTTTCGTGCTATTCTAAAACGTCATGAACGAGACGAGGGACTACGATAATCAATGGGGTACAAAGACGCGAGGCCGATCCCCGTACTAGCTCGAACCACTTTGTACGGTAACAAAAATCGATGCTCGCTTGTTCTTTCGAGGGTAAAAGCAGGAATTAGGTCTACCACGTGATTTACAAGTGCAGGATTCGGAAATGCTCATCAATGTTGTTATGTTAGGCCCTGTGCAATTCATCGACGCACCGACAAATGCTTTGATTTTTTTACGAAACGTTTAGGTTCTCTGACGGCATTTTACTCAAGTTTTTGTGAGCCGCCACTAAGGCCATATATCACACGCTCTGAAATTTCTACGCGATCACAACGTTATTGCAGAATTCGTAGTGTTTGACTACGAGCCGCTGCAAACTAGCGCCAGATGGCGCAGCAACCATTTGCTACTCACACTACAGCAAAGAGTAGTATTTACCATGCGGGATCGCTGCCAGTGGGAAACTAACGTACTAGATTTTCAGAATTATCGATAATTTTTTGAGCTACGTTAGTAAAATTTCTCTAGTTTTATATCTAAAAAGCTGAAAACCCTAATTTCTCCGCCATTATTCTATAGAATCAGTTAAGACAACCCTCAAAATGTGGGTTTTTTACTGTCGCGAACCTAAAGGTCTTGAAATATGCAGGACTTCGGTGCATCAGTTAGTAATTCATAGTTCATCCAATGTAACTGCAATCTGTAAAGTTTTTTATAAATCTGGAAAATGTTGTGCAAATGTTTCTGCAATAATATCGCATTTACTTAATAAGTTACATCTGAATTGATTGTCTCGTTTGGTCGAAATTAGGGTTCAAAATTTCGAATTGGTTGGAGCGTGTGATACATAGGTTTAAACCTACGCATCGTTTCAAACCTTAAATTCATGGTCCGGGTGGCTTTCCACCCAATGAGCACTTTTAAAAAATAAGGGTTTGCTGACTTTCTGCAGTCTTCAAATGGTTTTCCGTTAACTGAGCTTCAATGAAGTTAAGTTTCTCCAATTCCATTTACGTCTTTATTAAAAAAGAAAATATTTGTCTGATCTTAGGCCTCGTTCTCTGTGTAGAGATTAATTCACGAAAAAAAACGCAGAGTGAATATTCATCGAGATCATGCATCAGAAGGTAAAGAATTGGCTCAATAAGCTTGAGACGGGATGAAGGAAATAAGGTAACGACGGCCGTGTAGAGAAAAGAAATTACAAAAAAAATCACGAAATCGATGGTTCGTAGACGGGCCAATGAAATATTAAGATGAACCCCTAAACATTTTTATTATTCCGAGCATTCGATAATTCGATAGATTGGATAATTCTCAAAATAACCTAATATTCCATTTAATTGAGAAATAATTCGTTGGCCAACACAATGACGGATTTAGTCAGCCCAAGCCATTTTTTTTCGGTGTGCAATAAATTATTTTCGTATGTTATGGCAGTATGCTAACAGGCTCAAGTTATAGGGATCTGTGCCCACGAATTTTACGCACAAACAAACTTTTCGCTCGTGAAGATGCAATGCCCTGAATCTTCGTTGGCGAAAGAGAGGAAGAGAGAAAGCGAGAGGGAGGGAAAAAGCAACGCGGAACAAACATGCTCGGAGCATCGTAAGTATAGGCGGGTAAGTCTCTAAAGCAAATATGGAGTATGAAACGCGTGCATATAGATCGAGGATATTTACCTTGATACCGGCTGAAGAATTCTTGTGTAGTTGCCCTCGAGTTCGCACGGTAGAACGACCTTACTCTGAGGTTTGACGACTATCTCGATCGGTGGATTTTGGGATGATGGTACGAGGAGCAACGAGCTCGGATAATTCGAGGAGGAGGAGGATGATGATGAGCTCGATGGTGAACTACTCGAGAGCCAAGTCTGATCGTTGGATGCAGCTAAAAGTGCCGCAGGCTGTACTATCCCCCGTCCCGTATCCAGTGAAGTTAACGTCGTAGTGGCCAGATCTCTTCTAGTTGAAACACTCCGCCAAGGCGTTCTGGTAGTTGGTGCAGTTGTAGTTGCCGAAGTAGACGTTGTGCTCGTCGAGGTTGTCGTCGTTGTCCTACGAGCTCTCCGGTTGCCCTCTTGACGTCCACGAAGCGCGAATACACCGGCCTCGTTTACGCTACCTGCAAACACAAATAATTCCATTGTTGGCGAAACTTTCTCAGTCTCAAGTTTCTTGCGCATTCGAGTCCTCATGGAGGTTCGTTCGCGCGTACCTTGTCTCCTGACTTTCATGATTCATCCGAAAATAAATATATTTCCGTTTTTTCCGCTACAGAGCCTTGACAACTCGTGCAGAAATAGTCGCAATGATCCCATTGGAATCCCATACTGGTCCCTACTTCCTGATAGGAATCCAATGGGTCATGATAGGAAGCATTGGATCCCTGTACTAAAACGTCATGCTCATACATTGGATTCTAATCGGGATTCCCCATTGGAATCCAATGTGAGAATTCAATTCGAATCCTAAAGGATTGCCACATTATCGTACTGAATCCGATACGATTCTTGATTGATCCAATCGCATTCTGTACGTTGAATTTTCTAAACACAATATACAGATATACAACAAGATTGGACCTTTAAAATGTATAAATCTTATATTAAAAAAAAAACTTTCTGAAAAAAGTATATCTTAAAAATTGATTTGAATCATACCAACGAAAATTCACTTTGATTTACGTTTGTTATTTATTTTACTGCACTTTGATACAATATCAACACACACGTACACGCTCATGAAACGCTCAGGTTTATGATTCAACACACCGAGATTTGTCTCGTGTCTTTTCACATATTTTCGATTTGAACATGGTAAGAATTCTCAAATGGCGTTAATCGGTGTGCACAATCCAATTGGACCTCAATAAGGACTCTCTGTGTGCGGTGTCCCTAACGAATCCTTATAGAGATGTCGGTGCATCTTGGGACTCCCCAACAAATCTATGCATGGGATCACAAAAGGATATTTTTTCTTGGGAGATCCAACAAATTCCGATTGACAATTTCAAATAAAAAAATTCTCACATTGCGTCAATCGGGAAATAGCGCAGAATCCGCTGGGATTCCAATGTGAATTCCCTACGTGCGGCATCTCTATCAAATTCCTATAGAGATGTGCTACGAAGTGGGGACTCCTGAACAAATTTCTGCACGGGAATATATGTTGACGAAATAAATATTGAGCCTGCGATTGGAAAAGTTATTGACACGGATTGGTCGGAAAAATGATGATTTCACCATAAAAAAAGGCTGTGTATTAGTCGACCAATATGGTCAAATAGTAGACACTATTTCTAGCATCTATTAGCAGAGACCGATCATTAATTACTGTTTGTATCGTGCATCAGCAATTCACCGATCGTAAGTAAATCATTGTAAAAAACAACCAATAATTGACGATTTTTCGTTACAGCGAGAATCGTTGAAGCGTGACGATAGGCAGATATATGGACGATAATGGTGGTCTTTATGAAGACGCTAATTGGAAGAAAACGTTGTCGTAAATTGCGGTAGCTGTGTGTACACATAGTCGTAAATTCGTTCGATAATAAATACAGCGCCGTCGTAGCAGCGAAGAAGAGAAATATGAACGAGGAAAGGAGGAGTTCGTTCATCGAGTTACTAGCAAAAATTCGATTAAGCTTGGCGACATACCAGCCTTGTGAAGTTCGCGCAGTATAGGAAGCCCATTTCCATCGATCTCCAAACAGCGCCTATATCTTTCATCAGCTTTCCGATGCCCTGTCTGCAGCTCTCTCAGTCGAACCTCTGCTCGTCCGGGGAAATGAGGAACTAGGGAGCGGCTAAGTGGGTGGACTCTCCCACGATCCACTTGCCAAAAAGTCCCCTTTTTATAACCGAGTCGATTGATCGAACGACAGGTGGGTGGGAGGTCCAGGAGAACGATGGAAAACTAATTACACCCGCGATAGACCACAAATAGTAGTAAATTGCTAACACAACTAATAGGACCTCGTCTTTCCGTCAGCGCCACCTAGAATCAACTTCGACCACGACCCCCGTGAACTGTGAGTTAGTCGCCCGTCGACGAGCGACCCATAATTCACCAGCGACATAGTTTGACAGGGTTGAACCTATAGTCACGTATATACTTGAACGACGGCAAGCTGGAACATGGCGGTGGAGAGAAAGTTGACTTCGAAGGATACCAAAACTACCCTCAACTCGACGAGAAGTATCCAACCAGACACTTGCGAGGGAGAATGGCGTATTCTCTCATATTCATCTCAACCCGTCTCTTTCTTTCTATCTCTCTCTCTCTCGTCTCTCTCTCTCTCTTCTCTCATCTCTCTCTCTCTCTCTCTCTCTCTCTCGCTCTCTCTCTCTCCCTCTCTCTCATCTCTCTCTCTCTCTCTCTCTCTCTCTCCGTCTCTCTCTCCCTTCTCTCTCTCTCTCTCTCTCTCTCTCTCTCTCTCTCTCTCGTCCTCTCTCTCTCATCTCTCTCTCTCTTCTCTGTCGGACTCTATCTCTCTTCATCCTTTCAATTTCTATTGTCTTTTTATTTCTTTTTCCTATTATTCTAGATTTCATCTGAAGAGCCATCAAGAGAGAATGCCGCAGGGCCCGCTCCAAGCTCCATCCGTGGTCACAAAGAGCAAACAAATATAAAAGAGTGTGTTTTTCAAGCGGGCTCTTGGGCCAATCCATTCTCCCTCCATTGCGCAAGTATCTACACAATCCATTCTCCTTATTAGTCGCTATCGCAGCGCGGACTTTCGTCCGTCTCGTCTACGTTGTTATCCGGCATCAGTGAATATCAAATATTGGCTCGCTCACCGAAAACATCATCGGCCGAATAGAGAACTTGATCCTTCTCCCTCTATCCACCCTTCGTTTCTGCGTTTGCCCAAAGTCGGAGCGTCCGATTATTGATTGACCGAAGTTTGGCAGATAAACTGAGGATGTCAGCCCAGCAATTGCGATGAATCAGCTCATGCACTTTTCGTAGAATTGTAAGTGACTACATAACGGAGCCTCGGGATCTCAAAATATCTCATCTAACTGACGTTCGAGCAGCGTAGATCTTGGCTCTGTCGTTGAGTTCGCTAGATTCGCAAAGTTGGTGCGACGTTTGGCGCTCGTCGAACCTACTGAACCAAATCAGCCTTGCTTGACTTTCAATAGGCTATACGTGCAATTCATTCAAATGCTTCAAGCGAAACGTTGATTAACTATGGCAAAAAATACCATATTTCCTATTTCTTTCTCCACTGATTGACAAGTGATGTACCGATTTGTCCCGAAGTCACTAAACCGTACGATATCTTTCTGTATCACATGCTATCTCCTTGGCATCCTTTCGGATATAGGAAGGAACGACAATTGGAATATGTATGTGCAGAGAAAACCTGCTGGGCGAGAAATCCCACTACGAAAAAACCATATTGAAGGCTCTTTGCAAGTGCTTCAAACCGAACGTATATGTGCACACAACCCTGTTGAGAATCAGTCGTGTGCCAAGGTTTTACTCCTCGGGGTATACAAAGAGGGAAGCACACTATTCATGAGAGGGTGCTCGGTTCTACAATGTTGATGGAGACTGTGTCTGTGAGTCTGTATTTACGTATACATCTATGTAGATACACAGACAGACATACACATACACGGACACACACATATGTATGCTACGCTGGGGGACTTGTGAGCTCCGAGAGCATCACGCATGTATTATTCAAGCGAGAAACGCCTGTTCGTTATTCATGTTGTGATCGACCAATGTCAACTAGCTGTGATCCGATTTCGCTGCTTCTCACAGTCATCCCTCTGGTTTCCCTTTCTTTGTTCTGCCAAATGTCTGTGCGATCTCTTTCACCTATCGTGTAATGGTATTTTCGATAATAACAATACTCTAGTATTCAGACTATATATATTTACATAAATATATATATATATATATATATATATATATATATATATATATATATATATATATATATAGATATATATGCGAATATGAAGTACAGGGTACTTTGTCCAGTCCATTAAATGGAAGCTGTGATATTGAGAATAGCGGACAACGAGACCGAGGGTGGATTTAGAGGTTTCACGTGTTTCTGTTATTTGCCTCATTTCAATAAATTGCGTAACCATCGTGCAGAGTGTTGTGTACACTATCGTTCTAAGAGCTTTGCGGAGTAGATTCGAGCAGTACCACACAATTCTCTGATCATCATGCTGGTTCATTTCTCGTATTAATCTATAAACCAACACGATACCGGATGCGCTGCCTATGTAGAGCCATTGATTACAGCCTTTGCATAATCAAGAAGCTCCCGGGATACCGATGATACATGATAATGGTGAGTGCATTCGTGAAATACAGAAAATGGCGATTAATGAATGACCAACCCTGGTCGGGTGAATTGGAACTTATTGGTGTGGTCGTAATTCCTGGGAACGGACGGTGGAAGTATTCCTTTAACGTTTTTCGCTCTAGTAAATTCGAATAGCATACCGTGCGTGCATTGTTTCCTTTGAGAGTCCGATGGCATGTCGGCAGTGAGAAAGCGAGCGAGATCAGGCAAAGGCCATTGGAAAGATGAGAGGACGATCGAACAGGCTGGTATTTTCGCTGTTCAGCTTTGAATACTCACGGCCTCACGGGGTTTCAATTCAACTGCACCGACATTGAAGCGAACAAGTGAATTTGTAACAGTGAACAAATACCTAGGGATGAACGAGGGTTCATCTGTTGCCCTGCTGACACAGAACTTCCGTTTCTCGCACACATGAGACATACATAAATGCTTCATATTAATGTCGTCACATCATAAGTCATTTGAGCATTACCTCAACGCACTCGTATCATTGCTGAATCCCGCGAAGCGAAGCTCGATTTGCTTTTTGAAACTTATTATTTTTGTCTGCCCGGAAGACTTATGATAGAAGAAAATAAAAAAGTAGTTTCGCTTAAATGATTTTAGCGATCACATTGAATACTTGAATGTCCTGGTCCAGCTCGTTCTTTTCGAGATTTTTTGGTCAATTCGCCATTTGGCGGCACCGCTGTTTCTATAATCAAGTTTAAAAAAGCTTGGGCAAACAGCCACCATTTTGAGGGACGAGTAAAAACGTTCCGTACTTTTGTCCCTGCCTTTCTCTTCCACCATCAACTGACGCTAGCAGGGGCGCGCAAACGTATAAATGCAGACAGCAGAGAAAAAGCGCTGTTTCTTTTGTTCTAACTAGAAAGTAAGTCGAACAGCGAGTGCCGCAACGCGGCTGGTTCTCATTCTTGAGTGTCTCCTGAAAGAATTTCATATTCATATCGCATCCTCGAATATACGGTCTGCGGAGGAAAATTGCGACCCGTAGAACTCGCAAACTCCGACAACATGACATTGCGAGATCCGTCTGTGAGCTCTATCATTCCCGCTCACCCGCGAGAATTGCCATTCACGCGGAATCGCATATACTGATATGTTCGTATGAGGGTTCCTATGCGTTGAAGACGACCCGGTTTTTCTTCGTGGCGCAGCCCAGGGAATACGCAGGACCCGGTGAGCCACAAACAGACGGACCAGCAGCCAACAGAACTTGGGAATTGAGGTGCTGCTCGTGTGCGGTTGGGAATCGCGTTTCTCATGTGCAGTTCGCGCGGAGTCGCGTTGTGCTTTAACCCTACGAGTTCTTCGCGTACAAAGCGATAAAGATCACAAGCCTGTATCTCCGAGCACGTTCTAAGAAGCTATACGCTGGTCTCACTGTTATTTTTCTTTCTCTCTTCAATTTCTCTCTCTGCCTCTACCCCTTCGCGATATATATATATATCCGCACCACCCCCCCCCCCCCCCCCCCCCAGGGTAACTCCAGGCTAGCGTAACTCCATCCACGTATCTATCTTTTTTTTCTCCAGCGATGGTATTCTCGTCACGAACGTCTTTGATGGCAACTGGAGTGATTCGCGCCTCGCATTTCTCGTCTCTACTCTTTATTTCTTCCTCTGCTGCTTCATGAAGAACACGGAATCGCCTCGAGGTCCGCTTTCGCGAAATCTTGCAGTACCAAACGTCTCAGTATCTGCTTCCCTTCCGCGGGTCCTTGATCCACTGTCATCCCAGGATATGAAAACACTGTATTTCGAATTCGTACTGTATACGCCTCGCAGAGGAATAGAGGGTCTTTATATATCTTTACCGGATACATAAACCGCTACACTTACGTAATCCCGATATGGGAATTTTGATGACAAAGAGTCTTGAAGATGCAGACAAATTCTGATGAATGACATATTCAACTACAATTGTACTGCATTAATCAGAAGACTTTTCGAATGAAATCCATATAAAAGATCGTATACGCAATGTCGTATCATCCTATGAACAATGAACGCCTATACAGAAATAGGGATCCCATTGGATTCCCATACTTGCCTCCCTGATAAGGAACCAATGGGTGATCGAATTGGATTCCTACACTAAAACGTTACGCTCGTACATTGGATTCTCTTTGGAATTCCCCATTTGATTGCACGAATTCAATTTGAATGCTAAAATCTTCGATTGTTGATTGTTGATACGATTGTTGATATACCCCATCGCATTCTGTACGTTGAATTTTCTAAATAAAATATGAAGATATACAAAATTAGTGGGTTTAAAAAAATATATAAATCTTATCAGACAAAAGTATAAATCGTTTAAAAAAGTATATCTTAAAAATCGTTTTGAATCGCATCATTGAAAATCCACTGTAACTATCGTTCGTTATTCTACTGCACTTTGACACAACTTAACGACACACCTCCAAATCCACAAAATGTGCATGTTGCATTTCAACACGCTGAGTTCTTTCTCGTGACTTTTCACAGATTTTCGATTCGAACGTGGCAAGAATTCTCATACTGCATTCAGCGGTGCAAAATCTAATTGGATCCCAATGGGGACTTCCTATGTGCGGTGTCCCTAACGAATCCTTATAGAGATATGGGTGCACCTTGGGATTCCCCAACCAATTTGTCAAAGGAATTTCGAAAGGGTATTTTTTTTCTGGGAATTCCAACAAATTCCGTTTGAGCATTACGGATAAAAAATTCTCAAACGACAGCAATCGCGAAATAGCGCGGAATCCACTTGGATTCCAATGTGGACTTCCTACGTGCGACGTTTCTATCGAATCCCTATAGGGATGTGGCAGAATCTGAGGATTCGCCAATAGATTTTTGCACGGGCGGTTGTACGAATGAATAACGAATTAGCACAAGTATGAAAATATAAATTACTGCTTAAGGATCGGCATAGTATCGGGGCAACAAGGATAAAATCCGGAGATAATACCAACCTGTTTCACTATTAATATTGCAGATATCAATATAATCCGTGTGTCGAAGCGTAAATACTCTCGAGCATTCAATCGGTCTGCAAACAATGGCGCGGGATAATGATGAGCTCAATGAATATATATATATATATAGGGGGGGTAGTGAAACAACAACGAGCAAGAAATGAAATATAAAGATAAAAACATGTTATTTCCAATTATCGGAAAATCGGATTTTCATGCTAATGAGCTGATTGACGATTGGGATAGCGCGTGCTGTTGGCAGACGTTACGTATAAATTTGCGCAGATACGTCTAAGTGTAAGCAACAATTCCCATTGATGCGAATCATGCACTCTCGAGAATCTCGCGCAGCAACGACATTTCAAACACACACACGCACACAGCCGGTGGTCTATCAGTCCAGCGGAGGGTTGAACGGGATTCTAATCTGACCACAGGGCATGCCTTGTAATACAGATAGCCTTGATTAATTCCGCACCAACGCACTAATGCGTGCTTCATGAGAGAAGAGCGGAGCTTACGGGGAAGGAGAATCAACGGACCGGAGGGTGGAACGGAGAGGGCGCGGGTTTCTAACTCGCGGCCGCGCATGCAAGATTCGCCACGTGATCGTATTACACGGGTATCTAATGACGCCTATACTAATACTGCATACATTAGGATAGGCAATCGCCATCGAATTACGCGACTATGGCGCTCAAACAATGTTCACATTCGAATCAGCTCATCAGATCATTATTCTTCTCATGAGAAACATAGTAGTCTCGCTTTTCACATCAACTGTGCTATCACCGTCACGTGTTTGAAAATCCTTATGAACACGATTTGCGATTGATCATTCGAATGACGATCATTTACAGAAGACATATTACCATGCGCATACTCGCGTCAAAATGTCCTACCCAAAGAATAATTTTTTTTGATTGGAATATACCGCCACCAGACTCTCCAATTCCGCATGAAATGGACAGGAAATATGTTTAGCTATGAGCGCGCGCATTACTCGGAACAACCCTTCATTCGCCGGTACCATACGTGTCTTTTTTTTCATACCGTTGCTATGGGGAATGGCATTTTAACGAGTTGAAGGAACTCCGTCTCGTAAAGAGTTGACGCGAAAAAGAGGGCAATTTCATGAAATGCTTTTACAAGCGTAAATAGAGACTTTTTCTTCTTGTGGGATGAAAGTTACGAGGCAAAATATAATGCGGTATGTATATGATCGTGGTAACGAACTATTCGAAGGTAGTTTTCATGCATTGAGGTGGCGTTATATGGATAGAGAAAAAGTTTCAAGTTTTCAGTGGCTTCGAATGTATATGTCATAAAATTTAAGGCTTCGTACGATTACGTGTGCTTCAAAAGCTATTTCAGTGTTTCATTTGCCGAGTATACGAAACTACAGTTTTGTGTGGGTTTGTGGGCGTATTTATTGTACGCATATTGAAGTCTCGTTCATCCAATTGGATTGGCTGACAACGAGAGCCACGCTAACCTACACGATAGTTAAATCATCTCGTTGAACACGTAGATTCAACGTGTTCGCGTGAGTAACGAATTATTACGACGTACCAAAAAGCCCCGACATGAATTTTACCTGTCTCTATTATCGAGTGATTGATATCGTCCATTAGCGAAGGCGGGATTGCGATACTGTACCATTCCAATGGCTTTCCCTCGCGAGGCCAAGCTTTCTCCAGCCAACGATGACAAAACCCTCTCTCGTGGGTGAATAATACGCAAATTTCTATGGCGAATTTATAAAAGTCAATGGACTCGAGTCACACTCGACCCCGACCTTCTAGCCAATACCACGTTGGCCCAAAATTCTGAAAAGTGTTAAAAATTTTTGTCAATCACTTCAGGACCGAACGTGCACGCACATTTTCACTATGCTCAAATTATTTCACCATAATTATGGTCGGACAGTGATAAGAAAAATTAATCTCAATCCCAGAGTCATAACTAAAAATATGAAATTGGTATTTTTCGGGAAAACCGAAAACCTTCTGGGGATAGAGAAAAAATTGAACTTTATCGGCAAAAGCTTGTGGATATTCGTTTATACTTTAATAATACTTTTCTTTAAGTAGTCTGAAATTGTTTTAAAAATATTTCGCTCTTTGTTTCATAAAACAAGACAATAATATTAAGTGTACAAATAGGGTCACGGTCTTTTTTTCATGAAAATGATTTAATTACTTAAAATCAAGATTCATTTTAATCGGAAAAGTAATCTCCGTTTGCTTCCACACATTTCCCCCACCTGTCAGTCGGATTGCGAATTCCTTGGCGATAAAAAGATGGTGCTTGTGAGTCGATAAAGTCGGTAATGGAATTTTTTACTTCATCGAACGTTTTGAAGTGACTATTAGCCAAATGATGTTAGAGCGATCAAAAGAAGTGAAAACCGGATGGAGCGGAGTCTGATGAATACGCCGGGCGTAGCAATGTTTCCCAGCCCAACGAATCTAAAGCGTCTCTGGTCCTTTTTACTGTGTATGGCCTGGAATTGCCATGCAGCAATATAACCGGCCTAGGTCCTTTGTCTATGTAAGGCAGCTTGCGCTCAGTTTCGTTACTCAAATACTGCACTCTGGAACCTTTGAAACCACTTCTTCACGGTACCAATGCATACAGCATCTTCTCCCAATGCCTGACAAATCATCTCCTTAGCCTCAAAAGTAGTTTTTTTTTTCAATTCAAACGCGAAAAGCATACAGTGCCTAAAATGCGCGTTAGTTCAACTCATTTTGCTCGCTATGCTCACGATGTATATTTTGAGGTTACGTCGAGTTGTTGGTCCGAAAAACGAAATTTTTCCGTTCAAAAATTCATTACAGCTGGTTTTATTCTCAGACCGAGAACTTATTTGTACAACTAGATATACACGCACACATATATGAGGTTTGATAAAAAAAAAGTAACGAGAATGTTTAAATATCGCGGGCTGTATACGTCAGATTGGTCCAATTTTGTTTTTGTTGTGTTGGTGCACTTGTTTCTGACGTATTTTGACATTTGTAACCATATCGGATGTTTAGTTTCTTATTGGCAATCAAGAAGGTTGCGAGTGTTTGGTGTGCTCGGCGATTTCCTCCTTGCGGAAAAATGGATCAAAGAATTTGCATTAAATATGACTTAAAAAATAGAATAAAGTGCAGAACTGCGTTCGAAATGTTGACTGCTGCTTTTGGCGAGTCTACTATGAGTAAACCAAGAATTTATGAGTAGTTCAAACGTTTCAAAGAGGGCCGTGAAGACGTTTCGACAAGTTCAATCAAATGTGAAGGTTTTTGTTGTTGTTTTCTTCCACTTCAATAGCGTAGTGCATCATGAGTTCCTGCCATATAGTCGTACGGTCAATAAGGAATACTATCTGAAAGTTATGCATCTTCTGACTAAAGCAATCCGAAGAAAACGCCCAAAATTGTAGCAAAACAAGCCGTGGAAATTGCACCACGATAATGCGCTCGCTCACACCTCACTGCTTGTTCGTAAATTTTTTGGCAAAAAACAACACCATTATGTTGCCTCAGCTACCTTATTCACCGGACATGGCCCCCTGTGACTTCTTTCTATTCCTAAAAAGCTAAAGAGAACCATGAAAGGACGACGTTTCGCCAACATTGAAGAGATAAAGACAGAATCGCTAAAGGAACTGAACGCCATACCAAAAAATCAGTTCCAGAAGGGCTTCAAAGTTTGGAACAAGCGCTGGCGGAAGTGTATTATATCTGAGGGGGATTACTTTGAAGGGAACAAAATTAATATTGATGAATAAATAAAGATTTTTTGAGAAAAACGACAATTTTCGTTATTTTTCCATCAAACGTCGTATTTATATATATATATATATATATATATATATATATATATATATATAGAGAGAGAGAGAGAGAGAGAGAGAGATCACAATGTTCCCGCTATTATCGTACCAACCATTATTCTTTACTTGATGTCCTTTTCTCTCTCTCTCTCTCCCTCTCTTTCTTTCTCTTCAGCAATTGACCCCATTGCAAAATTAATTGGGAGAAAACTCTATGCACTTCATTCAGCGAAGGAGCAGCGCATCGGGCTGTCGTCTTGGCCAACAATTTCAGGAGCTGCAAATGCCCGTCGACAATTTGTCGAAAACTATTCGAAATACGAAGCACGTATTGCCACGGCCGTTGGCACCTCGTTAATAATGCTGTATATACACCTCACCTCGAAGAGTTTCACTAGACCCACGGTCGACCCAGAGCCGGCGGAAAACCAGAGACAATAAAGACGTTAGCGCGAGGACATGTTCTCATTGTGTGGAGTTGCGTGTGTGTGTGTGTGTGTGTGTGCAAACGTGCGTGTTCGTGTATTGGTTAAGCGGAACTGTTGCCGTCCGAGAGGGTCGCAAGCAATCAGTTCGGTTCTTGCCGCGTGCTCCGGAAACTTGGCTGTTTCATAGGTCTTGAATCTATCCTCGCTCCGTTTGGTCAACGCTATATGGCCATGTCTCACGCATTGAAAGAAATAGAAGTAGCAGTGAAGTGGATTCGGGTAATATTTTTTCGTGTGTATCTCATTTCGTTGCGAAGACGTGAACCCTGAAATGCCCCAAAACACGCGGCTTATCGTCAAAGTATGTTCCTCAGGCTTAGAAACAAATTGTGTAACACGCTGACTGCTACACCAAATTCACATATTTTGCTCAAGGCGTCACGAAAGTATTTTCGTTTTTCTAAGCGTGTAATGAGAAAATAATAATAAATGTGGTTTTATAAAATCGTATGGTTATCCACAGAGAGTTTAACGGGTTGATGGTCATGGATATGGTCACCATAGCGCCTTGATGCACTCGATTACAATTGACAACTGTTTTTGAACATTTACTTATATTTTTATGATTTATTATCATTTTCCTATGTTCCAACGTATACCCTTGCGAGTTTTCACATACTATCCTTCCCAATGAAACCCTTTCCTGTCATTCCCTACCTGCACTTCGCTAATTTAACCTAACGTTCCGTGGCGTCCATAGCCGTCTCCGCTGCTAACCGCTGTCTATCAAATATTACTAACTTGGGATACCTCTATCCACACTTTTATTCATTCTTTCTTTGCGAGATACGGATGCGCACCTTTTCAATCCGCTCTCAGAGACAACTTTTTCCTCTGTTCGCGCTATACTTAAAATTGAGCATCGTTCGAAATTAAATACGAAAAGAACCACTTAGGAAACGTACTTCCGACGAATATAAGCTTGAAGATGGACAAGGAAATGGGTAGCTTCGCGCTGTTTGGCCAGTCAGAGTTTCTCGCTGTCGCTATGGCGGTGAAAAGCTCGGCGTAGAGCTTGAGAGTGTCAGAAGAAAAGACTTTCGATTCGTTTAACGAGCTATTCTCATTCCGCGCAGTTATGTCGTCGCCACGCAACCCGTTATAGGAATCGCGAGGGTAGGTGGCGAAGCGGGATGGTCGTGGTCCCAGGGAAAAGAGAGCGAGGAACGGTTCACAGTAGAACAGTTCCATTGTGCCATTGTGTATCCGACGGAGGTGTTCCACGGTAAATCGTTCTCTTGGGATTTTATGAATTAGCAAAGAGCTGCTGGTCGCGAGGTTTATTCCTATATACAGACACACACATACATGTATATATATATATGTCGTGTATATGTATATATCCTTTGGGACATCACTACTGTGATGCCTGTGCTTTACCAAAACGCCAGTTAAATGGCTGTGGTAGATTAAATCACAACGAAATTAAACGAAATTACCATTCTTTCCTCAAGTTCGTTTTGCGTGAAACGATACGCGGTTATAAAATAATCTCCTCTAATTAAAACACTCAATGCGCATAGTACGTTTCCGTAGTTCGCTTATTTAAGCAACAGTCTTCGCAACGGAAATTCTTAGACTTTGAATTTAGCCACGTCAAGCTGAACTTGTGTTCAAACTTAAGTTCCAACTTGAGCCTCGATGAAGATTCACATACAACTTGCAAACTCGAGAGCAAAGCTCGATTTTGTTCTCCGCCTCGTAGTCGAACGAATATACGAACGTATGCGAACTGACAGAATCATTTTCAATTAGCTTGAAATTTCTTGAAAAAACATATCATTGACGAGAGGACGAGATTATGAAAGAAACAATCATTTCCGGGGCAAAAGAATGTTCCATCGAAATTACGTATTCTCAGTTATCGAATATATATTTTCGAGCGAATGAACCGAGAGATATAACCGGCTATGAAGAAAAAGCCGCGGGAGAAATGAAAAGAGGCTGTGCACACTGACTGTATAAAAAAAAAGAGGGAAGGAAAAGAAAACGAGGAAAAGAGAAGGAGCCCAGACGCACGGGAGCTCGAAATGAATATACATCCAGACCCTCTTACCGAGATCATGGATGAATGGCGAGAGGAAAGATAGCTCGGAGGGTGACCATTAAAGCGTAAAGAAAATTCCGCTGATCAGATGGAGAAATGAAGTAATTTTGCTGGCAACTCGACTCGTATATAGAGATATACGATGGAAGATGAAATATATTCGTAATTAACTGCGGCCAGATGCCAAAAGAATTCTTTGCGATTCGAACTACCATCGAAGCGAATACCACGTTTCCTGTATTTACGTTTAATTTTTTTTACCAGTTGGAAAAGCAATTAAATCCTTGAAAAATCCCGTACGCAAAGAATTTCCCGCGGAAAACTGAGATATTGTGTATACGAAAATTTTGTTTTATATGTGGAAAATACTGTAGTTGTACGTTTATTTTATTCCCCTATTGATCCTTTATATCACCGTGTGACAGTTCTGTAACAAACCATCTAGGTCCTCACAAAATTCCATATTCACATTTAATACTCTTTTGAATCAATGTCACACGACGGCTGCAAACCGTTCTATGGTTCTTAAGTGCAATTCATACAAACTAGATGGCGTTAATTGTATCTAAATTCGAGTGTGCGTAAAGTTTGCGAAAATCGAAAGAAATATCAAAATCACAAACGGTGTGAGAAAAATGTGGCGTGGCTTTGTACTACAACGAGCAAAACAACACCTCCAAAGCATTCCATACGTCATAAAGGAACGTTACGACACAAAGTAAGATGTCTGTCACACTCTCCTTTCTGTCACACTAAAGTCACACTAAAGTAATCTTTACAACTAAACTTCTGATTCAATTTTTCAAAAACTAAATAATACGTGTTTTTTTATTTATTAAAACCTACCATGAAGTCAACTATTTTTTTTTAATTTTCACTGTATTGAGTTATGGTTAATCTACTGCAAAAGAGTTTTATAAAATAAATTTCAATTCTTTACCATCGAAAGCGATGTATATTTTCATAAATTTCAGACAGTCCCGGTTAACATATGGCTCGATCATCATATCCATTATTCTGCTCACATTTTCTCTCGTACCAAGAGACTCATCGACTTAATTGGATCCTCTACGCGCACGAGAAACTCCAGCATCCGTCGAGTTTCATTCGCCGATATTATTCACTCCCCATTAAACGTATCCAGTGTTCAGGGTCGTGCACTATACACACACACACACACACACACACACACAGAAGTACACATAGTATCATACAATATATACATGTAGCAACTAATTGTTATCTCGGTAATATCCAAGTTTCAACGAAATACACATAACTCATCATGCCCGGTTATTCGTGCGTACAACTTTTCTTAATATAATTACGTCTAACTAACGACTGTAATACACGCTGATATTTAGAAATGAAGTTTTAATTATCCAAGAAGCACCAAGAACCGTCTTTCTACGACCAACTTCCTGTATATTCTTTTTTTTCTCATCTACCTATTACACAACGATCCATTATTATTTATTCGAATATATTCTATACATATAAAAGGGTTCCGTGGCTAATTGATTGACTGACTGACTGACTGACAAATAAACAACGTACAGCCTAAACCGCTGAAGATAGGAACGTAAAGTTAGGAGAATATGTTCCTCAGAAGGTGTGCAGGTGTACTAAGAAAGGAGTTTTCGAAAATCAACTCTCAAGGGGGTGAAATAGAGTAAAAGTTTGTATGAAAAATTATATTCCTTGCGTGTATCAACTTGAAACTTGGAAGGTGTGTTCCTTAGAAGGTGTAGAGGTGCGCTAAGAAAAGACCTGTCGAAAAGCAACTCTTAAGGGAGTGAAATGGGGTGCAAAAGTTTGTAAGGAAAATTGTATTTCTTGCGTGTATCAACTTGAAACTTGGTATAACATTTCATCAAAATAAATCATAAAACGCATATTTAAGGATTTTGTAAAATAACCCCTAATTAAGGGTGCAACGGAGTGTTGAAGTTTGTAGGTGAAAGTCGAATTCCCTGCTTTTATTTCAATGGAATTCGGAAGATAATATTCTTTAAAGGACGTAGAGATGAAATGGGCTGTAAAAAGTTTGTTTGGAAAATTGTATTCCTTGCGTGTATCAACTTGAGACTGGATATAAATATTTTTTTAAACAAATAATGAAACACGTGATTTAGGGTTTTTTTAAAACAGCCCCTAATAAGGAGTGCAACTGGTAATTGAGTTTCTATGGGCCACATTCCACGCTGGCGAAAGCTAGTTATTTAATATATAAATTAATAAATAATGCCTTTAAATATCGAGAGTACAATGTCCGATCGTTTTGGAACGTTTACTCTCTTGTACGATCTTTCATAGTACATGTTGGGATAAAATGAATTTGGAAATTTACCGAGGCAGCTACGAGAAAGGGAGGGAGGGAGGGAGGGAGGGAGGGAGAGAGAGAGAGAGAGAGAGAGAGAGAGAGAGAGAGAGAGAGAGAGAGAGAGAGAGAGAGAGAGAGAGAGAGAGAGAGAGAGAGAGAGTTTCATATTAAACGCAAATGCTTCCTGGCGGTGCGATTAACCTAGTACGGTGGCGGTCGTAAAAGCCACAGAGAGTAAATTTTCGCCGGTGCGCTCATCGATTCCATCCCCTCGTTGCTCGAGCTTCTATCACTGTTTACCACTCCTTCTACCGATCCAACTCTCTCTCTCTCTATCTCTCTCTCTCCCTCTCTCTAGCTCCCACCGTCTCTCTCACTTGCTCTTCTAGAGTATACACACTTATACGAGATATATGGAATACTTTCTCGTCACGTTCTTCACCACCGATGACTTAAAACTTTGCAATGTCGTCGAGCGAGAGCTCGCATACGCGATTTTGCGATTCCATATATATATACTCGTATCTGTATACGTGCTTTCGACACTCGTTTGAATTGGAAAGCCGTCAGTGAGGAATCGCAGTGCTATCTATTGTGTTGTAACACATATTCGCCCCGGTTTTCCAGTATTTTGGAAATTATTTATTTACAAATTCAGTAATAAGTTTAATCTATGAACTATGCATCATTTTGATCCATGACGATTTTCCATCTTTCCGGTACTCGAAGGGTTGCTTGCTGATAGAATTCCAGCGGTTTGTTAGGGCAAAATTGATCCAAGTCGTATTGGCAGACGTTCAAATCTGGCAAATTTACACGATTAAGAGAGGTTTGCGAGCCTCTGAAGAAATCGTAATCTGAAATTGCATGGTGGGGACTATACGGTGGATGCACTGAAAAATCCCTGCCAAGTTGTACCAATTTTTGCTGAGTAGTTTAACCGAGAAATAGCAAGCAGAAGTTCGGGCCAACGAATTTCTCGTCGATCATTTTTTTATTATCTATTTTAAGGCACATCAACAACCAACGACTATATCTTACAAGGATAATTGCTTCTGGTTTCCGGCAACTGTAAAAATTACACCGAAGATGCCTAAGGTCTGAAGGTGCCTAAGGGTGAATTTCGCCCCTCAAAGAAAAATAAAAATAACATATCACAAAGTGAATAAAATCAGATTGGCTCATCGGGAATGATATCATGTCGGGATAGTCGACCCTTCAGATGAGATTTTTTTGAAAAACGCGAAATACGTATCTCATACTTTTTTAGCTATCTCAAGAGTTTTCAACGCTCAAATGATTCCAATGAAATATCGATCATAGTTTCCTAGTTATGAACAGCTTACAACATTCAATCTCTTTCGATTTCTGTTCATTTACGCCATTAGATTTGAATGAAGTCAATTTTTCATTATTTATTATGAGTATTATTCTCCAATTGCGTTAAATGAAATGTCTTGACTAAAAATATGCGAAACTAAAAAATCAGACTAAACGTAGCTAACTTTGGAGGTGTATTTCTACCCTTTAAACCGTTTTTTTCTGCCAAGAACGAAAATACTTGTCACATAGATTCACATGAACAATAATACATCGCAAATTGAACGAAATCGGAGGGTGACAGTGGAACTGATATCATATAGAGATGGTCTACTCTTTAATGGGTGTTTTTTTTTCTCGAAGAATGCAAATACACTAATTTCCTACTTTTTGAGATGCCTTAAACGCTAATGGTTTCGTCAAGATATAAAAAACAATTGTTTTTATGTTATAAAAATTTTATGACTTTCAACCCCTATACATTTTTAACAATTTACCCCGTCTCAATTGAAAAAAGTCAACTTTTCTATATTCACCATAAACATATTCTTTAATTGGTTTCTAAGATGTCTACTAAAAAAGAAATTTCGATGTCACAGACGAACTCGCCGCGTACTCTTTATACACTAAGTTGGCCTTTTATTGGTCGTATAATATACACCTCATTTATGATATCGACTCTGATATTATTTATTTTTCTCCTTTTATCATTTATTTATTTACTTTATAAAAAAAGTACCCGGCGTTCACTGCCTAGATCGTAATGTATTGGGTAAGCAATTAATATTTATTCGATTGAAGATAGAACGTGCCGCACTCGATATATTGGTATCGCTGATTGGTCGAAGAATTGTTCGTGAGTATCGATGAAATGATCTATCCTTGGTCTCGTTAAGATGCATTGAACTTTGCTCTTCTTTCGATGCGCGAGTTATTCCACGTCTTGCCTAATACCGTTTAACTTGATGAGGTTACTGACAATTCACCTAATTGCTGTTTCGAAATTAACAAAGCGCTTGAAATGCTACTCTTTTGAACTGTCGCGTGCAAGTTGGTATTTGTTTCTCATTATTCGTGGCTTTCGTTTGAGCTCCTTTTAATGGAACATCTAATAGCTGATCTATCAGCTGTTCTATTTCCCGGTATCCTCGGGGAAAAAGGACTGCAATGAACGTTATATTTTCTTGTTTTTTTATCTTCTTGACCATCCCGAAGACTCGTAAAAGTCCGCAAACAGTAGTTACAGTCATTTTGAATGGGTTAGTTGTTCGATCAGTCTTTATTGAACGGCTGTCCTGCGCGGGATGCATCTTTGATATTGAAATTTCCTCCAAACCTTCATCGGTGCATCTTGCATTTTGAATCATCTACAACATCGCCTGCACCTACTGCGCAATGTGTGTGTTAAGCTTGCGACGCGTTTTTACATCGATTGAAATGTTCTGTGCAAAATTTTAACAATACTCCAAGGCTGAAAGACCCTAGGCTAAGTTTCATCAGAACAAAAGTTAAAGCGGCACTCCGATTATGGACATGGCCCACACGTCCGGTAGATTAAATCCTACAAACAAATTTTCTCCTAGACGGATCCCTTTTCCGAAATATCAGCCGTCTCAGAGAACACTGGGAATCTGCGAATCAGCTATCTCTCTCGCACTCATGTGTCAGTGTGACACATGGCCTTAGTGCAGATGGTATCTGCATGCGTGGAACTGGTAACGGTACAACGAAGCGACATGGCGTGTTCAGTTGGGTTACCATTGGAAACGCCATAGCGCAGCCCAATGGTCGTCCATTCAAATACGTACACCCAAGCGAACGGAGCTCAACGAGGATGATCGCCGCAGATGAGCACGGACTGTGCGTCACTGCCTATGGCGATTACGACCAACCTGCCTTAGGGTGTTTCGTATTTGAAACATCATCAACGAACCACGAGTGGAACGAAACAATAACGAGCTCTGACCATGTTGCCAAAACAGTACAACTAGAATAGTACAATTTTAGACAATATACAATATTTAGTAATTATACGATATTAAATTGCATTCAGACTAGCTTCATGTGTAATGTGGAAAGACTTTATTCGTCGACTCTTCGTCAATCATTAAAAACCATCGTGCTCTTCAATATTCAGGTTATATATAGTAACATATCTACCTGACCAAGCTTCACAATTTCGCAGAAATATTCATGTAATTTTAATGCATTAATTCGTATTGGCGAACGTTGGTTAATTAATTCGTATGATTTACAACAGAGTGCACCTTCCACGTTAATCCTGAACTTCCAGTTGGAGACACGCCCGCGGTTGTTTAATTTCTATCTCCCTCCCTCTCTCTCTCTCTCTCTCTCTCTCTCTCCCTCTCTCTCTTTCTCTCTCTTTCTCTCTATCTCTCTCTTACACATACTCTCGATACTTCGTTTTTCCGTCGACCACGGATGCTACCCGTCGATTTTCTGCTGCTGGTCGACATCGATGATGCTGGAGAAGTGTTGGAGGGGATCGTGATATGCAGCAATACCGGTACCATCAGCGTTCTCTTGGATTCTCATCTGCAAACTCTCCACCCTGATCCTCATTCTATGTACGCATACATACATACATCTATATATGCGCGCACGCGTGTGTGTGTGTGTGTGTGTGTGTGTGTGTGTGTGCATGCCGCGATGCTCCACAGCTATCGAGATCTCCTCTCGCGATAAAATGAATAACACGGAATGAAAGCTGCACGGACTAGAACGACAGAGAAGCCAGACAGTGAGCAACGATATTTAGCTTTTTCCGATAGCCGATTCGTTGGCTCGCAAATGTACATCCAGTTATTACAACTGAGAGCTCTTGCAGAGCTTTTGTTTTATCTGAGATATTTGATATAAAAATAAATTTAACAAAAACAATTCTCACAATTTGCGTATCGAAGAGAATGGAAGATTTTTTACTGTCATTCTAGTCACTGGTATGTTTTTTTTAATTGGTGATTGATTCACGTATCACCCTATTTTGCATCTAACAAGGAACATTACTTTGGTGTCCGCCTCCGATTTTTGCTAAAAATTTAGGTATGTGGTACAGCATTAGAAACTATTGGACACATATTTCTTTTATCGGCGGAAAATCAATTAAGAGTGTGACATGTCAAAGGCTGTTTTGCAATTTTCATCCACACGCAGTCGACTGTTTGCAGTGAAAAAAAAAACGAAAATTTTTCTCATGTAAAGCGACGAAAAATTCATAATGGGTACATGTTAAAAAATTGAGGGTTGAACCACCCCTTCATTTTGATATCCCCTACCCCAAATTTAGGAGGTTCGCATTGTATTAAATGAAGCAGGTATCACTTTGAAAGGGGGATAAAATTCAAGAGTACCTTTATTTTGCATTTTTGTGGATACCAAGCTTGAGGGGGTAGAATCCCCTCACTACAGGTTCTTCATCAGTTGTGTTTTCTGTTTGTAAACCCTCTGATTTGAAATATTTGTACAAACTCCAAATTAATGAATTATCGTGTTTCAAAATTATTACGTTTATACACTTGTCGTAGAGGGTAAACCACCCACTCTAGTTTCCACTTCATTTCCGCTTCTAAATATTTGACCACCTGTTTCGTTGGAATTGGTGTCATTTCATTGGCAATATGAGATTTATGTTTGCGTATACTTGTGTACACGTTTATGATTACGATAATAATCTTAATAGGCATACTCGTAATCATATTCGTCATCGAAATCAAATCATGCGGTAGTCCATTGGCGAATTAAGTCATATATATAGAATCCAAATACGGAAATTGATAAAATAGAAGTAAAGAAATACCTAACACAATTCTCAACTTGTATATTCCATTTATATACTGGTAATGATATTGTTGAAATATATTTTTGCTTTTATTGAAAATATGCTTCCATATGGACGTATGAAATAGCGTGAAATGCATTTTTACATAAAAATACGCCTAGTAGTGTGTAAGAGATTGCTACCACAACCCCTCCCTCCCCCTCTAGAAGCCCAATGCAAACATGCAAATATAGAAAACCATAAAATTCATATTTCCCGATGGAATGGCAACAGTTTGAACGAAATAAATATTTGAAATCGCGAATGACAAGACAACGAAAACGGGTAGTACCCTTTAACAAGGAAACCCTTCGAAGTGCCCACCTCCGATTTCGATCCAATTTGGCATGTTTGTAGAGTGGGTCAAAATAATCCACACGTATGTTTCTACATCGGCGGAACCCCATTTTTAAGGGGGAAACCCACCCCTGAAAATTTCCTTTTTTCGTTTTCCGACTATAACTTTTTAACGAAACGAGGTACAAAGAAATTCAGAATGACAATAATATTTCATTTTTCAAGTACGATACATTGGTGATGGAAATGGTGCAGATAACAACAAATTTCTCATTGTTGATTGCAAAATTGTAATTTTTTAATGCGTATCTATGAAAATTTCCATCTGATTGGGATGCAAATTTGCACATGTGCAGAGAAAAGAGTGGTTCAACCCTTAAATTTTTCAAACAAACCCATTCTCAATTTTTTTCGGTTCACAAGAGAAGAATATCCGTTATTCTTTCATTGCCATTAGTGGAGTACTTGAGGGTGAAACTGCAAAATCAACTCTTGAAATGCCTCGCTTGAAAAAATCCGTTTTTTGCACCGCCAAAAAAATATATGTTAAATAGTTTTTAATGCCCTATCACTTACAAAATCGTCGACAAAATCCAAGGCCGACATCAAAGTGACGTTACTTTAAAAAAAAGAAAATATGTCGTGCGCCCTCGAAAAATAAGTTGGAAGTAAAGCCATATTCTTTTATGAAAAAATAGAGATCTCGTGATGAGCGCACCATAAAGATTTCACCTCACGCAAACCATTTTACTCGCCGCGTCGAAAAGTTGATCAAACTGCGAGAACATTGGTTTGATAAATTTGAAAGTACACGAACACATATAGATTCGCGTGATCCAGTTGTTTCCGCGGACCCAACTAATTTCTTAGCGTGGTGAACATTTCGCCACCAGGGATCCCGCAAATACTGCGGAAACCACGCAAACTTGAATCACTCCGTCTGGAAGTTCCTTTTCCAACGGACGAAGAACGAGCGGTATAACAACTGAAACACCCTATAACCACCATAGCACGGCCAGAAGGCTATATGTACCAAACAGTATTCTATCTCTTGCAGCGTTCTTGAAACTTTTGTTTGCAGCCCGCCAGTCAGCTAGCCAAGAAAGGGTTGAAAGGTGACTCCACCCCGACTGAGATCCCGAGATAAGTAATCTTGTTTGTTCTTCGACGAGAGAGGATGAGGTGGCTTTTCCGCGGCTTGGGAAAGGATATTTCTCCAAAGAAGTAGAATTCCTCACCGTATTAGATTGCAAAGACCGTAGCATGCGAATATTCCATGCCAGCTAGGAAATCATGAAAAACATGTGTGCGATTGGTAATACATCTTCTGCCCGCAGTCAATGGCAGCACGTCAAATGACGTTTACTTAGGGTCATAGCCAATTTCGTCAGTCGAAAGTCAATCATGAGAGTCAGTAATTGACAAACCCGATATATCAAACCTTGTCGGACGAGAAAACCGTTTCCAAGTGTCTCCCTTCCATTCCATCCATTTTGTGATATGTTATTATTCATCTAAATCTAAAAAATACATATTTGATATCGGCAGAAGCACGGTTTCAAGGGTGCAATACACTCTCGAAGATGTACACCTTTAGTGAGATTTTTCCAGTTTCGCATATTTCTAGTCGAGATATTTAATTGGAACCAATCGGAGAATGATGATCATCGCGAATAATAATAAATTGACTTTATCCAATTCTGACGGGGTAAATGGATAGAAATGTATTGCAAGTTGAATATTTTTTATAACAAAAGAACGATGCTTTATATTTCAACGAAACCATTTCAATTTGAAAGAGCTAGAAAAAGTTTGAGATCGGGATAATCCACTATGTGCTGGAGAGAGCGAGAAAAAGTTTGAGATAGACATGCTGTGCCCACATGCGATTTTGTTCACTTTGGTTCGCACAGGTTTTTCCAAAAAAACGCAAGAATACGAATTATGTACTTTTTTAGCTCTCTTAAATAAAATGGTTTCGTTGAAATATAGAGAATACTTTTGATGTTATAAACATTTTTAAACTTTCAATCCCCATACATTTTTACAAATTTTACACGGTTAGAATTTAAAAAGTCAATTTTACGTGATTTCCATAAGCATTATCCTCCAATCCGTTACGATTAAATATCTCAATTAAAAATATGCGAAATAGGATATATCACAATGAAGATGTTTAATTTTGAGGCTGAATTTTGTATATTAATATGAATTGTTTCGTAGATACAAAGAATACCTTTTTTTTTAAGTTCAATCAAGAATAACGTATTACAAATGCAACAAAATCAGTGAATCAGAATCTGATTACAAAATCTGTAATCAGAGGTTACAGGGAATGATCGATTCATTCGTCCAACTTGTAAAGGGACGACATGTTCCTTTGCAAGTACCTCCTTGTTCCAACGCAATGGATCAGAAAGGAAGAAAACGATAATTAGGCACCAACAGTGCTACTGAAATTCCAGGAGTAAATCCAGAACTTGAGGCTGGTATTCCAGATTTCAATACTTTCAATCACTAGTCTACCAATCTACTTGATGGTACAGCGAAGGAATTTCCATCGATTTTTGGACTATCCTAGAAAAGAATGCCAGGTCATCGGGAGAGCAGCGGGTTGGCGAGATTGATCTCCTTTTCGTCAGCATCGGCAGAAGCCGAGCATACTTAAAGTCGCGTGGGTAGGGCCAGCATATCGAACGGCTGGCAACTAAGCCCCATGCAAGCGAAAATTAATGACGTTTTAATCAATTAACCTCGCATTAGCCTTAAGTACATGCACTATAAGGGGATGGGCTCAATACCATAACAGGAGGCCGAAAGAGCTCTCCCCCTCGCTCTTTCTCCCTACTGCCTTCCATATCTCCCCCCCCCCCCCCCCTCTCTCTCTCTCTACGTCACTCCAGCTCTTTCTCTAGTGTTCGAAGTTCTAAAAGCTTTTAGTTTTCGCACCAAATAATGTTACCTTCCTGCATATACGTGTAACTGGCTGATAGTAAATGGCGAAAAGGATGCTCCGAACCTATCTGCAGTCGTGCGATAGAAAGGAAAATAACTGTCATATAGTGCGGAAACGTTACTTTACCAAGGATAGCATAACGGTATAAATTTTACAGGTGCGAACTTGCGTTGGGATCCTGAGTTATTACGAGACGCCTTACCAACCAATAACCAATACGTCTCAGAGTGAAAATAAAAATCATATTGAAAAAACCAAAAACTTTACAACTGCAGGCAAATCTGCTATTCGGTAGCATTTTAATTATACCCCCGGGACGTATATCCCTACCAATAGATAAGAAAAATAAGATGATTCTATCATTGTTATCATGGCATGTCATACCCAACTCGTTATTTTCTTCGACCAAAAATGAACCAATCTGGCCTTTCAACCGAAACGAAAAAAAAAAGAAAAAAAATAAAGTTTTCTCGGAATTCGTCCCATTATACAATTAGCATTTATCAGTACCGAATAAAAGAAAATCCTACAGTCCAACGGTATCGCATATTCCGGCTTGCGTCTATTTCATTACACTTCCGGAAAAGTGCAATGCGAATTGTATTCCGTTCGTCGTTAATTCCCGAAAGAAATTCCCAGCAAACTGAATTTCATCGTGTATCGAATTATTCTTGGATGACAAGCGACACCGCAAGCGTTGACAATAGGATAGAAATCGAATAACAATTTCCAACGAGGATAAAATGAGAATAAATGAGGGTAGCTGTCTGCCTCGCTAGCTCTCGTCGCCCCCTTCCTCGTCCCCTCTTTCTCACTCGCCCTGACTACCCCGTTCGTGGGTAGTGGCCCAACTTTGAGCTTTCTCTCTCGTCGGGTGCGAAAGGAGCTGTACAAAACCCAGTCGAGGCTAGTCTGAATTTTATTTAATATAAGCTTGGTTAGCGGGTTTAAATTGTTGAGGCGAGACTCGACTACGAGGACGATGAGAAAGGGGAAAAGGGAGGAAGAAGCAAAAGAGGGTGACTTGAAGGGAGAGGCGGTTGCTTCCTCTTCTTGGCTGCTAACGCGAGGCCACGAGCCACGTTTTCCATTTCTCCTTCGAGCGTCCTCGCTTCGCGCGGGGTGCCAGAATTTGCATCTTAATCGGGACCCTATTACAGTAACGTCGTTGCAGCCGCACGTTGGCGCGGTCGGAATGCTATCGTACCGCTTTCCATATCTGGTTTGCTCTCTCTCTCTCTCTCTCTCTCTCTCTCTCTCTCTCTCTCTCTCTCTCTCTCTCTCTCTCTCTCTCTCTCTCTCTCTCTCTCTCTCTTGCTCGCTCTCGCTCTCGCTCTCGCTCTCGCTCTCGCTCTCGCTCTCGCTCTCGCTCTCGCTCTCGCTCTCGCTCTCGCTCTCGCTCTCGCTCTCGCTCTCGCTCTCGCTCTCGCTCTCTCGCTCTCTCTCTCTCTCTCTCTCTCGCTCTCTCAGCATCGGCGAAACGTTGCAACCGCGTTTGCACAAATACAGAGAAAACGAGGCAGAAAGGGAAGAGGACAGTCTTTCGCCACTGTACAACACGGCTCCATCTACCGCGGTAATCTGTACACTCTTAGCGACCATAAGGGCGTAACCAGAAGACGACTTGAAACGTAAAGTTAAGGGTGGTTCGCCCCTTTCCCGGTCATCGCAGAACGTACGCGTGTCCGTGAACTCCTATTCACGTACAGATATACATCTACAAATGCATCTGCACGTAGGATAAAAGGGATTCAATAGCGTCCCGAAAGGTATATATGGAACCGGGAGAGCGAGGAAACGGCGTCCGTGCGGCAATAGCGCAGAAATCGCATTCGGTTCTATCTCTCGGTCTCTCTCTTTCTCTCCCTCTCTCTCTCTCTCCCTTTCTTCGGTGGAATCCTCTCGAAGCGAATAATCGGACCTATTCACCCATGAACTCAGTTCGCTGATTGACTCCCATTGTTGTCGAACGATCACTCGTCACTTCCGCAACGTACCCCGTTTCCGCGTTTATACGCCCAAGTTTATTCCCGGCTTTGCCGAAAACTCGCCCCCCCCCCCCCCCCCCCCGCGCCTCTCCCATTCACCCCACCAACAAACAGCCGATCGCGGCCCAAAAAATATCAACGGCTTGGATTACATGTATCGCGTAGAGTACCTATAGCAACTTGTATATATACGCCTGTCTCGATGAGTCGTAAGAGCGAAAATATTTCGCACGATTCTTCGAACAGTCCGGTACACCGCTTTCGACATGTTCGCGAACCAACGTTTTTTCAACATCAATCTTATATTCGTGCATATATACGCCTTAGCTTTCGACCGCGGCTTCCCCCGCGTGGAATTTGGCTTCGAGCTATTAATTGTATGGGTTGAACACTTCAACATTTCGTTGCACGCTTTATTAGGGGTTGTTCTAAAAATCCTAATATAGTCATCCTATTATTTGTTTTGAAGAATATTTGTACCAAGTTTCAAATTGATGCACGCAAGGAATACAAGTTTCCATACAAACGTTTACACCCCATTCTACCCCCTTAGAGTTGGACATATCGGTCAAATTTCATGTTTCTATTTTCAGCTCTTTAACCTGTGCGTTGTCAATATGTCAATGAGTCGATCAGTCACGGAACTATTTTATCAGGAGTGTGCATTCATTTTAAGGGATTTTTTTTTGGTCAAAATATGGCTTCATTGTGAAAAAAATGGTTAGAAATTGATCATTTGAAATATTGGCCATCATTAGCCACTACTTTTTCCAATCTTCGTGGTAATAGGTAGATTTTACGTCGAAAGAACGACACATCTTAAGAGGCTATCCAAGGATCGGTCCATTTTCTGGTATCCGCATAAAAATGGAAGCACTGCTCGGATAAGCCATGAGTCATCGATCGAAATAGGTGGTAATCGGAAGGAATAATATCTGAAGAATACGGCGGGTGTGGTCGGACATCCCAGTCAAGCGCGTCTAACGTTACCTTGAGCGGTTTCGCAACATGAGGCCGAGCATTGTCGTGCTGGAAAATCACTTTGTCGTGTCTTTTCGCGTTATCTGGCTGTTTTTGCTTCAATGCTCGGCTCAATGACTTCAATTGTTGTTGGTTACATCTGATGTTGATCGACATTTAATGATTCTGCAAGTTCTTCTTGCGTTTGACTCGGATCTTAATTGAGTAAAGCTTCCACTTCCTCATCTTTAAACGTTTTTAGCTGGCCTGGGCGTTGCTTATCTTCCGTGTCAAAATCACCTTTTTTCTAGCATCGAAATCAGTAGTCGCATGTTCAAATCGATGGAGCATAATCCCTATAAGCTTTCGACAGCATTCGTTGTCTGTCAGCAGCACTTTTCTTCCAATGAAAGCAAGGAAGCAAAGCTTCCGGCAAATTGTCTTTTGTTGGCACAAAATTCGACATATTCAACGCTCAAAAACATCATGTCTTTTACATTTCGGTAAAACAAGACATACTAAAAACTAAAGCCATCTGATGATGCTCTGACATGAAATTAGTAATAATATGACCCGATGCAATAAAGTACTGGTTACGCCATCGCTTGAAAATCCCTTAAAATTTATTCACACGTCAATGATGTATAGATAGAAGGTAGGTAAATCGAATCGTACGATTTTCGGTGACCGACCCACTTTTTTTGGCATTTTATCCTCTTTTCTTTGGAAAACCTTCGATTTCAACATGTTTGACGAAGTAACGCGCACGAATTATTTGAAACGCTATTCGCTTTTTGCGCTGGCTTCTTGTAGCGTTTTCGGGCCTTTTTACTTTTTCGAAAGTTAAGAAAGTATCAACAACGGAGATTACGCGGGGAACTGCAATCGGCAGTCAGAAGTTGCTGACTCCTTTACCAAGAGAAAGTTTTCGGTTTTTTTCTACCTCCTCACAATCGGAGGGGGGCGGGAGGACTTTCGGGAAAAGCTTCCAAGTCCACTTTTTTGGTAGATTGAATTTTTATTTTCGATAGTCGTTGTGGCCACGTTGGCAAGGTATGCGGAACAAGAAATTCATGTGTACACGACGTATATATATATATATATATATATATACACACACACACACACATATGAAGAATGTACTTACCAGGATGGAACATCCGGAAACTTGAATGGAATATACATTGCGGTGTACATCCTCTCGTGAAAAGCCCTTCCAATTTTTTTTTTCATTCACGCCATGATGCTAATGCACACATTTTTCTTTTGCTCTCTCTCTCTCTCTCTAATATATATATATGTATATATGTATTCGTGTGTGTGTAGATTCCGCACTTTTCCGTCCTCTTTTCTGTACCCTCTCTGTCCCTCTCCCTTTGGCTACGTTTCCCTCTTTTCGACTTGCTCGTGGGTTCGACAATAAACTTTTCGCTGGCGTCAATACTGGCTGAATCAGGACAAACCACTCTCTGGCAACCCCTTATAATACCAACCCCTCTTTATTTCCTGATCTAGATGTACAACTCTCGGAAAACGCAAACTTGTGCTTCGGGAATCCGCGAAATCGGCATAGACGCATCTAGATAGATTCCACACAGTTTGCTCACCCCGTCATCGAGAAATATAGACAGTCATCTGGGAATACGCGGTGAATGTCAGATATATATATATGTGTGTGTGTGTGTGTGTGTGTGTATGTGTGTGTGTGCAACAGCGTACATAGCAGGATGTATCCACGAACAATATACGATCTCGAGAACAGATGAACTTCCGTTTGAACTTCAAACTTGTATTCTTATCTATGAATGCACCCGCAGAAAAATGGTCGGCAATAAAACGATGTTATCGAGATGAAAGTTTATTTCGAAGTAGCGAGCATACATATTTGTGAAAGGAATATCTCAATGCAGCTTAAAAGCTATGTCAACAACGTCGAAACAGTTCACAAAATTCTACCTGAAATCCGAAACATTCACTTTCCCACTCTAGATCCGGTGTTGTTCATTTTAATTGCAGGCAAACTTTCAGCCACTTCCGTGGTTTACGTGCAGAGAGATGAATGACGATCTACTTATTATCTTTAGATTCTCTTGAATCTCTGCGGGAATGTGTACCTACTACTAAAGGATCCAAATTGGTGGACTCTGTAAAATCCAATGCCAAATACATGTGACAACGTAAACGTTAAGTGTAAATTAATTGTGTGCCAATAATTTTAAGTCTTTTCGTAGGCTGTTGGCTTTAAAAATAAATAGTAACATTTTGATTTATAATATTTCTCCCGACAACGACTCCAAAATCCCGATATTTTGAAATTTTGTCCAGATATTTTGGTCTTCCGATCTGGCAACTCTATGTGCACTGTCTATATGTCAGTCAGTCAGTCACAGAACTGTTTTATATGTATAGATATACAGAGTGAGGCACATAAAGTGTTACAGAGCAATAGCACTCAAACTATTGATCATATCCTAAAATGTTTCAGACAAAAGTTTCAGTGTTCGCGAAGGCCGTCATACTGGACCACCCTATTTTTTATCGGTGGAGGCGCTGAAGCTACGTCAAGGTCTACTCCACTTTTTTAAATAGAACCATGTATTTTTTTTTCGATAACATTATTACCGATTTTAAGACGAATTCAGCGACCTACAACACAAGGTCATTCTAGTCACGCAAAGTATGAAAATAGTCGAAAAATCGAAAAATATCGGAATAATCACTTTCAAAGGATCCACTAGCCTTGGTTTGGGTCTACCTAGAGAAGATGCTCGAAGTGATGACCCTCGACTTGTAAACACTTGTTTGATCGCTGTTTTCATTTCTTACGATACCAATGTTTCTTATCGGCAGCAAGTACACATTTTCTGTTGACATATTAGTTAGTCACGCATTACCTTCTAATGTGAGTACATCGGATCGCGAAAATGAACTTTTTATGGGGTTTTGTCAAAGAACGCGTAATGGCGGGAGCACCTACCACGCCTGACGACATGGAAGAAAGAATACGCCAAGCATGTACCGAAATTACACCACAAATGTTGGCTGAAGTTAGACGGTCTTTTCATCAGCGAATTAACAAGTGCTTACAAGTTGAGGGTCATCACTTCGAGCATCTTCTGTAGATAGACCCAAACCAAGGTTAGTGGATCCTTTGAAAGTGATTATTCCGATATTTTTCGATTTTTCGACTATTTTCATACTTTGCGTGACTAGAATGACCTTGGGTTGTAGGTCGCTGAATTCGTCTTAAAATCGGTAATAATGTCATCGAAAAAAAATACATAGTTCCATTTAAAAAAGTGGAGTTGACCTTAACGTAGCTTCAGCGCCTCCACCGATAAAAAAAATAGGGTGGTCCAGTATGACGGCCTTCTCGAACACTGAAACTTTTGTCTGAAACATTTTTGGATATGATCAATAGTTTGAATGCTATTGCTCTGTAACACTTTATGTGCCTCACCCTGTATAATAGAGAAAAGATACGTTGGAACCGTAATACCTATGTAAATTTAGGGATCAGCACATTTGTTTAAGGGTTCTGTGTGCGCTTGGGATGTTGAAAACACGATTTTTTTAATTACTTAGTTTAATGGCTTTGGGTGCTAATTTCAATTCGCAGCAAAGATGTTCTAAAAATTTCGCAAATTGACCGAGTTATGGCAACTTTCGTGAAAGGGTAGATTGTCCATTGCGCTACGGCGAACCCCACCGGTGCGATTTAATCTTTTTTCTTTTGCGTTTTTCCCAAAATGATTTTTTTATGAAACGGTGTAAGTCGTATCACACATTTTATTCATCGAATTCACTTCAGATTCGGGCAGAGTACAGTTGATAACGCTTTCTATCGTGTGAGCAGACTATTTTATGATAACTTTATAAATTTGTTGATAACAAATTATTAAAGTCGTTTTGTTGGCTGAAAATCGGACTTTTCTTTCTGTATCTTGTCATTTTCATAGTTTTTTTTTTTTCATAAAAGTACCCGATCATACTCAAGTTTTATTATTATACTAAAAGTACATTGTTTTATTTTTCGTTTCAGATCACTCTACTTGCCAGAACCACCTACACTTACACATTCTTTAAATAATGATACTTCATTCTTAATCAATACTTTCCAATTAAAAAAACTGCAGCTTGGTAAGACTAGTTATTAATTCGGTGTAAAATCCCAACCTTGTCTTTCCGATACTCTCATCACAAAAAAATATGGAAAATCGACCTATTTTTTGGGCTCCAAGCTTATGCAGACCCGTTCAAAGTGATTTTTAAAACATTGGGATTCACATAATGTTGAGTTTGGGGAAATAAACTACTATGTGAAGAGTCTCGAAGTCGCATGGCCTCAGAAACAGCTTTCCCCGTGTATATATATAATATATATATACACACACACACACACAATCCACCTAGATCAATCTCATTGAGTAATCGACTAAAGCCACTCCTCCACATTGCCGAGATTTTACTATCGTCCAGGTTGAGGGTTCTGGAGACGAATCCTCCAATTGAAAGTTCCGTATCATTCACTCTCCTTTTTTTATATATACATATACTTGGGAACATTTTCCGCTCTGAAAAACGATATACTTATATATATACATTCATGAGTCGGAGGGAGGGGAGATCCGCGCTTGTGTATATGTATGTATAAGGAGATTTGGGGATACCAGGTTCGACTATACCCGGATGTTCCATCGGGCTGTAAATCCGTAAGATCCTTCGTTTCGAATGGGCAGTAAGGATATCTATCTCGTGTGAGAAAGCCCCATCGAGAGGACGTTCTCGATCCTGCGGACTGCAATCGTTTTTCCTGGCTCTCGCGTCATCGTCACAGAAGGCCATCTATCCGCGAGGCAATTGAATTATAGCACAAAGTAATGGGTATGAATCATTCAATGCCAAATCGACGACCCTTAAAACCGAATCGTGTCTATTGCTTCGTTATTAAAACTATTTTATGGCTACTTTCATGGGAAACGGGCAGGAGCATATATATTTTTTTCGTATAAAAGTAATTAGGCGAAGAGTGCCATAACTTTCGACAAAACTTTAAATTAATAGGAGAATGTTGAACTTTAAAAATTCAAATCGTACAATCGGTTGCCGCAAAAAAAAACATTAATTGCTAGATCGATATCGTGGAACATTAGATACAGAAAAAATTGAAAATCTTATGAGATCCAAATATTTTCAGTGATCTTCACCGATTTCGATGTGGGTTTTCCTTCAATTACGTTCCCACCCGTGTCTCAAAAGGAATTGGCCAATATATTTCCAACATTTGTGCGAGCGCACGAGGGTCGGACGTATATATTCTCCGAAGAATTTCGAATGCCATAAAATCTGAACCCTCGCATATAAACGGCTATGAAAGTTATAATAAATCAAGGAGAGCCCGCTTTCTTTCGCGACGTCACGAGACTTTCTCTCTACGATAAAAGCAAAATACAGTTCATTTTTGTGTCACTCTAATACAAGTAAACTCTGTGCGCAATATTGAAAATTCCAGTACCCGGCGATGTGCGCCACACCCGAAGACAGAGATGTTAGAAGGATAGCAACTGGGACATTGCAATCTCAAACATTCAGAGCAAGAGGCTCTTTCGTTGACAACATCGTCGTCGTCGTAGACGCTTCGTTTCATTTACGGTCAAAGCCTTTCCCGTGAACCCAACGTTTTGCACTTACTGCTCTCTCTCTCTCTCTTTCTCTTTTTCTTTCTCTCGCTCTCACTCACACACACACACACACACACACATTCACTTCGTATAGCAATCTATGGAACATTCGTGACTCTTTATCCAAAGTGTCATCCTGGCAGCCTCAAATTTCCCCTCATATCCTACATCACTGGTTTACTCAAGTAGAAAGATCTGTAAATTATTCGTGTAGATTGGTTATCGCACACGCATTTTTTCTGTATCAGAAGATGACTTCGGAACTCATATGATTTTCTAATACCAGCTCGCAATTCCACCGCACAGTTAAAGCAGTATTCTAGTCTAGAAATATGAAGAAAAAAAAACATTTTTTGATTAGAATTTTCTTAAAGTATAGACTCTTAAGAATATGTCCTCGGAAGGAAATTTCGAAGTATTCAATATTTACAAAGTTATAGCGATTTGAATGCGGCCGGTTTCAGAGACCGCAACGGCGCAAATCGGACAATTAGAAGATTCGAAGGAAGCTAGAACTGCTCGCAGGAAAGAACGAGCTTCAGAAAATCATCATTTCGAAGTTGAGGAAGGCACACTTTACGAGGCAGGAATGGCCGATTAATATAACGTAAGTATAACGTGCCATTATACCACTTAGATAGTTGCGGCAGTCTGAAATTGTGACTCAAAACTTTAAACGCGTTTTTCTCGAAACTACTCTTTTCAATCTGGTTGACACAAAATCTCGTGTTCTATTCAACCGATTGACTTCAAATTTCGTATGGACCTTTAGTATATATCTCTCTATCGTTCCTACCTCGGGCATTGCGAAATTATTATTATTACTGTTTGAAAAAAAGTGTAACTTTAAAAAAATACGGCAAAAAATTACCTTCTCTTTACAGGCAATCGCCATTCGAAAAAAAAAATCTCTTTGGTGCCTACGATAATGACATTCTAATTGAAATTGGTTTTATTCATGTTTCAGATGAAGCTTTGGAATTATGTCAACTGCCTCAACCCTTTATTTTCACCGCCATATTTAGAGGCCCATAAATTTTTCAATGTTTATTTTTTTTACAACATTTTTTTTGTACGTTTTGGACACATGAATAAAAAGACTGTCAAAGAATGGATACTAAAAATTTTTTTTTGTTTTTTTCTTAATCAAACCCGAAAATACACCCGAAATTTAGACCTCTAGACTAGAATACCCTCGTTAAATAAAAAACGTTTATATTACAATATACAAGTATTCGTTGGAAAAAAAATCGTTCTAAAAAATATCATCAGACTCTCGTTAAACAATGCGATTCTAGGAACAAGGAGTGCTTCTCAATTCGCCCTCTTTTGACAACGTACCATTGGTCATTCGTGTGAAATTATCCGGACGATGTGCTATTATATCACCCTGAACGGGGGTGTAGAGTTTTCGAATTCTTCTACGGCAATTTATTCACCCTTTAGCATATCTCGAATAATAAATATTCAGGGGAGAGGAATTTTCATAATGTTCTATCTGCATTATACATGTCTGGAGTAAAGTGCTTTTAAAGACCTGCTGCTTCGGGGACCCTCCTCATAACAGACAGTTGTTCCCACACTCAACAGTATGTCAACACTCAACATCGCCAAAATTACATTCAGATAAATGTAAGCTTATTAATATACAGATCATTTAGAATACCGTCTACTCTCCAAAATCAAAGATTCGTTTGAAAGAGCGTTTAAGAACCCTCCTCAAAATGACCAGTGGTGCTGATAGTCAACATTACATAGATATAGGGATCTAAAATATCCTTCCTCTATAGATGCAAATAGACACACACTCCCACATATGTGTGCATTCAACGTGATGGCCGCAATAATAGGTACCCTGTCATATGATGTCGCTTTTTAACTTGGAATCGATGTCACGCAAAAACGCGCCAACGAAACGATAATCTAATGACATTTTACCAATGTAATATGATTTTTTTCTATCGATTTTGTTTAAATTAGTTTTCGATCCGTCCACTCAATCCTGAGATCTCATAATGTCCGCCAGGTCGGAAATTTGGTCCGCCAATGTCACCAAATTTCCGACCGATCTCTCGACTAGAAATTATTCTACATCCGTGGCCCGTGCAGTAATTTAACCAGGCATTCTCCTACTTTGTAGGAGTTGGGCACTGGGCAGGATTGCCTCGTATGATTCACCTGACCGGCCCCTTTCATGGAACAGATCGGGAAGATCACAAAATCGTTTTTTACGGCTTAAACTCTATGTTGGGAAATTACAATGTTCTGGCCGGAATACATTGCGAGCAAGTAGACTTTCACGTAATGTATACCTGGCCAGAACATTGACATTTCCTGAAAAATGGAGCCCGACTTTCATAACTGTGTAAAGCTGCTTTGCTTTTAACTCCATCGATTATATTCATAATTGATTAGGTTAAAACTAATACATCTGTTGTATTTCTATTCACCATTATAAGCGTTTTTTTCATCAATGATAGTCTACGAGAATAAAAATGCATATCATAAATAATGGTATTACAACAAGTATTAATTTGAATATAACGAATAACCAAACTTTTTAAAGGGATAAAAAAGTAAAGCAGGTGGTTCGTGGTCTTTAAAATCAAGCAAAGCCAGCAATTGACAGTCCAACTGGTTCTTTTTTCCCTGCAATAATATTCCGTGGAATATCTGTTGGATTCGCCGTAAAATTGCACGCCGTTTTTCGAATACCCAGGCCAGAAATGTTCAATAAGGATAGATGAATATGTATATATATACTAGCTTCCGTCTGCAGCTTCGCCCGCGTGGAATTTGGTCCATACAAACTTCATTACCAATTAATTAGGGGTTGTTTTTACAAATCCTAAAATATGCGTTTTTAAATTTGTTTTGAAAAATATTTATACCAAGTTTCAAGTTGATACACGCTAGGAATATAATTTTTCATACAAACTTTTAGACCGCATTTCACCCCCCTCCCCCCTTTAAGAGTTGATTTTCGCAAAATCTTTTCTTAGTGCACCTCTAGACCTTCGAAGGAATATATCGTCTAAATTTCATGTTTCTATATTCGGCGATTTAGGCTGTGCGTTATCTATATGTCACTCAGTCAGTCAGTCCGTCAGTAAAATCACTCTTTTATATGGATCGATATATTTTTTTTCGTCTTTCTTCTCTCTTATGCATCGTTTCACTTTTCCTGCATCCTTCAAACCTGTGTTAGTTAAGGGCGATACACATACCGTAAAATAAAATCGCACGCCTTCTCTCCAAAGTTGAATATTAAAATTGAACGAATCATATTACGTAAAAAAAAGTTTAACAATTAGATATCCTATATGAGATTCGTGTAAAAAAAAATGTAGGAAAAAAGTGGCGGGATGCGCATGTACGGGTGTAAAATGAGAGAGGATAGAGTTTCACTGAATGGCCTCGACTATTATACCCAAAGGTATAATAGTCGTTGTGGAGTACATAGATATATAAGGGCTGAAACGTCAGAGAATCAGTACCGAGCGATCCCCGGCGTTGTGCGCTCGGCATACTCGTGAAATAATGACACATATCCTTCCGAATGCTCATCATTCCCTCGACTTTGCCTCGGACCTGTTCCCATTTGAGTGTCTATATAGCTACGAATTCCATCACTCGTTCAGGCTCGCGGGGGAACTCTCTCGGGGATACTTTCGAGAACGAAAAAGCCGAATACGAATCACTGAGGCCGGTTCATTGTCAGTGGAAGTTCAATTCACACACTGCGGTCGGCACGCGGCTTTGGCGATCTTATCAGTCGAGCAGCATTGTCCTGGCCCAGTAGCTGGATGGATGACCGCTTAGGGAACAGTTTGCCGAGGTACCGATTGTGACCGCAACTGAAAGTCAGGAAAATATAGCTGTCTATGTCGACACAAGCTTTCCTTAGGTTTCCCATACCCACGTGTTAATTCGATACTTAGGGGTGTCCGAAATTGAGCGGAGGATTGAAATATGATCTTCTTACCAACGGAGCTTTCGGCCTGATAACATTTACTTTGGCCCGAAAGTATTCAATTTTTGTCTAGAATTAAATTGTTTTTTCCGCAAAAAATCGATGTCGCTGATTAAACGAAAACATTTTTCGTTCTGATGTGAGAAAAAAAACCATAAAAATGATGTTGAAAAATGTCGTAAGCACGTTTTTCTGAAGGAACTATTTAAAGCGAACAATATGAGCGCTGTATTCATGTCGATACCATTCTGCCACTGTCGTTATCCGCGAATGAAAAACGTAGCAAATGGAAACGTCAATAACTTTGAAAAATGCATATCTAGCAAACGGATGGAGAAAAAAATCAGTAAAAAATCATCAATGTTTCTTTTGGTACGTGCAAAAGCTCGACTGTATTAGAAATGATCGAGGTAAAAGCTCATTAAGCTGGTATGGAATAACTCGTGTAGATTTATTCTAAACAGAAAAAATAGATTTAATAACGTATCCGTGAGTAATTGAAAAAAAAACCCTGCATGGAAGAATTAAAAATACTATTTATACTACTACATTCTATTATTCCATGAAAGGGCCCGGTCAGGTAAATCGAATGAGTCAAGCCTGGCCAGAGCCCGACGCAAAGTAAGGAATGCCTGGTCACATTTCTGCACGGGAAATTATGATACCCATTATTTTCGTCTACCACTGTGCATATGTATATAGACGTAAGAGATAGATTTGTCAGTGGAAAACTTGTGCAAATTCTCTCAGTATACGACGGGCATATAAGAATACGTGAAAAAGAAAATTCAGGTCACCTTGTTGCTCCGCTCGTCCAAACGTCAATACAGTCATCGATAAAAGGAAGACAAAAAACAAAGAAAACCTTCCTGAATATTGTGTATGTGAAAATGCTGTTCATACGCGATTGTTTCGGCTTTCAGGTCGCTATGGTGCTCATCGTTTGTCCAGGCTGCGAGTGAGTGGAGGAATACAGGGTGGAATATTTCGCGAAAACGAGAGGAGCATTTGTGTTGTTTCTTCGAGACTTGTCGACGTTACGTGTCGTACGTGACGAACAAAAACGTTTTTTGTTGCTTTGCTCCCAGGACACGGCGGAGTTGGGGCATGTGTGCCTTCCGAAAAGGATAAAAATTGTTCGCCGAGAAATGGAAGGTGTGGGGCTTGTGTTTATTTATATATATATATACATATGCATGGAGAAAGATGATTTTTAAGATATTCAACTTCAAGGGCCACCCTCATCCCAAAATCAACGATTCGTTTAAAAATAGTGTAAGGACCGTCCTCAAAATAGCCAGATATGCTGATAGTCAACGTTACATTCTTATAACGGGCTCTTAAACATTCCCATACATATAGTTATATATGGGAACCATGAGACCAAGAAACGTGGTAGGAACCTCTCCAACCTCAGCAAATACCAAGAATGAAGAGGTCGGAAAAGAGACGATGAGGATTTTTTAACCTCGCGATTTTGGCACAGCCTCTATCTATACACATATAATAAAGCTGTAAGCTTTGCGTGTCTATACACAGAGAGCATTAAATGTTAAAAATTACCGTGCAGTAACGGTAACCAGATGACAACCCTGAAACTTCGCTTATTATTACTGAGTAAAACACAGATTTTCACGAAAATAAAATAAAATTTCTTCTTCAGATAGAAAATTTTACCAGATTTTCTAGTAAATTTTGATGTGTAACAAAATACGCAAAAACTTAAATTTAAAAAATATATAATATCAGCGAAATTTTACTGTGCATTTGATTATTTTATGCCTTTCAAAATGTCTATAAAAAAGTATCGTCTTTATAACAGTTATTTTAAGATTTATTATAAAATTTAATGAGTGCTATAGGAAAATGTATTGTGCTCTCGGTAAAAATTATCGTGCGCGCTACCCTTCTTGTATAATAAAATTTTAGCTACGTATTTGAAATTTTCTGTAACGTGAGTTAAAAAAAACTTGTCGCATACGAATTATTATGCTTTTCTCACTTGTCACCACATTGAAATATATCACGGTAATTTTTACCGTGAAATTCACGACAAAAATTACTTTTTAATTCTCTCCGTGTACATTGTAAATATGTGCAAAACGATTATTTAGGGGAAATGAAGGATAAGTGATAGAATGCATTAAGGTCATTTTTGAAATTTTTGTCTGTTTGTCTTTCTGCTTGTGCACATATCACGTAAAAACTACTTACCGAATGTGGATAAAGTATTCAGAAAAATATAGGGCTTAACTTGAAGTAACATGTAGTTTTTATTTAATCGGCTCGATCGATCAAAAGATATGCAAATTTTAAGTTTAAAAAAAAATTCCGCCCGGAAATCGCAGGGCCAGACGCTGCGCGTTGCGGGCGTGGCCCTCAGTGACAGCTGCTTTTTACACGGCCACCTCTACGTGGCTCTCTCCCGCAACCCCAGGAATCTTTACGCCCACATGTCTGGTGGTTCTCCTGCCAATATTGTTTACAGGACAGTTTTGTTGTAGTGAACCCTAACTACTGCAGGAAAAATACTTTTAATTGTTGTTTTTTTATTGTCTTTGTTTTTTCACTCCGTTTTAGGATAGTCCAAACTCAAAGTATATTTATTTCAAAAACGGCATCGGTACGTGTATTAAGGGGTTACACCATCCTGAAATATTCGAAAAATCGATTTTTTTGTTTTAATTTTTTTTCTCATAGTTTGAACCTTAAAGAAAATTTCAAGCTGAATGAGAAGTCTGTACCTACAATATTAAAAAAGCTATAAATTGTTTTCTACCGCACTGTGCGGCGCTCCCTTAGATAAATTTACCCTTCGCTTCTATGAAACTAGTACCTGAGTATAGATTTCTTCTCGGAAGCTCCGATTCCACTGTTAATTGGAGGTTTAGGAGGATATAATCAAAACTGTAACGAAAGCATGAACGCTATGAAATGGAAAATCGCACCGAAAATAAGTTTCGGTGGTATCCAAGTAATTGAAAAAGCTACTTACATCGCTACAAGTATTTATAATGATGGTTACAATAATGTTTTATTAATATTACACGTATTAAACATAACCATTAGAAGTAATTGTTATGGCGTGTGTAATGACGAAACGAGCACCGTATATCGCTTGCTGAAAAACGCGCGCAAGAAATTACAAAAGAGGCTAGAACAGCTCGGACAAGGTCAAGATTATCTCTCGAGGGCCAGCAACTTGCTGAGGAAGGACCCCAATAAGGAGCAGGAATCACCGATTAACTATACAACAAGGTATGTCATAAATTTTCAATGTTTTTTACTGTTGAAGCCGTGTCAAAACTTTAAACGCGTTTTTCTCGAAATGACATTTTTCGAATTTGCGGGTAAGATAACTCAACAACAGCTATTCCAATTGATTTGAAATTTATACCACACATTTGTAACATAATTATCTCAATCCGTACGTAGGGTTTTTTTTCTAATGGTTAACGGTTTTTGTTTAATCAATGTTTTTAAGTAGAAATTTCATATGAAAAACAAACATAAATTTCTGCGTGATACCAAAAATCCATTTTTTTTCATAAAATCCTATGTAGCGCCGTGTATTTAACCTAACTCAAAAAAATATTTTCATTCTTTTATGTTTCAGATGAACCGTGAGACCATCAGGATTCCCGCAGATTGAAGGTGGGAAAAAAAATTGACGTGCGCGGAGGCGTGTATCTCCGCCAATTATCAATTTTTCTAGATTCAAAGAATACATTTAAGAAGCTGAAAACACGTACTAAAAGCGTGTAAAGATAGAAATTAAAAAATTGCATTAGTTAAGCTACAAAATATTCATGAATACCGAGTCTTATTCTAGCCTCTCAGGGTGTTGTAACCCCTTAATGGTTTGCGCGTACGAATTCACAGGAATAGCAAGCATATCACATGTTGTAAGGATGCGCACGCTCGTATATCATTCCCCTCCATGCAAAAATTGTCATAGGGATCCAATTGGATTCCTATACTTGTCCCTACTTCCTGAAAAGGGATCCAATAGATCATCGCATTGAATCCCTACACTAAAACGTCACGCTCATAAATTGGATTCTACTCGGAATTCACCCATTGGAATTCCATGTACGAATCCAAGGAGAAACCTAAAGAATTTCCACGTTATCGAACGAACTAGATGGATCCCATCGTAATCTGTACGTTGAATTTTCTGAACAAAATATACAGCTATACGAAATAAGTGGATTGCTTAAAAAAGGTGTATCTTCAAAATCTATTGAAATCACATCACTGAAAATAGCACATAATCTATTTGGATTCCAATGTGGACTCCCTACGGTGTCTCTATCAAATCTCTATAGGGATGTAGTAGGATTTGGGAACTCCCCAACAAATTTTTACACAGGCCCTCTTACCGTGCGGCACTCGAATAAGCTTACCGATACGCCACCGAGTATAATCGGTTACGATAAGGCGTCGAGGACAGTTGTACCGTATACTTTCTGACTATTATGTCAAAACACTACTTTATAGGACATAAAAATCGATACGACACTTTCGAGGGTCTGGGCTATGAGTTGTATCTTTTGAGAATCCTCATAAGGTGGATCAATTTTCCTACTAGAGTGGCAAGTTTCGGTAGAATATTTGTTTTCTAAATCAATGATGAAAATCGAGGGAAAAAATTTATGATTCAAAAAGTTATTACAAAATCATTTTATTCTAAGAACTCATGATGACAATTAAAAAGTCTACATTTTCATGCGAAAGCCACATCATCAGGCTACATCTCTTTAAAAAATAACGCGCATATAGTAAGCACTTTTTTTATTAATGGTTTTGTACAGCTGGGAACTGAGTTTCCAAAAATATTTTTGATAAATCCTAAATTTGGAATCGTTGAATAACGGACCAACCTGTATGTAACCTTTTAGGTTAGAAATGATCTTAGCTACCTCCCCACTTCGTTTGATCCGCGATTTTTTAGCCACCCTGTATATTCAAGTCCAATATATTCATATGTAAGTAACATTGCAATCATATTAGCATCGTATATCTTACATACAGTGCATATTTTACGAATATGCATAGGACGAAAGTTCACGCGGATACACGGAATAAATTGAATGTCTGCATTGAATTGTACGCGAGCGTAGACATTTCGTATATGTGTGTGTGTGTATTACGAGTCATAAACAATTAATGTTCTACGCGGCTGAGCGTTCCAAGCTCTTTATTTCCGAATCACGGCGAATTACTTCTGGCGCACTCAGCAGGGATTACCTCGGCGGCTCTTAAACGATACTTCATAAAATTCATATGAAATCCGATTATAAATTACTGCATAATGTATTCTTCTCATTCTCGCCGCGGTTAACTGTGCCCTGATGTATTTTACGAACGTATTCGCAGCGTTGATAGAATGTAATGATTCCGAGGAAAAAAAAACCTAATAGACCATAACTCCAGGTGACAGGAATACCGAGTGTTTTAATTGTGTACTTTAATTTGCTACGATTAACGATTAGCGAATGTGAAATCTCCTAGATCTCAAAAAAGTTTTAACATAAATCCAGCCAGACGTAACTATAAAGTTTCTACTCGAATTCTCATATATTTTTAGCAGACTCGAAATCCTATCATCAATTTTTCATGCTGCAAACGGGACTGCATCCTTGGCAACCTAATTTGCGAATTTTTTTATTGCCTCAACGAAAAAGATTATTAGAATTATCGTATCCAATTATTGGATACAGTTTGAGAATTGAAATGGACTTACGTGTCTCCTAGGAATACGTCGACTTATCGTAAAGCTAACAAGAGAAAACCGAAATACCAGAGGTTTTCCGGTTGTACGAGACTTTTCCAAACTATATATAACCCATATATGACGATATCAATGTTATATATATATATATAAAGTATAGTGCTGACCCTTGTTATACCTTCGAGAAAGTCGAAGTGTGAAAAAGCTCTATCGCCGCGGCGAAGAGCTCCAATTTATGAAACTCTCACATCACCATCGGTTTCCTCGCCCAACCATTTCTCTACCCTTCGCCCTCTCTCTCTCTCTCTCTCTCTCTCTCTCTCTCTCTAGATATGCTGACGTAACAAAAATGTAGCAACGAAAAAAGTGACATAGAAGATGAAAAAAAAAACCGTACCAGATTCATGTAGAAACTGGGAGCTCTCTGGCTTCTTTGTACAGGGAGCACTTGCGAGGGCGACGATAATAGTGTGAATAAAAGGCCTCTCAATCTTTCGGGCAACGCTTCAGTCTCTGCTCCAATCCCACACCAATCTGCCCCCGCCATTTGTGAATATATATACACCAAAAACGCTATTGGACTCTATGGGCGAGAAAACGAAAATAAAGGTGGGTAAAAAAAATTGAAAAGGAAAAAAAAACAAACATGGGGATTCCGGCACAGCGTGAGAAAAAGAAATGAATCGCGAGCACAGCACAGCACCGGAAGTTCCATCACGTTCGAACGGATATGAACGAACGTTGAACAGCGCCGGAGCGCCCGCTCGCTGGGGTTCATCCCAGATCCAGTCTTTCTCGTTCCATCGAATGAAGGACGCGATCCGATTTGCCGAGATGCAATATATTGCAGTTCGGGACGCGTATCACGTCGCATGACTCACAGTCCCAATTGACATTTTTTTTCCCCGCGATCATCACACTTGTTCACCAAGCGCTAAAACGCGGCGAGATAGGACAATATCGACGTCGACCCGTGATGGATGAGAAAGGCGCCTCTTTTGAGGGCGTTATTGCTCGGTGACCTGATTTTTCCTTCTTTAGTGGAAGACATTTTAAGAGCTTAACCCAATATTAAATACAACCATGAAATATTTAATAATAAATCGTTAATTTCGATAAAGAAGTGGTGCTGAAGTTTTTTTTTAAATCCTTTCATTACCGATGAATGAGAAAATTTGTGCAAGAATGCGCAAGAAATGACAAAACTTCATATCAAATACCATCACGAAAGATTAAATAATAAATGCTTGATTTCTATAAGAGAGCGGTGCTGCATTTTTTTAAATCCTCCTCATTACTGATAAATGAGAACGTTTAAGCAAGAATGAGGAAGAAATTATAAAACCCAATATCAAATACCATCACGAAAGATTAAATAATAAATCATTCATTTCGATAAAATAGTGATGCTGTATCTTCTTCAATCCTCCTCTTTATTACTGATGATCGAGAAAGTTTGGGAAAAAATTAACAGTAAAAGATAAAATAAGATATTAAATACAATCATGAAAGCCTAATGAAAGATATAATAAATCATTGATTTTGATAACGGAGCGGTGCTGCATTTTTCAAAACTCCACATCACTGATAATCGAAAAAGTTTGTGCAAGAACGAGGGAATCATCAAAGATCGCAAGTCCGATTCCCGGTCTCGCAGTCTCGAAGAAAAACAAACACAGGCGTGACGTAGCTCCATAATAAATAATAAATTTCAATGAACGGCGATGTTGCATTTTTTTAGAAATCGTTCTCCTGAGTAAAATCATTCTCATGAATAACAAATTACTCATGATCGAGAAAGTTGAAGCAACAAAAGATAAAATTGTTACATCCCCATAATGATGCAGATCCCGTCAGAACTCTACCGATAAAGTGAAATTTGTTCAAACGTTCCCGAATATCATGCTAATATAATCAAGTTAAAAGAGCGAGGTCGGATAAGCATTATGTTGCATAACAACCAGTCAGTGAATAAAAACTTTTCGCTAACTTCATGCGCGCTTTCGTTTTGTTCGACACATTATTCTTCTAACGAACCACGTATGTGCGTGCCTGTATGTGTATGAATAACGTTATTCTTAAATATATATGCTCCCATCGAAAGCTCTTATTACATATATATCGACAGCTAAAAGTGAGAAAGGCGTTTCGGACTTTGCGTAACGTGAGGACCATTGTGGCGAAGGGCCCTTAATATTCGCAGCCTATAACATATATGATCACGGTAAAATTTAGTTCTAGTCTTCTCTCTCTCCTCGCCTCTCCTGGCTGTAAACGGAAATTTCGTTATCAATCTAACGGTGGACCATGGCAGCGTCTGTTTTACCAACACACAGACACACATGCAACGAGGTTAACCACTGGCTAAGCTTCCTCGTTCTAGTGGGCCATGGCATTGAATCATAGACCACATAATCGCAAGCTCCCATCCACACGGGGGAATATGTGCACATATACCCATACACACACACGCGCGTGTGTTTGTGTTCACATCAATTCACATTTTTTTGTTTACATCTGACCGAACGCACACTTATCGTTCAATGTACATAGCTTGACGCGTATATATTAAAGGCACGGTAATATAAAGCGCAAGAAGGGTGTAGTAGCTGGCATATAATACATAATATTCTATTTAAAGGGGCAATTACATGTAGGCGCCGAAATAATAGCCAATTTTAATGATTTTTTTTGTGGAAAGGAACAAAACGTTTCACATTTATGAAACTTTAGGTACAATTTATAATACAATTGAACGGTTTAAATTAATTTTTTCATTAAAACCCATTGCAAAATGGCGACGTTATGGCGTGATCTTCCAGGAAGATATCGGCAGCAGTTGTACATTTGTGGGAAATATAAAGACTTCAATATTGAACTAAAAGATATGCGCCAAGAATTTTTAGTATTTTAACATCCAAATGCTGAACTTATGCCAAAGAAACATTCAAAAAGTTGAAAATTAGAGAAATAGGACACTTCAGAAAAAAATGTCAATTTTACATATAATTTTCGTTCTTTTGTGCAATAAAAAAGTACTTTTCGAAAGTAATTTTCATAAACAAGTAGGTATAAGTTGAAAGTAATATTGTTGTTGAGTTGTGGGTACTATTTTAGCACGATCAGTCAACTCGTTTTAAAGTTATGTTTCCCACAAACTTAAAGAATGTCAAACAAAAAAATGACAAATAGGTTTTGAGAAAAACATGTTTACAGTTTCGAACTTTGAAAACTCAGTAATTTCAGTGACGTACCGGCTAATTACTTACTTGACCACCGTATTCTTAAAATGTATAACCAACATTTTACAAAAAAAAATTATTTTTTTAAACAGCTTCATATATTTCCCGCCTCAATACAAAGAAGCAAATTAACTGGTGGTTTACGGAAAGCCGCGTGTCTTCGCACCAATGCGGAATTACCGCAAAGGTAGTGGCTTCGCACCAATGCTAGCCACTACCTTTTCCCATTTTTCTGGCAACCTTTTAATTCCACGGCGAAAAATCAACATGTATTTTAAGACTATTCAAGAATCGACCAATTTTTTGGCATCTTCATAAGAATGGAAATGCTGCTCAGACAGGCCACGCGCCATCGATCGGAACAAGTAATAATCGGAAGGGGCAATGTCTGGTAATTACGCCGGATGGGTAGGACTTCCCATTTAAGCATTTTCAAGTAGGTTTTCACCGGTTTTGTAACATGTGGCCGAGCGATGTCATGCTGCAAAATCACTTCGTCGTGTCTCGGCTCGTATAGCGGCCGTTTTTCCTTCAATGTTCGGCTCAAACGCATCAATTGTAGTTGATAGCGATCTCCCTTGATGGTTTCCTTCGGTTTGAGCAGCTCATAATAAACTCTACCCAGCTGAGTCCACAAAATGTAGAGCAGAAGCTTGGAACCATGGATGTTCGGCTTTGTCGACGATGTTGATGCATGGCCGGGCTTACCTCGCGATTTTCTACGCTTACGGTTATCGTAGTGTATCCATTTTGCATCGTCTGTCACGATACGATGCAAAAAACCTTTACTTTTCTGCCGTTGAAGCAGCTGTGAAAAAACGCCGTTCGACGTCTCTCGGCTTCAACTCGTACGGCACCCAATGTCTTTACTTTTGAATCATTCCTAATGCTTTTAAACCTTTTGAAACTGTTGTGTGATCAACTTCTAATGATTCTGGAAGTTCCGCTAGCGTCTGACATGAGTAGTCGTGAAGTAATGCCTCTAATTCTTTGTCTTCAAACTTTTTCGGTACGCCCTAGCGTTCTTTATCTTCAACATAAAAAAATCATTATTTTTTAAGCGTCTAAACCAATCTCTGCCTGTTGTTTCCGACAGAGCATGGTCGCCGTAAGTCTCAATAAGAATTCTGTCTGCTTCAGCTGCAGATTTTTTTAAATAAAGCAGTGCAATAAAATTCTCGGCAAATACTCTTTTTCGGCACGAAATTTGACATGTTTAATGCTATGAAAAAAAATTATATGTATGGTAGCCATACTCGTTAGAAGTGAAACTTCAAACACTCATGTCACCCATGAATGAAAATACCAGATTGTGGTGAAAATAAATATAAAACATAATGATCGAATTTTCTTAAATTGCAAAATTACAAAATTAACTTTCATTCGTTTAATTTTCGATCAAAAACTTAATTCTGTATTGACAATTCAATTATAAATTTGGAATTCATTGAACACTTTATTGACTTCCGTACGATTGCAATTAAAATTCAGTTTAATTCAATTTTTTCTTATTTTTAATTTAATTTAACCTCTAACGAGGCTCATAATCTTAAAGAGCAATTTATGTTAAATTCACATTAAATTTTCTGTTGATTATTTGCATTTATCATTTTTGCCGTCACTTTTATTATGATTTATATTATTTATGAATGATTAAAATTATTAAGAATTACCGAAAAAGATAAAATAAAACGTACCTTCAGATACCCTAGAACTCGGTGTGTTATTTCCACAATTATTAACCATTTTCCACTTTTTACACTTTCGGTGTTTTAAAGAGTCACTTTCAATATTCATCACATATCACTCACCTCATATATTTTACAAAATCTTTTACAAAAAAAAAATGAACCAAACAGCAACTAAAATTCTCCACACTATAAATCGAATGTAAATACACCGAGGTAAACAGCACAACGCAACAAGCAATGCCTGCGGAGCATCACTTGAGGCACATTTCAAAAACATTTGCTGAATAGCAGAAGCAAAGCAAGAGTGTTTTTAGAAAGGATACTTGTGTGCATGCGCACATCTCTCCTTTCACTCACGGGCTATCTCTCTCTCTCTTTCTTTTCCCCCTCCACGGTAGCGTTAGAAAGTAACGCAAACGTTAAACCCGAGAACCTCGTATAAGAAGTTTCACTTAAAAAAATTATTTACACTTCGGCGAACTGACATAAACTAAATTTGAAGCTTGCTTATAGTACTTCCTTATAGATGCGTTACCATCTTAAACGACATGCACGCAGTTCTGATAACGCCATCTCTTAGAAAATAGCGAGAACTTATTCAACATTCCAATAAAAAAATAGAACGTTTGGTAGCGAGGTCAAGATTTACGATGCAATGAAATTTTGCCAAAATCCATGACGAGATAACTCGGTGAGTGACGAACCGATATTAACCACCTGGATAAATCAAGATAACTTACACCTGTAAGATTCTAGTTACCGAGGACTTTGCCGCGGCTGGTACTGTCTCTAGTTGTGGCGGGCGCGTGCAGGAGAGACGGGAATTTGGGGATACGCATACCTTGTCGGTGGTCCATTTCGCGAACGCGTGAAGCTAGAACCACCATCTAGGTGCCGTTGGAAAGCGCTTGAAAGGCTCTACCTGGACCTTAAACGATATCCGCTTCAATAATAATAACCAAAACTTTTGAATTTTCCAAGCCGAAAAATAAAAACTTTGGAAGAACGTCGACATATATGAAACGAAAATATGTTCGGAACCGAAGGAACAAGGAAGGGCGGCTCGAGTATAACCCAAAAAACCCACAAAGTTCAGCACCGAGGGATCAAAAGAGCTACGAGAGTGCCGAAGAAGATGACCAGCGGAGACAAATTTTACGGCTGGCGTACACGGCCAGCCCGTAATTTTCGATTTGGGCAAGTGTAAAAGTGACCTGCAAAGACAATGGAGTGTATCCAGAGGCGGGGGGACGGGGGAACAGCACCGTGGAGAAGCCAGAGTCCGTCACAGAATCACAGGCGCACGGCGATCTGAATGAATCTAAATTTACGTAAAACATAAGCATAGTTAAGGCAGTATGGTTGCCAATGAATGAAATTTTTTATTTTATTTTATTATTCTACCGACTTTTCTGAAAACTTCTGTGAAAACCTTCTAATGACACTCGTATTATAAGTCCAGTTATAGAAAGTATAAGAAGTACGCTCGGGGAGCACGGTCGAGACGCAGCAAACTTCAAACGCGTTTTTCTCAAAATTATGTTTTTCAAATCGCCAACCACGATATCTCGATAACCAATTGACCGATTGAGCTCAGATTTGGCATACACCTTCGGTAGACTATTTTTCAACGTTGGCAGCAGAATCGAGTCGAAATATATTTCTTTATAACTCGTAGAATGGTCAAAAAAAGTAGTAAAGATTGATAGACGAAGCTTAACATGCCGACATTTTGAATGTTTAATTTATTTTTGCTCAATCTGGTACTAAACATCACAACACTCTTACAGATTAAGAATGTTTGGTTTTCTTTTCACATTGCCACAACGCTGGTCGATAATTGAGGGCGGTTTCCGGGCACCATTGTAAACAAAGTACAAAAGTACACAATAATACATTGTTTATTTATTCTTCATTTTTACACATTCTTGAAGTGTCAATAAACATGTGGGAAAAATTTCAGGTAAAAAACGAGAACAGTTTAAACGTCATTTCATCCTAAAAATCACCACCAAAATAGCGCTTTAGACAACAATACTGCCTTAAGTGACTTACACGTACTCGTATTAATATACGAATATTGTGACCGACGCTCGTGGTTGGGCGGTCGGGGTGCGACTTGGGCGATCACTGATGTCAAGCAGCCTCGGACGGGGTCAATAATTGGTGCGGTGACCGCTTAGCCGTGCTCTGGCTGGCGCATCGACGAGTGAGCGGGAGGCCGTTTTTCTGAGGCCTTGGTTGTACATACCTTGAGCAAGAGGTCTGTATGCCAAGGAATCAGAGAATACAGGGCCGTCTATACCGGTACGGGTCTTCCACAGTTTCCCCGTACCCTCGGCAAATGCGGTATAGCGTAGCGTAAGTCGGCTGTGGCCGCAACGGGGGTTAGGTAACGGGGGGGTACTGGAAGGAATGAAAAAATATGGGACTGGTAATAAGCGCAAAAAGGCGCGTACCATTGGAACACACCAATAAAAAAAAATAAAAAAAAAAAATACGAATATTGTGTAAAATGTAAGTCACACATAGTGTCTTAAACGTTCTTGGCATTAATAAAAAATAATAAATTCTATCGAAACAAAAGCTTAGTATTTCTGTGACGAAAACGACGCAAAGGAACAACGGAATGGGAAAATGTCACATTTGCACGTAAAACACTAGGGCTCGAACAACGCATCGCAAGCTCGACATCGAATCGATTGCCAGTCAGCGGCAAAAATGTATTCAATGTAATGTGTCATAATTGTGAGATAAAGTAGAACGTGAATTATTATTTAAGAAAACAAGAGACAGAGCGAGAGAGAGAGCGATAGAAAGGGAGAGGAGAGAGAGAGAGAGAGAGAGAGAGAGAGAGAGAGAGAGAGAGAGAGAAAGAAAGAAAGAAAGAGTTTGATGGCCGAGGAGAATGGGAATAAAATCTCGAGGGGGTCTAAGGTTTTAAGCGATGGAAGCTATTTATGAGAGCCCTTTCTCTCCCTCTTTCCCTCTTAGTCGCCCTTCTCTCTTCACGTCGCGGTTATCGCAAACTGGAATTACCACCCAAAATACCTCGAGGGATGTGAGGCGCCAGAGTACTCTCCCCCCTCGCTATTCCATTTTTTTCTCTTTTCTTTCAACGCTCTTCCCGCACGACATACCGAGCCAAATGAACAAGTTGAATAAGGAAGGATGTGAAAAAAAAGATGCAAAAAAAGCCGAGAGCAGTCAAAAAGGGGGCATCCCGCGACTCACAGACAAAGACGCGCGCGCAATGGCGAAGAAAGAATGCAAGTGGTGAAAAAAAACAACAAAACAAATAAAGGTGCGGAAATAACGAAAAGGCGTATATAACGATGCAGCAGTGAAGCTATATAGAGACCGCGCGATAGAAAGAGAGAAAGAGAGAGAAAGAGAGAGAGAGAGAGAGAGGGGGGGGGGGAGAGAGGTCGTCGAGTGAGCAAGTGCATTTTAAACGCAAACTCGATAGGCATTCAGATGAAGCTTGCTGCCTCGTCGCTAAAACTGTCAACTGTAGTAAGTTACATCTATATTTGTATCTATATACAAATATATCTACATACGTATCCCCGCTGCTAAGAGAGATAGTATAGACGGCGACTGACAAACACATAAAGCGTCGAGTGGATGAGAGGAGGAGATAGAGAGATACAGAAGAAGTAAAAGAGTTTGTGTAACTGCAAAAAGTAACTCTGTCCATGTTGTTTTTTTCTTCATGCCGTGCTTGCGGGAGATGTACGAGAGGTAGACTGTTGTCTTTGAGAGGTGCGGGTCCGGTGTATGCGTCTGTGGCTGAGCGAACAAAGAACAAGTCCCCTGTGAGAAAGCTTCATTAAGCAACCGCCACGGGCGGAAGCTTCATAGAGTGGCAAGAGGGGCCGGAGGAGGAGAGGATGACACGACGATGCTACAGTTACGTTATTCGCTTTCCTGGCGAATAGGACACCGGAGGAGCACGGCGGTGAGTTGGAGGAAAAGAAGAACAGGGGGATGGGATCTCACCAAGAACACGGGGTTTCCACAACCTCCCCTTCACTCTACCGACCCGACCCCTGCTGTAAAGCTCTTTGTGCTATACCGCGTAAACGTTTCTCTCTCTCTCTCTCTCTCTCTCTCTCTCTCTCTCTCTCTCTCTCCCTCTCCCTCTCTCTCTCTCTCTCTCTCTCTCTCTCTGCCTCTCTCTCTCTCTCTCTCTTTCTCTCTTGCTTCGTCCCGCTCTCTCTTAAGAAAGCGCTCTTGAAGCCCGAGGAAAAGAACAGACGAAAGAGAGTAAGGGCTTCAAGAGGTTGGCACAATCTGCCTTCGAACCCCCCGCCTACGCCGTTCTTCCGCCCGTCTCTTTTGTGCAGGAAATTGCGTTTTAATTCTCACATTCAGTGCCACGGGTTACAACCACCGCAGACATGAGGAACGGAGGCCAGGAGAGTTGTACAGTTTTGCTCGGAGCCATTTCGGGCGACGGAAACTAAGACGGCTAAGCACACACATATAGACAGGCTTCCACACGAAATAGATATATATACGTATATAGAGAAGAGGTACACTTTGCCCTGGTGGGACGATACCGAACGATGCTCCGACCAAAAATACCGCATAGTTTTTTTTTCCAACTGGTTTTTGTTCGTTTTGTTGTTTTTGGCTGTAGTTTTTCACGCAGGATTGTACCATCCGGAACAGATTAGGGGGGAATGGTAGAGTTTCTCTTCGCAGTTGTAGCTGCGACGAACACACGTATCTGTGGGGTGCTAATTTAATAGAATAAAAAAGCCAACGATATTCGTACCAGTTGAGTTTGTAATATTAAAAATAGAAGTTTATACTGTTGACTAGATAAGATCAAAATTGGGCAACGAAAATTGGTGGCGATACTGTTAAAATGTTCATATTTTCCTACGGAATGCCAAGTTGAGCTGAAAAACATAAAAACTCGGAAAGTACCGAGAGCAATTGTGTTACTCAAAGATAAAGACACGTACTTCGGGTATTACACCGTTTCCATACGCTATAAGCAAATTCCGGCAGTACTTTAAAAATTTTCATATTTTTCAGTTAAAGTTGGTATTCCGTACGGAAATGGAGAGATTGAAATACTTCTAAATGCTTACGACCTCGAGGCACTAGAAAAGGCAAAACCTAGCAGTCTGACTTTTTGCATACGGTTTTAGCATGTCCGCGACTACATAAACCGTCAGAAAAACTTTAAGGATTTATCGATTTTTTCTATGGTATTTTTGGTATGATATGGTTGCTTATAACATTTTCAATCGCTTTTCACGATACTAAAAAAAATGTGAAATTAAGTTTTTTGCAGGGGTTTTGTGGGAACAAAAACTCAGTTTTCCAACGCTCTCCTTTTAATTACTAAACGGCCTTGTTGACCCGAGTTATACTCTTTCAAAGTCGAAATATGCCATTTTCTTTTTGGTTGTCGATAGGTCGGTAAAAAAAAACCCGAGCTCGGTAAAAAATTAATTTGCAGTTTAATATATGCTTTTCAAAATTGCTGAAGTGGTTTTGAAACAAAATGTCCGTTTCTTGTTCACGATCTCAAGATTGCGCAATTTTGTTCGATTGCTGCTTTTTAGCCTTCAACGAACAACAGAAAATGTAAAAATGATTTTCAACCACAATTTTCCAAGACTAAAGTTGACACTTCAAAATGTTTTTCGATTTATTTTGTTGCCGTAATCATTTTCCACGAAGATACAGCTGTCCGAAAAATGCCGAAATTCTGACAAAAAAAAGTGAACCTGCAATTGTTGCGCTTATTGTATATAACGCAATTATTTTAAATTCTTAGCATGGAATTTACCCATGCGTACAAGGTCAATCACTAAAAGAAAGACACTTGCGAATAAAACGTTAAAGAGGATCCGGGCATCACTCAGAAAATCCAATTACCATAGCCTTATAAATTATCTTACCAAAAAATGTGACGCGGTTAATGGGGAACATTATGACTGCACTATTTAGCAAAAGTGATTCTTTTTTTTTCGGAAATACCAGGTTCATTATCCGTCTCGAGTTAATTGTCGTTTTATACATTTTTTAGTGTGACCAAATCGTTCTAAGACCCTGATAAGTCATTCGTTTCGATTTAGAAAAAACAAGTCGGTAAAGAGGTTCAAGAATGGGGTTTCCCCTTTAAAAAGGTGAAGTTAACCTTGAAATCAGTTGGGTGCTTCCACTTTAAAAAAAGCTGAGCCAAATAAAATGTAGCGTGACTTTTTTGTCTAAAATCAATGTTGATAAAAGTTTGAGAGTGTCTAATGAGTTACCCAGTATTTAGATATATATATAACAGGCATAGCAATAGGTAAACGAGCAATATGTTTTTATGGTTACGAGCATGGAGCTTTGTTACCGGATGTTAACGAAACATCTAGCCCGTGCTGCTTCCGCCTGTCACTATCTTGGATTTTATGCGTTGATTTTTCTTTTTTTTTTCATTTAGTTTGCAAGTGCACCTCTACGTCGTACAGTCTAGCAACATATTATACCGGTCTCAAGTCATTTATGCTTTTCACGCTGGCGCCTCGCACACGCATAAATACGTAACATTTTCTTGTTTTTGTTTTACACAACATGCGACCCGAGAACTTGCGCGTTGTTTGATATAATTTATGTGCGTTGTTGTAGCCACGATGTCGAGGCAAGAGTATCGAAGTTTATATGGCCTCATTTGAACAATCCCAATACTAGTGGTTTATTTCCGCTAACTCAAGACTTTCGACTTCTTGAATCGTTTTTATAGTGGCCTATTATCGTCGTATTCAACATTATTTAAACCTCTATGTCCTCTAAATCTCCTTTAAACAAATAGTGGCATATTTACATGAAGGTTATTGCAGGAACCGGCCTAAAGATAAAAAAGAAGATTTGTTATAAAAAAATTAAAGACAACGAACTATTTTTTTTTAGAAAGCCCAATCAAATGAATCAGCCATGCTCTCGCGCGTTCCAAACGACAAACCTAATGACATATAAAGCCAGTGTCAGCCGGGCTCTAAGTAGTCGTTAATCAACCATCAATCAACATGTGGTCACTCTGACAATCTACATGTTTACCTAAACTCGTTGTTGTCAGCGAAGAGTCTGTGTTGAAACATTTGCTCGAATGTTCCTGGCGTAAACAACGAGATATAAAGGAACATCACGAAGAATCCAGAATTCATCAAGTCAGCCGTTCATCAACGAACATCGACTGGAAGGTGTTGACGAATCGAAAAACAACGTTGAGGAATATGAGTTTTGGCGGTGACTATTTCCGCCTTTCTCTCTCTCTCTCTCTCTCTCTCTCTCTCTCTCTCTCTCTCTCTCTCTCTCTCTCTCTCTCTCTCGCTCAATCTCTCTCTCTCTCTCTACCGTCGTAAGCAGAAACATAAGTACAAGCCGAATTTCTGAACCTGCTTTTTCTGCCACATAAGGCCAATGGGCCAACGTGTTGTCACAGACACAGCACGCAATCTTATGCTCACTTCTGTAAAAATTAGACCGATCTAATTACCGATCAACATAACCTCAACATATCTTATATTTCGTACATGAATCCTTCGATACTAGAGGTGCATGCGCAGACATAGACGATGTCTTCGCATGCACCTCTATCGAATTGGCTGACTTAGTCATCCACTTAAGGCAGCAATCTTCAAATCGGGCTGTGAGAGTTTTGTCATCTACGCTCATCACAAGCTTGACGCCAATTTGTCGTAAACGGTTGGCCGTGGGGGTAGTGGTTTATAACCGAATGTTGGTTAGGGACCTTTCGGAGTCCCGATGGGTGAGCTACGTACCAACAGCTCGGAAAGCAGCCTGCTAAGATGTTAGAGTGTGGAAAATCACTCGGCTTTACCAGTAGCTTGCACTTGGGAGCAGTACACACCCTTCCTGGGTGCGTACTGACAGGTACCGTATTTGCGGGGCCGCACTGATTGGGCGTACCCTAATTCCGAACCTTCATGGGTTCGGGACTGGAGAACCTAAACGAACCCACTAGTTACTACACGTTAAATACACTGGACAGTATCAATGATCGGTATATTACCATCCGTTCTTAGCCATGATTATCTGATTAAATTATCTGTATTATCATGGATTGGCCTTGCTACAAATGTTCAAACGATACAGCCGGTACCTATAAACAATTCACGGACTGCAGTGGAGTTTTTCACCCTGGCTAATGTAGGAGTTACTTGGTTTCCAGTTCAGCGCGAGAATACTGCAAAACCTATTTACTGTCTTACTTAGAACGACCACTGACTGACACGCAATCTTTGTATCGTAACGCTTGTGATTTAGATGTGCCCCAGATTGAAATTTATAGTTATTCACTCTTGGCCACGTCTTTCCAGTTTTTCGATCAAGAAAGTGAAAACATACTCCAAAAAATTGTCGGATTGCGTGAATCCACAAATGTAAAAATCAGTATATTGATTGATCGCCAAGAGAACGAACACTGAATTTAGAGCCCTTTACGAGAAAATTCGGCTCACCGATGCAGCTATTATTCTCCCAGCCTCTCTCTCTCTCTCTCTCTCTCTCTCTCTCCCTGTCCACAAAATGGCTTCGTTCGCCCTAAAGAGACTTACGTATGGCATTATAAACCACTAGTTATATAGATAAGCCCTATGGCCATCAACGAATCGGTCCCCTCTATAAAACGAAATTGCGATGCGTCATGTGAAGAATTCCGTAGAAGCTTTCATCTTTACGGCTTTCGTTTTACGAATGCTGGCTTTTCGGAGATCAAAGTTAGGTATGCGGAGACATTCACCAATTGCAGAAGAATAATATCGAAAACTATGCTAACTAAACATTTTTTCATACGCTACTCTAAAATTTTGGAGACACACACCCTATGAGCTGTCATATCCACTCCCCCTCCCTTATTCTTGTGATCATTTCATATGATAAATAATTAATGAAAACGGCTTTCAATGACAACTTACGAATAAAATTATAATATTGTAGTTATAATACTGTAAACTAATTAGTAAAAAATAAATAAGTGAAGTAAAACATCTTTCAAATTTACATGTTTCTATTCATCAGATTTTCGATACCATTGGTAAAATGTTAAGTATCAAATATTGATATTCACTTTAATAATTACATGCGTACTCAACAATCAACGGCACTTTTTTCGTAGCCTGGACCGACGAACACTTAACTTCTTTTTGTTTCTTAATCTTCTTTTTACCGAAAAAAAAAAACGTTTTCTGGTATAAAATTTACCAATCCACCCGAAACCACCTCATATTCACCAAGATTCAAATATGCAAGGAACGATTTTAAACTTTGTTCAGCTTGGTTTAAGAAGGATGGAGAACTTTCGAGCGGTATCGTAATTATGGTTTATTCTATTAAGGATTTACCAGAGTTCTCGGCATTCGGCAAGTCCTTGCAAAATCAATTAAATTTGCGGTTTCGAACGGCACTGAAATTCAGTTGGTTCAACCGAGGCATCGCCGAATCGAGTGAATGGTGATGGAATCAACGATGTACTTGGTAAATTCGATGAAGCCTTAGTTGCATCGACCTACATATGCGACCAATAACCGCACATTCAGTTAATTTTGCAGAGCCTATCTCTCGTTGCTATAACAGCTCTCTACCAGCGTCTACCACAAATTTGATGCCTCTATATAGTGTCTTTGCTAGCCACCGAATGTGCAATCACTGCTTAGGGAGATTTTTCCGAATAAAGAAGTGTAAAGAAATGATGACATCCATGCGGAACATCTAGATTATAATTTAACTAGATTACAACCATCAAACATCTACATTATCATTTAACTAAATAATCATTACAGAGTCTCTGGATTATAAATTAATTCGTTCCCTATATTATTATTTTTTTGAATTCTTATTCATCAAAATTATTATGTATCAAAATTCATATTTATATAGAATTCTTTTCAAATTAGAATTAGACCCATGCCGTTATCGACCGACAAGTTTCAGCAGATGAAAAAACGTGTGCTCGTTTCCGCTACGGTTTTGTACATAGTTGGACGGTGCAACGAAAAATGTCACCAAACCGCACGGTTACGCATGCCGTTACCTCGGCTCGGCCTCTCCAAATCTGGCCCACCAATGAGCTCCTGGAAATGGGACATTATGATTGAACGAGTGAACTGGTCCAAGACCTTCCGCATCCACATGGTATCGTGAGGGATGGAAATAACTCAGAACAGAAAAGATAAATAAAAGAAAAAGTGTAAAAAAAAGGAACAAACATGGAATAAAGCTTCAAGAAATGGGAAACGAGTGCTACAAAAGCTTTCAGTGATTCCACCTTCAAGCAGCCAACCAACAAGAGTCGAGTTAATGAACGTTGCCACGAGAACGGAGAGAGAAGAGAGTGAAGTGGCTCGCGCTGGAGTTCTTTCAGCCAAAAACTCTTGCAGTGTTAGCGTACAGCTCATTCCCTAGCTGTGTGTATGCTCGGGGTGTGCATCACTCACCTCCGAGCCCCGAGTCGAGAACTGAACAAACCGTAGATAAGGCTTTGCGGTGATTACTCTATAAAATATGTATTCCACAAGCTCTCAGCCGATCTTCGTTTCCTCTTTCTCTCGCTTCTTTCTTTTTCACTCTTTTCTTATATCCTTTTTCTCTGTCGTTCTTTTTGCCATTCGCAAACGTTCGACGACTTTGATGAGTTGTATGGAGCCTCTGGGCAGATCGTCGTAACTTCAGGGCATGGTGCATCACATGAAGGCTTCTTCGGGATTCCTGTGTGTATATATATATATAGCGGCGTATAGTGCGCGATATTTTATGTGGACGTAAAGTTGTATATAGTATACGGTGTACGTGCGGCTGCATTCGTCGGGGACGGAATATCCCATAAAAGTATTCGAAACTTTGATAGCATGAGTTCGCCGCTGAATCGTCGATTATATAAAACGTCAATGTGCAACTTCTTTATCGTGTATTTTTACGAAAATTAATAAAGCTCGATAGGCAAACACAACGCAGCAATTTTTCTCGGTTTATGAACCTGAACGGAAGAGGACGGAAAATAAATATCTCTTCCCGGCGAAACGACAAGTCTTTGATACGAAGCATCATTAATTAATTCGTACGGAATTCTCATATACGACGACCTCATATGCAGGAATTTCGGATGAATGAATCACGGCTTTCGCACACAGCCAGCGACGACAAGTGTCCGATACCATAGAGCGTGCTGCATTTAGTGGGAGTGAAAATTGCACGCTGCTTGTGAGTCACCCAAGAGGTTCTATTGAAATTAAATAAATTTCTGCGAAATCTAAATAGAACTTTCGTAAATTGAAATATCAATGCGGCTTCTCTGTATTCAGCCTCATAATAATTTCGGAAGCGCTGCGCTCCTGTGCAGAGCCCGTACGCTGATTGATATTTGTTCTCTCCCAAAGTTTCGTGAGCTGCACGGACGCGCGATGATGCAAAAAGCCGAGGGGGAAATACGCGCCAATTAAATTTGCAAGCTTGCCCCTCGCTTTGAAAGAGCACCTCGATAACATTGTCAGACCCGCTTCATTCGAAATAGTTCATACTGTGGTCTATTTAGATTTGAAAATTTTGCACTGAGAAAAATAGGTACGAATGGGAGAAGAATGAGAAACGGGTGAATGGGGTGAACGAGAGAAGGATCGTCGTCTGATAAAGGAGTATACCTATCATGTGTTGAATAATAGTTCTTCGTATTAAATAAAAATCCTGACTAATTTATTTTATTCTAACAATAACACCTTTTTCCTCCTAATACACAGAAGCGCTCGCCAATAATTAAAAAATGATCGTAGCATTGACGAGATCAAAAGCAAATTTCAATCTTATATACATATATATATAAAAGACAAATTCCCGGCTGACTGACTGACCTATCATCGCCCAGCCCAAGCCGCTGAATGTAGAAACGTGAAATTTGGAGGGCATATTGATTTTATTATGTAGGTACCATTTAAGAACGGATTTTTCGAAATTCAACCCCTAAGGGAAGAAAACGGGTGGCAAAGTTTGTATGGAAATTTAAAAAAATCCGGTTAGATTTACTTGAAATTTGGTATCCGTGCTCTTTAACACAATTAATGAAACACGTATATCAGCATTTTTAGAAACTCAACCCCTAAGGGGAGAAAGAGGGTTGAAAAGTTTGTATGAAAAATGAAAAAAATCGGATCAAATTTACTTAAAACTTTGTACAATTGCTCCTAGATACAATTAATGATATTTCGGCGTTTTTGGCAATTGAATCCTTAAGGGGAAAAGGGGGTAGCAAAGTTTGTATGGTAAAAGATAAAACAGTTTTGTGATTGACGGACTGACTGATAGACAACGCACAGTCGAAACCGCTGAAGATTGAAACATGAAATTTGGAAGATATGTTCTTCACAAAGTGTAGAGGTGCACTTAGAAAGGATTTTTCGAATGAGCCTTAGGGCTGGGAAAGGCTATTCCCAGCCCTAAGGATATGGAATAGCCTTTCCATAAGCTATTCCATAAAATAGCCTATGGAAAGCGCTATACTTTCCATAGGCTATTTTATTTACATATATATATATTTTTTTTTTTAATATCCCACAGACACCTGTGTCCATTTATATATGGGCGTAAGAGAATTGCGAACAGGCTTGACGGGGGACTTTCATGTTGGTAACAATGTAACTCCTACGCCAATATCCCTCGGGCTACGTTCATCGACTCGTACGCTTGAGATCCCGAAACCGAGTTACCGCATCTGCCCCCCCCCCCTCCCCGTCCATCGCCCGCCGGTGTACCGAAAACCGCACATATATGCGATGAAACCCTTACCCAAAACCCTGTTTGTACATGAATCTACCCCAATTCGTCTCTCTCTCTCTCTCTCTATCTAACTTTCGCCCCAATTCCCCTTCCTCCCTACCCGTCCCTTTTTCTCTCCGTACCTCTGAGCCCATCCTCACTCTTGCTGCCGAGAATGATGCCGAGCTTTATATCGGGATGAGAAAGTAAAAGCGGAATGTACACAAAGAGCCCCGCACTCGCGTCCACAGTTTCCTTCCAGGGGGTTTTAAACCCCCATCCCCTCCCCCCGCCCGCTGATCGTCGAAACCCTCGCGAAACTATTCCCTTCTAACTACGCGCAGAATATCGCTTAATCCGCTCTTGATCCCGCTTGCCTCTTTCCCTCTACCAAGCCCGCCGCCCGATAGCTATCTTCCCAGGTAAACATGTCTAAATCCGTATCTACCTCGTAACCCTACACTAATTCGCAAGAGCATATACACGTATAGGGGGGATTTTGGATTCTCGTTGCGCTCTCTCTCTCTCTCTCTCTCTCTCTCTCTCTCTCTCTCTCTCTCTCTCTCTCTCTCTCTCTCTCCCTCTCTCTCTCTCCCTCTCTCTCTCTCCCTCTCTCTCTTTCTCTTACTCTGTAGTTCTCCCCCAGTACGTTTTCAAATAAGACTCTGTTAGTATAACCCCTATTGCTTTTTTGAACGTCTCATTCCACCGTTACGTTCTTCCCATTCTCACGATATAGGCTACGGGTTGAGAAGGAAGCTGGGGGGAGGGGGGAAGAAGAATACCTAAGATCAAAGCAATTACTCGAAATACTGAGTGTGGAAGATCGGTAATTCTTACATAGTATCTTCTTTTTGTTCTTACATAGTATCTTCCTTTTATTAATTCGAATTATTATTATTCCACATTCGGGTGTGTACTCTACCCTTAAAAAAATAGGTGCTCTTTAGGAATGTTAGATCAGGAAGAAAAGGTACGGATTGTGAACGAAAAAATTCGAAAGGGATGTTGGAGGTGCTATTCAAAAAACGGAAAAAAAACTCTTGTATGCTTTATTTTTCAATTCTCTACTAATTTTTTTACTCACCGGGTGACCTTCATTCATTTTTAATACTCATAAACTTGCTTTTAATTTTTTGGACAATAGCAATAGAAATTTCTTTTTACATTTACACAGAGAGAGAGAGAGAGAGAGAGAGAGAGAGAGAGAGAGAGAGTGTTGCGGGAGGCGTGAACGACGCGCCAACGGGGCCCGTCGAGTGACGGGCCCCGTTGGCGAGAGAGAGAGAGAGAGAGAGAGACGTGGAAATGAACTCTCAAGTCGCCGCTAAAAAAGTGATCCTGATTTTTTTACGCAACCTCATGTATCTTTTTGTAAGATAGCCAAGGATAGAAATATAGAGTTAAAAATAAAAATACAAAGAAGAAAAGCAAATTCGATTAAAAAATAACTAGACAGAGAGTTTGAAAAATACATTTTTCAAATTGTGCTTGAGAAAATAAGTTTGACAAATGCATATTGAAAAGTGTGCTCACACTTTTCGCCGATAATTGACGTTCCATCGATCCCGCCATTTGTATAACGACAATTCCTTTTCAAGTTTCTCCGCTCATGCGCAGAGCATTGATACATTTTTCACCAGATTCAATAGGCGTAATATCCCTTTGTAACATTAGCAGTGTTTCGGAGTAATGAATTCAATGAAACGCAAATGGCTGCACCATTACGAAACATTGGTTCATGTTGACAAAGAAAAAAAATGACGGGGTCTTGTTTCACGAGCCGTTAATTCGGGAGCGATTGAACGGTTCGCCGATAAAACACTCATTTCCCGAGTGTGACGAGCGGGAAGCGATCTTCCGCCGCACCGTTACATATACGTTGGGAACGTTTGAAGGGTAGCAAAAGGCCCGTTACGCACCCTTAACCGTTCGAGAATATTACACCCTGCTACGTGTGCTCTCCGTTTTTCTGGTCTTTACTTTCGATCTCTCGCGTTCCAAGGAATCAAAAAAATAAAACAGCGCTGATAAAAAAAAAACACTCAGACGCTGCTATATATTCACGATTTTATAATCGTAATGTATAGATGTGCATTTGGAAAATGAAAATGGAAGAGCAATTACTTTTTTCGCGATTTCAATCAACGTTTCCGAAAATCAACCCGTGTGTGCCGATGTATATACGGACAAACGGAAATCTGCTTCTTAGGAAAATAATTTACTCCAATGGCGATACTTTTGTAACTGCGGGCAAAGCAGGAAAAAAAATACGTGGCAGTTTTAGTTTTGTCTTTTCCCCGGGCATCGCTTCGTTTCGTAATGATTGTAGATAATTCAGTAGCACTCTGATTATTGCGCAAATGTGTATGTGAACATCGTGTACTGTCAGACACACTTTAACGTTGCATTATTCATGTTATTGGCTGATTGTCCTGTCGTTCATTATCATTTCTTCATCCCGTGTTCACTGAAACATTTCAAGTCATTTTAATGTTCCTTCATGAACGAGTACGTTTGGGCTTTTGCAATCATTTTTCCCGTGTTGGTTAACCGTGTTGGATAGAAGACGCATAACGCAAAATGTCACGTACGAATTAATTCGACTAGTTATGACCGAGAAACCCGAAACTGTAGAAAAAATATCTCGTTTGCAATCACACATAGTACCAAAATATGTGTATATGTGAAGTCGACGGCGCGGGGGGAGGGTGGGGGAGGTTATTTGAACTCGTCACACCTATGCGAGCTATCAGCACATAACGATTCCTAGAACTATTCAATAAAATTGTTAATTTTGGTGACAGGACGGTTCTTGATATCGCCTTTATCTAAAATTGCGTTTTAATTGTACACACTAAATAAATCGCGAAAACGCACTCTGATCAAAAAACATCACCGAGGATCAAAAATTTCAGAGCAACGTTCTTTTTTTTATCAACGCAACGTGAAAATAGTATATATTTGCTCGAGTAATTTGCATTCACCGATAAATTAACACGTATCGCAACTTACTTCACTTTCAACATTCATATTCCGCTATCTTCTGCATTTTCCAAGCTCGGGAACAGATTGTTTTTTCATTAGTTTCGTTTCAAATTCGGCTATTTTTTAGGCTAACGAAAACGGTATGTTCCTCTTGAAAGGTTACTGCGAGATGTCATTGAGACGTCGACCTATCTGATGCACACAATAGAATATGATGTGCAATGAAATCTAATCGAAATATTTTGCCATTGTAGCCTCTACGTATTTATCGTGACGGCAAACGAGTAAGATAAGAACAAGCGATCAGGACTGAATTCAAATTTAAATTCCATCATTTCGATAGCGTGCATGAGAATACCGATGTCGAGAGTGTCCTCTCTCTTTCGAGAGAGGACACTCTCGACAAGAACATTGTGGAGGAAAGGGGTCTGCAGAGAAGTACGAATTCAATCGAAACAGTGAGGCAGGGGCTGATGAGGAATGTTCGATGCCGACTAAATATTGAAATCACGTTTCCGAACAGACTCGGCACTGTACAAGTGCCCATGGGAGACGAGCGGAAACGTCGACTACATATAACGGGCCGTTAAAGCGCGCTCCACTAAGTACTTTTGGAGTGTACTATTCGAGTATTCCTTTTGTATATTCTGCAACTCATAGACGAACAGTTACAGTGACACCTAGACGGAGGAAAACATCACTTGGATCGACGAAAGTGTTGATTACCGCGGGCCATCTAGAAATTGTGATGAAACCCAAAAACATTTGATTAATCAAATTATTCGTTATTTCAAGGGAATAAGTAATTTCCGAAATACCCCAACATTCCTTTTGTTCAATCAATAATTATTGGGCGTCTGTATTGACGGATTTAGTCGGCCAAAGTCATATTTTCGTGCAGTGTATAGAGCGTGTGTGTGTATATGCGTACCCCTGTATTTGAATTTACGCACAAATTTGATAAACATTGATTGACAATCAAATTGTAGCATCGAAATCACGGAAGGTAGTCAACGCGCGATCGTTGTGCGGCTTCAGCGATTTCCCATGTCAAACAGTGTTCATCTAAGCCAATACAATGGATAACCGCTTAGGTGCTTGACTGAGTTTCCAATGGGGAGACAACTGCAAATCATAATCAGTAAAATATAGCTATCCATATCGAGGCAGGTTCATCACAGTTTCCTTGTGCTCTCGTGCAAATGTGATAAAATAGTGCGTTAGGCAAGAGTGGCTGCGAGCAAAGCTCAGGAGGCGGGAGGTCTCTCTTTCAGAAACCGGAAATAGTGCTGTGACGATTGTGGGATAAACGTGAAAGAGATTGGATCATAACATTCTGCAAAGGCGTTCGAAGGACCATTGGACATTGTAAAATCGTATTCTTTACTCAAATAGCTTCGAGTTGGATGTTTTTTATTGTAGCTTCGTACACACAAAATACTGAATAATTCTTCAAAATGAACGTTAACAATGAAGGAATAGTTCATGTATGTTTAAATATACAATGTGACCTCGCTTATACGTTTTGCACTTGTAAGTTTTTGTCACTTATACGTTAAATTTTTGTGGCCCTGGCAGATTCGGCCTATACAGAATGTAATAAAGTTTCATTTCTGCGTTTTTCACATACACGTTTTTCACGCTTTTACGTCATTAATTTTGTTTTCCCCAGCGTTCGTTTTGAGGTCCGTTTTTTCTCAGTTATACGTTAAGGAGGTATAATGTATGCTCGGCTATCGTATAATGTTCGGAATTTGCTGAAATTTATCGCGGATATTTGTGAACAGATGTTACGATTTCATGCAAAACTCCAAGTCAATCGTCTGCATGATTGTTGAGCAATTAATTATTGCATTTAGGCTCTTACACTGCCAAAAAAAAATTAATTTAAATAAGATCTATTCAAATCAAATTGGTTTTTTTCTTGTATTGCAGCCTACGACGACCCCATATGTTTCAAATACCAGGTGTACAAGTATGAAATGCAGATTTCAGACAAAAGATGGTGCATCAATGCAGTTTGTGCTATAAAAATTTGACACTGCGCCATTTTTTTGTATCATCAACAAGTGTCAGACGCGCACGAGTGATAAATTGGAAAAGTGTGTGCATAGTGTTGTGTTGTTGTGTTCAAATATGTCGAAATTTATACCGAACAAAGAGCATTCGCGGACAACATTAATTTTTTGTTTTCATTTGAAGAAAACTACTGCTGAATCATACCGATTACTTCGAGAAGCTTATGGTGAACATGCTCCATCGCAAGATACGTGTGAACGATGGTTTCGGCGTTTCAAAAGTGGTGACTTCGATGTTGCAGACAAGGAACATGGAAACCCGCCAAAAAAATACGAAGATATGGAATTGCAAACATTGTTGGACGACGATGATTCGCAAACACAAAAACAACTCGCTGGGCGTTAGTCAACAAGCTGTTTCCATTGTATAGAAATTTTTCTCAATTTTCTTTCCTCAACAATTTTCTTTCCTTTTCCTCAACTACAAAATGTTACAGCAGTCTTCTAATGAAAACAAAGCCATGAGATTTTTGAGAGACAGAATCGTGTACCATTTTTCCGTCTGTCTCTTTAGCCTTATACTACCAGGTGGAACCAAATCACAGATTTATTAGGAATAAATAAAATATTTAGTTATTAGACGATATTAAATAGATCTTGATTTGAATAAATAAATATATTTAAACAAATAATTTTAATAATGGAATGCAATGGGAAAAAATTTTATTTAACGAAAAATCTAGTTAATACAAATTTTAAAAAATTCAAATTTATACAGTAAATTCTGTGCCATATACTGAACGTCCCCTCCGAATGTTACATCGACCGTTTTTATCAAATTTACAATTGCAGAAACACTTTTTAACATAGAGCATTTAACATTATGACACTGATGACGAATTCGTCATAATGTACCGAGTGATTTAACAGTTTTTCATAACATTTTAAACATTCTTTCACACTATTTTGTGCGTAAAACTGCCATTGAGCAATGAGCATAGGCAGTTGAAATATCTTCTTAAGGTAAAAAGGGTTTTTTTTTAATTGTAAATGTTATAGGAACGGTGTGGACGACCGATTTAAAATTTGGAAGGTGCATTCAGTATCTCAGAAAGTATTTACTGTATAAATTTGAATCAAATGGTAACACTTAACCAATTGTCCCGAAACTCCTTAATCAGTGTTCTGAGACACAAAAAAAAACAGACTAGTATAAAACAATTTGTACAACCCGGACCTTGATTTTTTCCACTGTAAAACTCTGGGACAGTACTATCCCAGAGATGTATGCATGTACTTAACTGTGATTACATTTCTCTTATTAATACGAACATGTCTGTTATTTGCTAGTCTAAAACGTCAAAGCTTTGATGCTACGAACTTGCATTAAACAAAACTTCTGAACGAAAATGAAAGAAAAATTGACTACCTTCTTAGTAACTTCATTACTACCAATCAAATTTTCAATTGGAAAACCAAACATTAGCATAATAGACGTATTGTTATTAAAGAAGCATCGCGAATTATCCACCAATTGCCATTTTCAAATGCTAAAGAGTTTCAGGTACATGCTGTATTTCACTTCAACGTTATTCTCATTTATACGTCATACTCATTGTACCCCTTGGAAAACGTATACCTGATGTTTTATTGTATAGCATGTTTAAATATATAGCAATCCATACGTTTAAATATATAGCATGAAGAATTCTTTACGACATTTGCACATATCCAGAACAATTGTTCTTTCGCTTTTTTATTATGGTTTTACTGTAACGACGCCACGCCAACGCGAAGATTGTTCAATCATATTTCTCATCGAGCAGCATATAGAGAGAAGAGATAGAGCTCTCGGAAACGAGTGTCGTTCGCTCGTTGCAAGAATCATACCTACACCCACAGCTATAGATATATATATAAAGAGAAGGAAACCGCGTTGAGGATTCTCTCTCTCTCTCTCTGTCTCTCTCTCTCCTCAATCCTCCTCTCATTCTTCACAATGTGCCAACTGCGATCGATCGAGACACAGTTCTTACGAACTTATTTTCACTGAGTCTTCCCGGGCGTGACACTAAAGACGTTAGAATCGTCTATGTCACAGCGGGGACCCAGAGAAGTACCTGCTTGGGCTTCCCCAGGTATCGCTTGGATGGAACTCGTGCTTGTGTGCAGGGTCAAACAAGGCCGCTCCAATGTTACAAGTGCTACATTTTTAGCCATGTAGCAAATGAGTGCCAGCACGAATAGTGATATAGCTATTGTGCGGGTAACCATAACTCAATGGCATGTGGATTGAGAGAAGTACCTCCTTCGTGGGCAAACTGTGCTGCTAGTAAGCTGACGAACGTGGATCACACTGCGATGGATTCTGTAGCATGCCCTATTCGCGCGGAAAAGAATCACGGAGAATAGGCCAGGCTGATAAATTATGAATACTGCAGAAACGTCATGTCAACGGCGCGACTGTTGGTATGTCGTGATAACTGTCAGTCCGTATGCGCGCATCTCAATGAATTCCGTCTACACTTTCAAGCAAAACGCTACCATCAAATTTGCATGAGTGGAACGTGACTCAAACCTAAAATATCGGACATATTTATCGAACTTCCGGGCTACTATCTACTGCGCTGCGATCGAGTCGAAAAAATAAGCGGAGAGGTTGGCATCTTCGAAGACCGCTGTCGACATGCTGAAATAAAAGGTTTCTTGAAATGACCTGACGTTTTAATTCAGTAGTAATACGTATTATTTATTTGAAAAGTACGAGTATTTTTATTTTAATATAAGGTACAAACATGGAGGTTATGTGTGGAACACAATATCCGATAAATGGCCGCCTCGTCTCTATTTGCAAACGTTCATTCTTTTTTGAAAAGGGCTCGTGGCAGTAGAAGATTGTAAATCTCCTCTCTTCTCTGCAATCTCTTTGAAAATATTAGAACGCATGGTAGCCGATCAGCTACTGCATCATTTAATGATGCACAACTTAAGTGATTCGTTTTAGTAGGCTTTTAAACAGCATCATAGCGTGCAGACTGCATTATTGCGTATTGTGGACAATTTACGACTTGCTAGAGATAAGCAGATGGTGACGAACCTTTTACTCTTTGATCTGACAAAAGCCTTTGATTGTGTTCCGCATGATTTACTACAGAGAAAATAAAAGCCACGTGTAAAGGGACGGTGAGGTCTCGTCTGAGGTTAAACTCCTCCAAGCCTCAAGCAATAATAATCGGACCATCTCGCAACTTGACACGGCTCGAGGTTGCACCACTTCCATTTATTGAGGTAGGACAGAATAAAAATTCATAATTCAACTCTGTCACCTGCTTTAGAATTCATCTAAAGCATACTCTCTCCTGGCAAGAACACATTATGAGGACTGTTGGTAAAATGAAAGCAGCTTCTTACCAACTCAAGCTGTGTCAAGCATCGCCCATTGCTGTTCGTAAGGTGCTAGTGGTGGCGTTTATTTTAACACATCTAGACTAAACGTAGGCATTCGGTTCATATTTGGCGCACGACATGAACAGAATATAGCATCGCACTACTGTATGTTAGGGTGGTTTAAAAAAGAATTTGAAAATTCTACCTACCGGCCCATCTACTACTACAGTTCTTCTTGTATAACAGCGTCTTACGTATGGAATGGGATTGAATACGATGGAAGAGCGTGTAACTCACTCGTAACCTTTAAGCGTGCCTTGTGTGATAAGTTATTGCAAAATATGTGTCAGCAGGCTGTTACTGCGTGAGGGAGATATTATTTCCTAGTAGTTTGTTATAGTCTATTTTTAGGGTAACACTACTAGGCGTAGGCGTAAGGTAAAAGTATTTTTTTCAGTGTAAATATTGTGGACTTGTATCTTTCATATTATTGCTCAGAACAGCATTATTCTGCATTGTGCTCTTAGGGGGTACCGCTCCAGAACACGCTATAAATGAACATTTTCCCTCTCTCTCTTCCTCTCGCTATTCCTGTTTTTTTCCCTTGACATCCTGAGAAAAGAACGTCGAGATTTATTCTCCGGATAAAAAGATAACGTAAAAACAACGCCTTTCTTTCGGCGGTTTTTTGCACTCTCTATGTGTCCTCCATACCGACAACGCCCTATCTACTTGTCTTTCGCACCCTTCTCATTCCCTTTGCCTACTACATCTGCCTCCCCCGCATCGCTCCTTTTTCTTCCCTATCTCTTTCGTTCTCTCTTTCGCTCTCACCCTCTTACTCTTTCACACACATATCTCCTTCCTTGTCCTTTTATATATGGAACGTCAGGCGTTTTTCGCTGAATTGATCTGTCTTTTTCGGATTTTATCAACGATTTTTAAGCGCTGTTCTTTAGCATCGGTAAAATTATTTGATTGTTTACAATGTTTACGCGCATACCTCAATTCAGTATGAATTTTGCTTAATTTATTTTCAGACAAAGGTTGGAAAAATTTGAACAAAATTAGATATATATGTTTTTCCTTTTGCGCATTTTTTTTTCATTCAAATCTAGAGGATGAAATAAAAAAATACTTGAATGAAGAACTAAAAAACTAGACAAAGTTAGGTACAATAAATATATGAATAGCAGTGCTAAAAAAACTGCCTTGAACCGCGCTAGAAATTATTATAAAAAAAAGACAGGAACTAACAACTTTGGTCGTTGTACTTACAAGGAACATCACTTTGGTGTTCCCCTCCGATTTTGTTGAAACTTTTTCATGTAGAAGAGTATCAAAAACTAAGAGACACGTATTTTTTTTATCGGCGGAAAAACGGTTTTAAGGGGTGAAACACACCCTCAAATATGGGGATGTTTTTCGTTTTTCGTCGATAACGTTTTAACGGTACGAGATATAAAAAAATTTCAAATTGCAACAACCTTTATTTTTTCGCGTACTATACATTGGAGATGAGAACGATGCAGATAACGACAAATTTCATATTGTTTATTGAAAAAATGCATTTTTTTCATACGTATCTCCAAGAATTTTGAATCGATTTGGATGTAAGTTTGCGTACATGTAGAGGATGAAAAAGTAGCGGATACGTAGTTTTTCTTTTTCCGATATCTCATAATTGAGGGGTTGAAACTGCCCTTCGATTTTTTAGCCAAGAGCATCGTATAATCAGCTAGCCTTTTGGCATTCCGGCCTAAATTCACGTCAATATAAGTTTGCATATTTGTTTGCGATTGCATATTTGTGAATTCCCCCCGTATAAAAAAAATTAAGGCGTGAGCCACCCCGGTATTTATCATTTTCCCACCCTATATTAGAAAGGGGGGGACCTAATTGGAGTCAACCTGTTCTATTTTGATGAAAACAGAAAAATCTAGTTGACGTGTTTTTGCATCTTTTTCCAAATAGCAACCTTAAGGGGGTGAACTACCCTCTACCTGAACTTGCTTACCGCAGTCGTCTTTCCCTGTTTAACATGTCTTTGCTTATTCAAAATATTTCTGTCAACTCCGAATCGACGTTTCCTCATGTTGCGAAATCAATATGAGACCCTGAGAGGGTAATCCACCCCTCTCTATTTTCATTTTCACTGGCGATTAAAAAATTTGCCACTCTATTTTGATGAATCTGCCTTACCTCCGGTGACGATACGAATTCTATGGTTTTAGATACCTGTGGATATTAGCATTAATATCAACAGGGGCGAGGTAAGGGGGTCGAAGAGATCTGCCCCTTACTCCTCACTATTCTAATGTTTATGAGAAACTTGTATTCTATATGTGCATGAATAGGTACTTTTTTAATTTACTTTTTTGGCGGCGATACTTTTTTTCATTTCAAGAAAAAGATAGAGACGTAGAGATGCGATCACGGTGTTTATACCAGATATTTTATTTGCATAATTTTCAATAGAGGCGCGGAAGGGAGATACAAAAAGCTACCCCTTACTCACCACTATTCCAATCTCTAGCGCTAGATAAGCTCCACGCTGTTTTTCTGGCCCATGTAGAATTATATATTTAATACAAGCTTACATGCGGGTTGGTGATTAAACAAGTAGAATTAACACTCGCAAAGTCAACAATCGGATTTTAATCAGATATTGATATTGAAAACTGAAGTCATACTTTTATGAGAATTTACACTACTCATGGCTCATACGTCGTACAATAATGGTAGTCTTCGAAAAAATGCTTCAAACATAGAGACTTTTTACACCACGAGCATTTTACAAATGCTGTATGATTGCAGCCAGGTATTTCACAGTGTGTTTTTGATTGACCGAAACCGAAATCGACTGGATTTTCAAAATGTTCTGGCTTTGCTGTTATATAATTACTTTTAAACCATGAATATTTAAAACGATTTGTATAACGTGGAGATGCCAGTTGATTATGTGTAAGAGATTGCAATTAAATTATTTTATTTCTTAAATGTAAATTTATATCAGCATGCATTAGTATCACACTATCTGAAAAATGTCGCACAAAATTCTTCCATATCCGGAATCCAAATACATCAAGCGGTTGAATTTTTCCAGTTGTACCTTTTGGGATAATCATTGGGATGATTTTTTTATCATGAGGCGTAGTTTCATGAACAACGCTAGGGCAGTGTCCACTCCAAGAATCAGTCAATAATACGTTGTCACTCCCGACATTGGAGAAAAAAACTTTCTTCAACCAAATTCTAAAATGATCTATTAACATAAAACAAATTTGTATTTATAAGTATATGTTTGCAAAAATATCGATCAACCTTTAACGATAACACGTACCGGAAGTAAGTTTTCCAGATTTTGATGCCGTTACCACGACGTTTTCTGGCCTAAATAATTCTTTCTCTACCCTTGGTCCAAATTCACCCTTTGCCTCCTTCAAAACTATAAAAAGCGGAGAAAGTAATTTCCCGTTGGCGTTTATTGTAGGCTGGATCGTGTAGCTATGGGTCGTTGAAGAGATGGATTGTACAACACATTCAAATTTTTTCGTTCCGTCAGTAGCTAAAGTTCGTGCTGAATGGATTTCCAATTGAAAACCGCTTTGGTCCGAATTGTATACATTTTCCGACCCATGCTTTTCGATGAGTAATTTAACATCATGTACAAATTTTTCTCCATTTTTCTGCAGAAACGCTTCTTCCTCCACAGTTTTTCTCGTTATAAATTTGTTTCCTTTTTGGAAACAATGCATTGCTGTTTTTTGAATTTCCATAGCCAGGTATGAGAATCTTTAATTCGTACATCCTCGTGACCTATCTCTTTCTGTGCCTGTAGAGCCCACTTTTTAAGGTCAATATCGTGAATAATAACACCGGCATCTAAAGCAGTTTTCATATTCTGCAATGTGTATTCGGAAATTCGAGCTAGTTTTTCTTTATAAGTGCCGCCTTCGTTAAGTTGATGTGCCCAGCGGCGCAGCTGTTGTACGCTTCTGACTGATTTATATTTTTGTTTGACGGTTTCGATACTGCAATTCTTTTTTTTACCAGATCTCCAGTATTCCACAGCTTTCCTTTTGTACTCATAGCTTACGTCATCGTCACTCGAACAAGTGTCAGAATTAACATCTTTATCATCCTTTTACCATAAAGTATCTTCAACGGCAATTGCATCGTACTCTTTAAAGGAAGCATCAAAATAGATAGTCGAAAGGGGAGAGATTAAAACGATTATGCTGGATGAAAATATTATCACGTGCTGCGAAATGTAATTTCGCAGCACGTGATAATACCTGACCTGCGAACCCGATAACACCTGATAATATTTTTATCCAGCATGATCGTTTTAATCTCTCGCCTTACGATATAAATTCGAAAAGCGTATTCAATAAACAACATTAAGGTCGGCGCGTATCCACGTCATTTCACGGGTCGGCTGAGCGTTCGGAGTTGTGCCAATCGCACATGTTTTTTTGATGTGTAAATACGTGTGAAGTAGAAAAACACTTTTAGAGGAGATTACGAATATTGACTTTCTTTCACGGGTCTCACAATCAGAATGAGGAAAATATCTATTATAAACACCGTGATCTCATCTTTACGTCTCTATTTTTTCCTTGAAATGAAAAAAAGTATCGCCGCCAAAAAAGTAAATTAAAAAAGTACCTATTCGTGCACATATAGAATAGAAGTTTCTCATAAACATTAGAATAGTGAGGAGTAAGGGGCAGATCTCTGCGTCCCCCTTCCCTCGCCCCTGTTGACATTAATGCTAATATCTGCACGTATCTAAAACCATAGAATTCGTATCATCACCGGAGAGCAAGCAAATTCATCAAAATACAGTGGCAAATTTTTTAATCGCCAATGAAAAGGAAAATAGAGAGGGGTGGATTACCCTCTCAGGGTCTCATATTGATTTCGCAACATGAGGAAACGTCGATTCGGAGTTGGTAAAAATATTTCGAATCAGCAAAGACATGTTAAACAGGGAAAGACGACCGCGATAAGGAAGTTCAGGTACAGGGTAGTTCACCCCCTTAAGGTTGCTATTTGGAAAAAATGAAAAAACACGTCAACTAGATTTTTCTGTTTTCATCAAAATAGAACAGGTTGCCTCCAATTAGGTCCACCCCTTTCTAATATAGGGTGGGAAAAAGATAAACACAGGGGTGGCTCACCCCTTAATTTTTTTTTATACGGGGGGAATTCACAAATGTGCAATCGCAAACAAATATGCAAACTTATATTGACGTAAATTTAGCCCGGAATAGGGCAAAAGGCTAGCTGATTATACGATGCTCTTGGCTAACAAATCGAAGGGTAGTTTCAACCCCTCAATTATGAGATATCGGAAAAAGAAAAAACACGTATCCGCTACTTTTCCATCCTCTACATGTACGCAAACTTACATCCCAATCGATTCAAAATCCTCGGAGATGCGTATGAAAAAATTGCATTTTTGCAATAAACAATATGAAATTTGTCGTTATCTGCATCGTTCTCATCTCCAATGTATAGTACGCGAAAAAATAAAGGTTGTTGCAATTTGAAATTTTTTTATATCTCGTGCCGTTAAGGCAGTAGTCTGCTTTAGGAGCCGAAAAAAAAGCGTTTTTTCAACAATTTTTTTGAAAGGGAAGGAAATGATTGCGGTAAACGAAATTTTGAGACGATAGTATATTATATTCAAGCTTTAAAAAACAATTTTTATTATTACAAATTATTGAAATTTGCCAAAGTTGTAACGATTTTTCTGGGGCGCCTGGAGTGTGCACTCGTAAATCGGTGCCGGTGATGGAGGTCGTGCGATGCATCTGAAACAGTGGAACCAAATTTTTTTTTAGTTTTTATAAGTTCCTTTTCTATATGAACTAAAAAAATACCGAAGAAATGACGAAATTCCAAATTTTTTCGAAGTTTGAAAAAAAAACTCACTTTTTTGAAAAAAAAAATTCACTTTAAGTTGCAAAACAAGTAATTTAAATAGTACTTTTGTCCAACTTTTTTAGTTCAAATAGAAGATAATTCAATACTGAAGCTAGATCACTTTGGTTTTTTTCGATCGGACATATATTGTTTTTACTATCGCCGGCACCGTTTTCCAAAACTTGTGAAAATGAAAACTCGAGAAAACGGGCTGTAAAGTTCTGCCCGAGCATTCGCACCTGCTCGACGCTCGGCCACTAAAACTGATCTAGCTTCGAAAATATGTCGAATTGGCCTCTAAAATTTTGAACACATATTCTTGGATAGTTTTGGAATAGATTTAAGACAAAAACGAAAAATCGATTTTTTGAAGCCTGTAAAGCAGACTACTGCCTTAAAACGTTATCGACGAAAAACGAAAAACATCCCTATTTTTGAGGGTGCGTTTCACTCCTTAAAACTGTTTTTCCGCCGATAAAAAAAAATACGTGTCTCTTAGTTTTTGATACTCTTCCACATAAAAAAGTTTCAACAAAATCGGAGGGGAACACCAAAGTGATGTTCCTTGTTAGTTACAAACTTACTCAGTTACAAAATTTTAACATCTTCGGTTGGCGCGCTTGGTTCGTGTGCAACCCAAACGGTTTTACCGATATCCATTGCAAATTTTTGAGTTGGCAAATAGCAGTTGCCTATAAAAAATGAGTATCAAAAAGAAACGAGGGTCACTCTTCGTTAGTTAAAACGTTTAGAGTATCACTATTGACTTCACACGAAATAGACGCCATATCTTACATTCTCTTGTGGATTTCGAGCAATCATAGGCCGCCAGCCATATCGTCTATGGTTTCTGTGCCGATAACGTCTCGAGCGCCGCATTCCCTTCGATAATACGAGGATGTCCTGGGGAATTGTAACTCCCGGCAGCCTCACGGAGTAAATTTATCAAGAGTTGCAGCTAGTTGGGTCCCAACGCGCTACGACCATCGCCATATTTCCACGATTGATAAATGGTTGCTTTATATTCCCAGCCCTTTCCATTGGAAATCCGCACCATAATGTTAAAACGACGAAGAAAATGAATATACCATATCTTATGGTATGGTATTTCACGGGCCGAGAAAGGCAACAAAACGACAGTATCCATGTCAACAATCAAAACCGGTTATAACGACATCGAAAAAACCCTGCAGTACTGACGTTATAGCCGATAGTCGTTATAAGCGATATATGGACAGCTAATAACGATATTGAAGAGACCATGCAGTACCGACGTTATAGCCGATTCGTCGTTGTAAGCAATGCCGTTACAAACGGTTTCGACTGTATATATATATGTTCTAGCTGTTGCCCGCGACTTCCTCCGCGTGGACTTTGGTATATGATCCAGAGAGGAAATAAACAAAGGGAGAACGGAAGTAAGAAATAAAGAATGAAGGTAAAGTATCATATTTCTCAGGCACCATGGTAGACTGACTGACGGCGGTGAGGCTTAGTAATTAATGAAATAGTGGTATGAAAGTGCCAACCTTCAACTCTAGCATCATGCAATGTCAATGTTGTCCACAGAACTATATGGCTTTGCAATATCGATCTGTAGACAGCAGTTTATGATTTATGATCTTCGGCAAGCACATTCAAGTTTCGGGCACTCGATACTCACGAACAGCCCACATATAGTTGACCATGCGAAAAGCTAATTCTTTCTTAATGCACCTTTACGCCCTCTAAGGAACTTATCTGTCGAATTTCATTGAGATCAAGGCAGGGAAAAGGACTTTTCCATACAAACTACAACACCCCGTTGCACCCTTAAGTAGGGGTTGTTTTATAAAATCCTAAAATATGCGTTTTTTTATTTGTTTGGATGAATATTTATACCAAGTTTCAAGTTGATACACTCAAGGAATACAATTTTCCATAAAAAATGTTACACTCCAGTTCACCCCCTTAAGAATTGATTTTCGAAAAATCCTTTCCTAGTATACCTCTACACCTTTTGAACAACACATCTTCCAAATTTCATATTTCTATCTTTAGCGGTTTAAGCTCTGCATTGCCTATTTGTCATCAGTCAGTCAGTCACGGAATATGTGTATAGATGCCTACGACTGAGGTATTTTTCATGAACAATTGTATTTTGCAATTTGCCGCAAGCAATGTTGGACGTTGTTTGCCAATATATCCACGACTCATTTATCGTATCACCATAGAACTTTGAGAAGAGCGTGACAAAAAAAAAAGGAAAAAAATTAAATGAAATTGAACGAAGGCGTGGGAATGTCTGCCCATTAAATAGCCGAGAGTTGAACGTTCTCGCGAACATTATTAATATCTAAGTAAGGCGGCATAAAGTCGTCGCATTGGAAAACACCAAGAGTGTAAAGGACATTTAATGAAACATTTTGTATGCTTATGCGGGCGTGCAAAGTATACGTCAGTGAGACACGAGTGAAGTGCACTAGGACGGAAGTGGGTTGCGGAGGAACCATTAGGGGTAACAAAAGCTGCCGTGTTTGTGCGGGCAGCACCGCATTTTTTGGCCGTTTATGCCACCACCGAGCTCTGTATGCATCGCAAGGGGTAGGGTGTTGAGGGCGCGATTCGGGCCGATGTAATTTCTGCGTAATTACTGAAACAACCCGGAACAACTCTCGTTAAAACTGAGTAGACATATTATGGGTGTATGTGTGTGTGTGTGTGTGTGTATGTGTATAAATTTATATATTTATATATGTGGGTGGGTGTATGTATATCTATGTTTACACACTTTGGCTCATGTACATAGAAATATACATGTATAGCAGCCAATAAAGAGAGAGAAATAGAGAGGGAGAGAGAGGGAGCGAAGGGAGAGGAGCCAGATTGAAAGTGGGATGTTCCCGAAGCTGGCACCGAAAATTTGGAGTTGGTGTCGGATTCGAGAGCGTGACACGAACACAGATGGAGGGTTTTGGGTTTTTGGCGCTTACCAAACTGTCCGCCTAACCGACGTCGTTACAGGAATTATAATTACCGCGTGTAGGTGTGTGTACGTGTGCGATTGCACTTCTGTGTGTGTGTAGGCCACAAAATGAGGGCTGAAATTCGTTTAATGCAGGCTGATCTGTATAAGCATGCGCGCAATAGGGAATTTCCGAAGCTCCACCGCGCTCAAAATAAACACGTAGTCGAATTTACGTAATATTTTGTACGGGTTTATAAAGTGAGTGGTAAACGTGATTCAATTATCACGAACCAGGGCGCTTGGCAATACAAGAGACACCGTCAAGTCCCGGCGCATGGAGGCGCACGGATGACAGCGAACGATTTTTAATAGGACATTTTTAATAATTTCGAAACTTATAATATATATCGCGATTGTTCTTATATAGGGGCGATGTACGATTGGAATTTAATTTGGGGCTCTTTCCGTAGATGCGAGTTAAAATCGTTAATTACTTTGCGTAGAAATGGGAGGAGAGATCGATTATATGATTGCCCTGTATACCATATGATTGTCACCGGTCGTACAAGTATCAGTAATAACCTTTCAAACGTTTCAAATACTTATTTTCTTCAATTATTAATTTTTGATTCGTAATGTTAAAATTAATTCTAATAATGAAAATCAGGATACAATTGAGTGATAATTCTTAATACTGATTAATGTCAGAGGTCGGTTGAATAACTTATGAGTAGAGTACAGAAAGATAATTTGTTCGTGTACATTTCGTAGTGATCTCACGTGCTGTCACGTCGAGAGACGATAGGAAATTAACTTCCTCGACAAATATCATCTCGGTATAACCGGTGTATAGGTGGAAGGTACATCGAGATCAATTTGTGGGTTATCGAAATCTAACAAAATTCTTGTTATTTTCAACAATTAATTATTAAGAATGGATTCTATTATTAAAATAATGAGTACATAAATAATGAGTAATATAAGTAAATTCAATGTTAAGTATAATTAATCATTAATTCTAATAATAGAATCGATTATTCTCCATTTAAAAAAAAACACCATTATTCATTCTTAATTATAAATAATTAATTGTCCCAAACTGTGATGAATTGTTCAAAAAAATTAAATAAATATATACTAAATAGCTCATCGAAATGACTTAATTTTTATCACAATTCTCGTTTGTCTTCGAATAAAATGCAATTTTGCAAGCGACCATTCTACAATCTTCGAGAGCCCATCGCGAGCCCTTATACCCATGAAACACGGTACATTACTGTAATTTAACAAACACGCACGGCCAATTTGCTTGTACTAGCATTATAGCTACTTACGGGGATACGAATCTACGGTCAACAGTGAAGATAAACCAAATTAGCTGTTCGATTTGCAGGATATTATACGTCCGGTCATTGAGTATCCTCGCAAATACCGACAATTCGTTTCTCATATCCGGACAATGTTGCCCCGTTTTCAGCGACAACCTGATCTATATATACATATATATATATATTACGTAAAAACCCCAGTTGAAAATCCGCATGTCCACGTGATCGTTTACTGCCAGATTTACATAGTACCTTTTAATTTCGCTAACAATTCAATCATAAATAATTATTACCTAAATGATTATAAATGGCAGAAAAAAAATCCTCTTCAATTTCCTGCATTTGTCAAGCATAGATAGTAATTCCCTTGGCTGCAAAATAACGCCCAAGAACTTCGATGTATATATATATACGTTTTCATTTGGATTATCCGAGAAGCCAGAAAAAGTGCCTGTAAAAACCGATATGAGAAACGAACATTTTTTTTCTCACCCCGGCAAAATCCGTATCGAATGTATCAACCATATTTTCGGATTATCGTTCGTTTATACGCGCCCGTATTAAGGGCCTATCTGATCGATACACTCGATCTTTATACGGTTTTATATGTGTGCAGCATTCCACGAGCCACACTGATCATCCTGCGGAAGTCTTTGAACTGTTCAAATTAGTTATTGATCTCTCTTTTGGCATTTTTAAGCGGAAACGAAAACGTGCAATATTGATTGTGATAGCGACTCGATCTTCACTGATTATCTATTTTTTTGCTTACAATAAATGCTTGGTTGTTAAATATTTTCCCTGCTGCCATTTTAGCTTCGCCAGTCCGTAAGCATTCACTACAAGCAGTATTTTTTATTTATGCCTAGCGTTCGTTCGTATGCACTTGCGAATCTTTACGACCTAAACAAACAAAATCCCGAATCTTGTGCGTTCAGATCGTCTTGTGCGTTCTGTCGACATTTTCATCGGTTCTTGAAGATGACGGCTTTCCGCTGCGTGGTTCATCTTCAATCGAAACTCTTCCTTCTGAAAATGCCTTAAACCAACGAAAAACCTGGGCCCTTGATAAAAAATTTCTACGGACAACCAAATGACTCTAGCGAGTTCAAACTCGTACTAAAAGCGTATCACATATGTTTATCTACCGCCGTTCCAAGTCCCGCGTCACAAGTGTTCCCAGATCAAACGCCACGTTCCCAGTCTCATTACTTTATTTACACACCTCGTAAACCTACTTGTTTATGAACATCACTTTTGAAAAGTACTGTTTCATTGTAAAAAAAAAGACGAAAATTTTGTGTGGAATTGGATTTTTTTAATTCTGAATCTTCGGTATAAGTTCAGCATTTGCTTGTTAAAATATTAAACATTCTTGGCTTATAATTCTCAGATCAATATTAAAGTTGTTGGATTTCCCACAAGTGGATAACTGCCACCAAAACCTCTCTGGAAGACCACGCCATAACGTCATCATTTTGCAATATATTTTAATGAAAACATTTATTTCAACAGTTTAATTATGTCATAAATTGTACCTAAAGTTTCATAAATGTAAACCGTTTCGTTCCTTTGAAAAAAATGATCAACATTGGCTATTTTTTTGTCGTCTATGTAAATTTCCCCTTTCAATTGCGCGCTGGATAATTTGTTCCGGAAGATTTTTGTTATACGTGGCGGCGAGCGAACACCATCAAGTGAAAACGTCCTCGCTGAATTTTGAATATCAGCGTAAGAATAAGAGAACTGCAGCGTTATATCTTCGAAATGAAATAAAAGAGGGAACGAATAATGGCGTGTCTCCAAAATCCCATTTCGACTTCTTAGCCTTATTCGTACTATGCAAGTTCAACGTTACATTCGTTCGAGTGAGATTTCACCCTACGGGCGAGTCATACACTCTGGACTTTCAGCGAAATTACACAAAACTTTTCGGAGGAGATCTCCCTAGTGCGTAGTTTAGTCGTTGTTCAACAACCCCTAACGAAAACCATTGAGACAAGACCCTCTACGAGGCGAATCTCGTACACACGCACCAACACATATACAAACCCGTCAATGCGTGGACACTACTACGAGTTCCCCAAAACATAATCTTATACACTGGAACGATGTACACGCGCGCACACACGCACAATACGTTTGTATGCACCACATGCCGCACATACACGTATACGAGTGAATAAATATATAAGAGCTTCCTACATGGATACGTGGCTACGAGGCCGAAACCATTTTCGTTATAACCCATAAACTTTTGACAGGAATAAAAATCTATCCGATGCTATATTCAATCGAAGTTATCGAGTTTTTCAAATTATTATGAAAGCTTCGAGCGATTTCGTTTCTGGCCGCGGAACACACTTTCATAAGCGACCCCTTCCGCTGAGTGACTCTTTGGACAGCCAGTGATACTTTTATTTTGCAGTATGTTGGCACCACTTCGCGCACTTGGACGTACTTGCGTGTATAAACATTTTTCGACTCTCAGAGTGTTCAATAGACGAGGCGGAATTTAATTGTTGTAGGAGCATATACAATATATTATCGATTTTTAGAATCTTACGGAATATTTTTACAGCTGAATTAATCATCTAGAATAGTTAACGTTAAGGGGGGAAATACATGTAGACAATGGAAAAAGAGCCGATTTTGATCTTTTTTTTTTTAAGGAACAAAACGATTTACATTTACGATTCTTTGGATACAATTGATTACATAATTTAAGTATTAAAATTTTTTTTTCTACGTATGGTTTCTACTTATGGATTTGTGGGAAATCCAACGACGTCAATATAGATTCTCCAAAATAGGAGCCAAACATTTTCAGTATCTCAACCGACAAATGCTGAACTTATACCTAAGAAACATGTAAAAAGTTGAAAAAGAAAAAACGGGAAACTTTAGAAAAAAAATTAAAATTTTACACAACATTTTCGTTCTTTTTTGCAATGAAAAAGTACTTCGCAAACGTGACTTCCATGAAGAAGCAAGTATAAGTTCAAAGTAATATTATTATTCAGTTGTGGGTACAATTTTAGTACGATCGGTCAACTTGATGTAAATTTATGTTTTCTAGAATCTTAATAAATACATACCGCTGAAGTTCCATTTCTCTGTTTTTATGCATATCCGAAGCCTTTTTACAAATTGAGGTAATGAATCTCCAATAAAAATACGTAAAAACGTTTGACTGATTTTTAAAGCCGAAAACAAATTGAAAAATTAAAAAGAATGATTTTCGTTGCATTCCGACGATGCAAACTTCAAGAATGAAAGACCATACCATAACGTTGCCGTTTTGCAATATTTCCTAATGAAAAAAATGATTTAAACACTTTAATTACGTAATAGATTCTATCTAAAGTTTCATAAATATAAAATGTTTTGCTGCTTTCCAAATAAAAAAAGATCAAAATTGGCTATTTTTTCGTCGTCTACATGTATTTTTCCCCTTAATATGTTCAGTTCCCGAGTTCCTTTGCATCGCGCCTCTACCATCATCATTATCATCATTATTATCATCATCATCATCATCATTATTATTATTATACAAAACTTCTCGAATCCTTCAGTGATTCGTGGTTTGTAGTGTTTTTTCCTCTTTCCCAACAGATTGCCCGATCGAAATGCATGCAATTAATCAATCAATTAATTTATCTGTGTCTCTCTCTCTTCTTCCTTTCCGCATTCTCATCGGCAGACTCTCATCCTAGTGTATTACCTACTTATCACTATTCGGACTGCGTCTCCGGTAGTGTTAACAATAAGTGTCGGGCCTTCCGCCACGATGACACTATGGTCTCCCTCTTTTCTCGTTTATCCAAGCCATCAGTCTGAAGAAGAGAAACCCCTTAGCTATCCGACGTTCGCGTAACGAGACCGGATTACCGCCGTTCGTCCGCTACTACCCCGAGAGACCAGCTTAAGCCTCCATTCTAAAATTGCTTGGAAAAAGAAGTGAAAGAAGGAGAAGAGAAAAACGAGAAAGGCAGATAAAGAGAGAGAGAGAGAGAGAGAGAGAGAGAGAGGGGGGGGCGGAAAAAGACAGGAAGAAAAAGCGAGAAAACTCATTCCGGAATCGGCTTCCGGGAACGAAACCATTTTCTTTCTCGTTTCATCGCATTCGACAGGCGCCAATAATTATCATCGACAATCCATGCGGGGTCATAATCCTAATCCCTTCTGACTTATAGTATGCACTGAGAAAATTCAATGTACCGGAAAAGAGACGAGATGTATAAGTACTTTCGTTTAGACCCCCCCACGGAATGTTCCATTGCCAGAGGAACGACCCCATTATTCCGCAAAATATATTAAGGGCGCTCACTGTTTAACCTACAGATGAGACGTGCGTGTGTTCTGTGCGAAATTTACCAGTAATGCTGGTTTTCCGGTATTTAATCTTTCAACAATAAAGGCTCAAATAAAAATCCGTTAGTAATGTGGAAACGATGAGCTGAAGAAATCAACAAAACAGATGTTTACCCCGAAATGATTTTGCATCGGTGTATAATCTGGCTATTTCAAAAACGGAGTAAGACTTTACCCAATGAATTAAGGGAGGAACCTGAGTTCCTCCCTTAATTCATGCTGAAACAAGTGTTTCTCCGACTTTTCGGCTGCAATGTAACGAATCTTTTGGAAACTTTTAGAGTATTTTATTATATATTTCGACATTACATAAAAAAATTTCAAATATAGAAATATTCATTCTTTATACAAAATATTCTGAAATGCTTTATACGCCACGACGCTAAAGTTACTCATCGGCGTACAATATAGCGTAATCTTCGTCGGGAACAAAAAAAAACGCAGAATTTTTCAGTTTTTTACGTAATTACCTCGTATGTGAACCTAAAAACTCATTAAAATGTAATAAAATAAACAAGCTGTGAGGATTTAAAAAGAATTTTACGATTTTCACAACAAAAAAAATTCAATTCAAGCGCTCACGAAAGTTGTTAAAGTCAATTTTTTAAATAAATCACTTGAGTTCACGTAGTAGAGAATGCAATTATCATACCAAAACAACTTGGGTCAAGTCGATTGGTCAGATAGATTTTTTTCCTATGTTGTACGATAATACGAAAAATGTTGTTTCGAGAAAAAATACGCTTAAGGATGTATGTAATTTATTAAAAATTCAGCAAAAGGAAAAGAAAAGCGTGAATCTTCCGGAGATAAAAACGATTCGAATTTGTCATATGCACTGTACAAGGGACAATAAATTCATTTTTATCGCCGGCTCAAATGGATTCCAAGAGTATGCCAATGATTTTTCGTACGCAGTTATAGCGACGAGGTACTACCGAAAACTAATTCGTCGTTGATTATTATGTAATTATGAAGAATAGGCATGATCAGCAGTCGCTAAAGCAATAAGGATTTCGGTATAAACCGCCTTAATTTGAACGCCGTAATGAGCCAACGTTTTCGTCGCTCCTTCGTTTCAATTATCCGATAACTAAGGATCATAGTCGCTTAATCTCTTCGGCATCCTACTTTGACCGAAGGACTGTTTGTCCTATGAGGCAAACGGTATATAGGGTATAAACGAGGCTTCAAACTTTGTTGGAAGATTACCACTAATTTCTGGAAAACCTTTCGTCGTATCGGAGAGATGGAAAGACCAAGTTGAGATCTTAACAAAACGAGTAAAAAAAAAAAGTAACAACCGAAATTTACGAAAACCGCACATTCCATCGTTATCTTTACTAGACCTCAAGGATAACGCGATGACAATTAGTTTTCTCAATATTAAACAAAAAAATTGTCCTTTTAAAAGTTGCATATAGACAAAATAAAGCATTTATTTTTTTGGATACGATTTTATTTTTTTGTTGCGTCATGTTTCTCGGCCGTTTGTGTAAACGATGTTATTACGTCGACACTTTGTCACAGGACATTTTTTTTTCACCATCCTTTATCGTCCGTTAATAACCATTTTTTTAGCCTCTGCGTATCGGTAAAATTCTCTGTACGGTACACACGGGTTCAAAGTTTTCTTTTTACTTTATTTCTCTCTCTCTCTCTCTCTCTCTCTCTCTCTCTCTCTCTCTCTCTCTCTCTCTCTCTCTCTCTCTCTCGCTCTCTTTGAAGAGCCGATTTACCCACTGCGTTACACGATCCATCAGCCATATAACAAGTTTTGTCGTCATTTTCGCGAAAAAGGGCCTAGCGTGGAGGGAATGTGTAGCAAAAAAAAGGCAAAAAATCTGGAGTGAGACAGAGATGAAACGATAACACCGGCGGCTGAAAAAGTACATTGCCGTTGGCTGGGTCCTCGGCGTAAAGCTGAAAAGTTTGAAATAATAAATTGTATCTCGGCGAGTTCTCTGGCACACGAAGGGTGCAATAGCCGCGACGCAGAAATCCCTGTAAATACCAGCTTTGCCGTAAGTGAATTCAACGATATGAGGCTTTTGGAAAAACGAACGCAAAAAAAAGCCGTCATCAGAGCCATGAATTACGCGTTGTCGACCAATATATGCCTGGAGGAAAAAAATGTTTTCGCTATCACGAATACGGGTATTTCTCGAGTTTGTATTTTTTTTTTTTGCATCGTACGAAAAATGCTCGAATTCCCGCCATTCGTTATTTACACACGTAAATATGCAAATCGACCAGAGTACGGACCAAAAGTTAAAAGAGGAGTCAACTTTAATTTGATATGTTGAAAATTCTCTACGACTTTTTTTGCAGTCACTGGATGATATTGAACATGGTTGTTTTTTCGCGATTTTAATACTCTTACGTGTAATTTCTGCGAAATAGCGATGGAGATTTATTTTTGGATAAACTCAATATGTCAAGCTCTCATTTCCTTTTTTCAGAACTCGTTTGCATTTTTTTCGCAAAGTTATTTAACTTTTTGTACAGTAGAGTAAATCCTGAAAATGAAACGTCGTAACTTGAAACCTATGCGATCAAAAAGATGTCAAAGACTTGAAAAAGTACGAGTTTTCATGGTAGAATTTTTTAAACAATTTTCACTGAAGTTTTTTAAATGAATGTTTTGGTTGAGCAATCGCTCATTGTCCATTTAGTTTTAAAAAAAACGTTGCAACTGTTGTTCATAATATTTTATTCATGACATTATATTGGCGAAAATAATAATAGGAACAATGGCGAGCGTTTACAGCATCAAAAATAGTGACATTTTCGCACTCCCGACTCGTCGAAGAACCCATTTGAATAAATGAAACTGCAATAGATCTGCGAAAAAAATGCAACTACATTTAAAAGAAAACCAAAATAAAGCTCCAGCTTGTCCTTTCAGGTTGCTCGAGAAGGACCCTTCTCAAAAAAATGGCGAAAACTCAATCACCGATCAATATGCCTATATTTATATAAAAGTGATTTTAAGACATTGTTCCATAGTTGTAAGTTTGCGAGAACCATCAGCTACTACGAGAACGGCCCTCAAAATCAAATCTTAAAAAGACCGATCCCTTTATACAGGGTGGATCAATAACTATTAGCACCTTGGATATCTTCGAAACTATAAGGTTCACAGAAATACTTGCTGAAATGAAATTGCACAGTACGAAAGGGGCCATCTGATAGCGATAATAGTTTTTTGCAGGTGGAGGTACTTCGGACATTTAAAGGTCAACTCCATTTTTTTAAATGGATCGGCATATTTTTTTCTGTATCATGATAGAGGAGCTTAAAACGAGTTCAACGACCTATAACATAAGGTCATTGAAGGTCATAGAAAGTACAGAAAGGCGATAATACTTACAGTTTCGGTAGTAAATAAAATTACTACGTTTATAGTAAGTGTTCGAAATGACGACCATCAATATCAATGCGTACGTTATTATGTACGTTTACACATTTCTTAGACAGGTACAGAAAGTACAGAAAGGCGAAAGTACAGAAAGTACAGAAACTGTAAGTATTATCGCCTTTCTGTACTTTCTATGACCTTCAATGACCTTACGTTATAGGTCGTTGAACTCGTTTTAAGCTCCTCCTTCATGATACAGAAAAAAAAACTTACCGATCCATTTAAAAAAATGGAATTGACCTTCAAATGTCCGAAGTACCTCCACCTGCAAAAAAACTATTATCGCTATCGGATGGCCCCTTTCGTACTGTGCAATTTCATTTCAGCAAATATTTCTGTGAACCTTATAGTTTCGAAGATATCCAAGGTGCTAACAGTTATTGATCCAACCTGTATACAGCGTGTCCCAGGAAGGAATGTCATCCCTGAAATGGGGAGTTGGGGGTGAAATTCTGAGTCGATTGATATAAGCATGTATTGTTCCCAGATCAACCCCTGAATTATTATTAATTTTTAAAGACGGGCCAATCAGGCGCGCCCGATGAGCGGGCTCACGTCGGTGAGCGATACGCGCGTGTAGTGGTGCCTGGCGGAGCAACGCTATGCGAGGCACCACTACACGCACTTATCGCTCACCGACGTGAGCCCGCTGATCGGGCGCGCCTGATTGGCCCGTCTTTGAAAATTAATAATAATTCGGGGGTTGATCTGGGAACAATATATGCTTATATCAATCGACTCAGAATTTCACCCCCAACCCTCCATTTCAGGGATGACATTCCTTCCTGGGACACCCTGTATACACACACACACCATCAATAATAACGAATGACGCGAGTCGCCGCGAAAACCTTTTGAAGCTCGCGACGAACTTTCGCCACGTTTACCGCGAGTTCCTTAATAGTCCTAAACTTGGTCGTTGAGATTGCACTCATATTTATATACCGCATTAACTTGGTGCCGCCATTAACGTCATGATGTTTTACGAGAAGTGGATAAAAGCCCCGAGACGGATAATAAACAAACCTGCCGCCATGCATAGTTTACCTATATTTGAAAGTGTTATAAAGCTTTTTTGTCTTAAAAAAGTAAAATGCTCTCGTACCACAGTTTTGCGGATCTCCGATAGAGTCTAATAAGCGAATTCGATATATGAATATTTTCGTTTCCTCTCACACGTCTCGTTAACAAGGGTCCAGACGTTCGAGACGACGATTTTTTTTAGTCTTCAGACAGTTGCAAGGGTCCATTAGAACCGTACGTTGTGCAAACAGTAAGTTGCCATGCTAACCGTTTCCGAAATAACGGAGGGCGAACTTTACGTAAGCAGCTTTTATACTGGTTCGTTTTGGCTGTTAACACGAGCCGCCGGTAGCGTAACCGGCAGCAGCCCGGATTCATAACCGCGGGGTCATTGGGTAGAGTCTCGTTTGGACGCCTGTTTTCTTTTTTTTTCAATTTAATCAATATTTCTTTATCGTTTCTTATTTTTATCATTCTGAAGCATGCCGTATCAATTTTATTCCTTCTTTCATAATTGTTTTCCCAAAACAAACTTAACAAATTTTTTCTTTCTTGAAATAAACTTATTTTTCATTATTCTAGAGAATGTAATATTACTTTTGTGAGGATTGTAATGGAAAATAAGGTAAATTTGTATTATAATACGGCGCAAGTTTCTTCTATTTATGAACGTTGACGTCAAATTATTCCTTATTAAGGTGATATTACGAATTTCAGAATAATGAAAAATAAGATAATAAAAAAAGGTTTATTTCAAAGCAAACTATTATTTAAAGTTTGTTTTAAGGAACAAACATATGTAAAAGAAAAGAACTAATTTACAGGCTTCCGAATGATAAAAATAAGAAACGAAAAAAATGCATTAAATTTAAAAAAAGCCATCCAAACGAAACTCGATCCAGCGGTTATGAGTCCAGGCCACTGCCCGCCACGCTACCGGCAGCTCGTGCCAACAGCCGAAACGAACCGCTAATAAAAGCTGTTTACGCAAACTGCTTCCTCCGTTTCTCGAAAACGGTTGAGTATTGCAACTCGGTCTCGAATGTATGGTCCTAATAGACCCCTAAAACTGTGGGAACTGTAAAGGAAATCGGTGTCCTGAACGTCTGGCCCTGCTTTGTAAGATCAAACACAAAACTTCTAAAATCAGCTATTTTACAGACACGCAAAGTTTACAGTTTTATTATATGCATGGATGTAGAGAGATTAAGATATTCATTCCCTGCCGGATATGTGTCTCCTTTCATTTTCTTGATTTGAGGGCTTCTGAAGGTACTTGAAGCCCTAACCAACGACTCTTAAAATATAACCACCCGCACACACAAACTTACAACTTTTATAAACTCATATATGCCCAACGCTGTTCACAAAGATACGTGCACACAGCACAATATAGATGAATATGTCAAATGAAACAGAGAGAGAGAGAGAGACGAAGGTATAGAGAAACGCTATAAGCGGCCATGAGATCCGGTATGCATAAATTCAGTGTAAGCGTGTTCATGTATGTAGCGGCGGGGGGGGGGGGGGGTGGAAGCAAATAAGATTATGCCGCAACTTCAGATGGGAGAGTCCGGAATGACGTTCGCAACGCATCGGTTGCTTTTATCCAATAACCTTCAAAAGCGAATGCTTCGAACATAGCTGGAGAAACAAAGATAAGTGTATTAAACGGATTTGCGTTCAGCGAGAATTCCGAATTTTCAGGATTGGTCTGTGCGAGTATCTGGGTAACTAGATCGTATGAATAAATATACGTACAAAAGTGTCAACCGAAGCTGAACAATTTTTTATGCCAATTTGCAAGCAAAGTTATCAAATTTAATGTGAAAAATTGATGTCACGAAATTATTTTCTAGTCGAAAACATTCGTGGGCAATCCAAAAAATGTCCCTCCCCTATTGATGATGCGATTCGAACTATTAGCAATTTCGTTCTGTCGAGCAAAATGGGTTCATTTTGCTCAGTTTTCTAATCAATAATTTTTCATGTGGCTGCGAGAACTTTGACTTGTAAAATACCTCGAAATAGCCTGCAGTCTATTAGGTATGAGTACTAATCAATTCGAGGTTGGTTTTAAATAATAGAGCCCATTTTACCATAACGCTCCTTTGACGAGCGTCCATTTTATGAAATTATTGAACGACGCGACTCTTTAATTCATGCTGCACCTCGGTTCAATGTAAGTTTTTGATAAATCTTTATACAATGAAAACGGCTATCGATCAAAGTGTGGAAGAGAAGCCCTGCAGGATTGGAAATGTTATGTAAAGAATTGTTGAATATATATATATATATATATATATGTGTGTGTTCATTAATTTATTTCTTTATAAATAGACACATACAGGATATCCCATGTTTTAAATAGCATTCGAATAATACAAAAAGGTGAGATCGCATGAAAAAATGATTAGTACAATAATGTGATGACTCGAAGGGGGTCTTTTGATGGTAATATAATTTCTCTTTTTATCGACGCGCTCACTATATATACCGCAATACCTGCTGACTTTTCATATGGAATGCATACTCTTAATTTCGCCAAAAAAATACCGGTTTTTGAAATCAATCCATTGAAAAAATGATTGCCCGAAGTAAAATGATTTTGTTTAAGGGGTCTGCATAAGCTTGGAATAAAAAAATACATTTTTTGATTGCATACTTTTATAGCCTTGAATCTTAACTTCGATTTGCAATGAATATTTTGTAGAAATTTAAAAAATTGACCGAGTTATGACGATTTTAGTGAAAGATCAGATCGCTCATTGCACGGCGGCGAACCGCCATACTACGCTTTTTTCTCGAAACTATATTTTATGAAACAGTGTACGTCGCGTCTCAAAATCGATTCGTTCACTTTACTTCGAATTTGGACAGAGTATAGTTTATAACATATTCTATTGTATGACTGGATGATTTTTTTATATGTTTATCCATTTGTTCATAACAAATGATGAAAGTTGTTTCCTTTTGCCCGAAAATCGATTTTTTTTTCTTCAGCTTGCCATTTTCGTAATGGTCAAAAATCTTTTAAAAAAGTATGCGGTCATATGAAAGTTTCATTATTATACTAAGAGCATATTTTTTATTTTTCCTTCCAGACCACGCTTGAAAAATATTAATTCATCAAGGTAAGTATTTTGCTAATAACAAGAAAATTTATTTATTTATCGTCCTTTGTTTTTACGTGGTTACAATGTATTTTTATATAGCTTCATACACTGTGTAAAAAATAAAACCCAAAGCAATAGTTTTTATTTGAAACGGGATAACCTCAGGAGTCACCACGTAGGGCAAAGGGAATAGGGCAAGGTAAATACCATATTCACTTTTCCCGGTGATCGTAAAGCATTTTATTGTATATAATAATCTGCCTATTTGGTTTCATGATGATGAATAAATACAAAAAAAAGACGACGCAAGGTTCTTGGAGTGCAGACGTCCGGCAAACAGCAATAAATTTATGAAAAGCTGGAGGATCCATCAAAGGAACAGCCAAAAAGTTAATTTTTATGTTTTTTTTCGAAATGTTACAGATCATTTTTTTAGTAACTTACGTTTCCAAAGATTTCTTTGTTGTTATCCACTTTCTCGTTATGCCGTATCCACTTTACGCAGGGGCTCGGGAAAAATGGATACTTTGACATTTTTTGTTATTTGATTTCTAGCAACTAATTAAACTAGAATTAAAGAAAATTGTTAACGCAATTCGAAAGTTTATTAAATAAAGAATAATCTCAGATAATTGTTTTAATTTTCTCTATTACACATTATCGGCAATAATCACAGAAAGCTTAAGGTGTTCACTTTGCCCGGACCTCCCCTACCGATTGGTTATACAGCAACGGCGGTACTTTGTTTAAATAATCAACCCACCCACATTATTCTAAAAACTTATCGACTTAGTGTGGCTTCCCTCAAACAAAAAATCATTGGTGCACATCGTTGAAAAATGTAAGAATTTACCTTAAAAGTTAAAACGTTAAAAAACTTATATAAACGGAAATAGCGGATATTTAGAAAAACCGTTAGATTTTGGATGGCACCGTTTCAGGTCAAATCGATCCTAAATGACCTCTGCTAGCACCCTTTTTAGTTTTCTGCTCTACCTCCCTAACACCCCGTATATGTATATACCTGTGTGTGTTTGGTCACACACCATATGTATGTCTGTACATATACCTATTCATAAGTATATGAAATCGCGGATACCAAACACAGTACGTTTAAATTGCGTCGAATGAGATACCTATACTATAAATTGTAAGTGAAGAGGCGTGCACGAAGCTAGTAGACAGAGCGTTGTATGGTCCGACGCGAGTGCGCGGAACCGACACCTTGAACAATGGAAGAAGCACCGCAATGAATCCGGTCCGTACGTTGTCAGACACGAGTCCGTGGCGACCGCTCCGACTCGAACTCATCACCTGTTTGTGACCGTAAATGCTCCAGTTCTATTATCGGCCCTGCTATTCAATACTCGGGTTCAGTATAACACTGCCGCAATTCAAGCGACCACAATGCGCCGTATGAATATACGAATTTTACAAACTTGGTCGCACAGCTTGGTCGAATTACGCCTTCCAATCACGTGCCGACAACACGATCCCTCGGACCTAAAAAACATTTTCTGTACCTATCGTCTCTTCTGATCTTCGTAGAACGGATAATTCACGGAAAACCTGTTCCGGATCTTGTAATTGATTGTGTAAATAATAAATTATCGTACCGAACAAAACGTCCATGGGAATATAAAGCGAATGAGTTTGTTTCTTTATCGATTCCTTTTCGCATATACGAAATATCAAGAGACGCGGCAGCGTCTGTACGCCAAAGTCATTAAAAGAAAATCTACAGATATTTCACAAAGTGCAACTATTTCATGGCATTGAATTTGTAATCAGAATTTTCGGGCAATAAAAAAGTTTCAACACTGACACATCTCTACGACGCACAGAGATAACATTGTAACAAAAACATAAAAATTGAAACTTACAATTTTTAACCACAGAGGACACTACATGTAATACGGCATTTTCCAACCGATCACAGGCAGTCAGCATGTCACAGTTCTCCTCACGCTACCCAATGGCAGTGCAGTGGGGGTAGCATTAGTTTCGTGTGACATCCAGCTAACTCAGACCCCTATACCCACGTGTGTGAAGTTAACATCTCAATTGTTAGCATCTCAAAAATAAACTCCAGATAAAGTGGCATCGCGTATCGTTCCACAGTTCTTGATAAGTTTTAATAATAGTTCCGTCGATTTTACTATCGAAACCATAAGTTGCAAAAATGAGATGCTAACTTCGCAAAATATATCATAGCATCTCATCGAATTTCGCAAATTTGACCATGCCACAGTTGAAAATAAGAAAGGTCTACATCCTAAACCTATTCTGTAAATAGTTCTATCGGTTAAATCCAATTCGAATCGCTAACAAGTGTTATAAACAAATTATCCGTAGAGGAGTGAGATGCTGTAGTATTACTGCGAGTTCTGGGTCGTACGAAGCTTTTGAACGATAACTTTTGCTTTTGATCGCGCGCGAGAAACGCAGAGCTACTTCACACTCAACCACTGTTTCGCTCGCGCGGGATCGGCTGACACACGATACAACTAGTGCCGAACGTGTCGGGACATAATTCGGCGGGGGAAAGGGGATCCCCCTTTTGCCCCGGAAGCCCGTATTGCCCCGGTTTCCCCTATATCGCTGAAATCATTCGCGATTAGATATGTTTCTTGTCAAGTCAAACACGCGGCTTTGCAGATAAGCGATAAATAGAATATACCGCGCTCGCCCGAACGCAGTACAACAGACGGTCATATCGTTCAATCCTTCGAACATCATGGAATAAAAAGTATCATTGTACAAGAATCACAGTAAATGCAGTGTTACGAAATTCCAAACAGTGTTGCACCCGTAAATAAAATGGTAACAAGTTTTTAAATCTGAAGTTCGAACCCGATAATTCTCTGAAAAAAAAAAAGCAAAAATAAAAACGTATATCAGAGCTCAGAGTAGGAAGTTAAATAAATAGCTATATGATTTAATAGTATAAAGAAGTTTAAGAAATGTATAAAAGTACATCTGCTTGAATAAATAAATATGTCGAAAGCAGTGAGATGGTCCTTTTTCGACCTGCGTGAGTGATAAGAGGAGATACGATACAACCTCCATAATCAGCAACAGCGGCGGGTTCGGCTTCGCATCGGACTTGCAAACATAGAGGTTGCGCACTATCCACTCAAGCCGAATCTACGCAGCTGACGTAGCTGATAGCGGTACCCCTCCAATCCCTCTCTTATTGTCTAGCATCCTCCGAGGCTGATGCTAGGGCCTGGCGATTCTCTCACCATCCGCTACACTGATCGCCATTCGGCACATAGTGGGAGGCTGTTGTATTTATGGAGGTGCCGATCGTAGCGGTCGCAGTGTATAACTAAGAATGTAGAAGACAATAATGGTGGGAGAAATAGAGCGCGTAATCCATTTATACAGGTGAGAGAGATTAAATTGAAGTGTTGAAAAAGTCTGTCGGATATCGTTTTCGTTATTCGTAATACTGCCAGCATGGTTTGTGTAACCGTTTGACGCAGTAATGTCGTCGCGCGACCGCATACTTAAAATTATACTTCTAGTTGGTACGGTTGTTTTACTATACTCAATGTTCGAAATTTACGACGACACGTATTTCGATAGCAGAGGTCCGAAAAGTGTTCGATTTGTGGGCGTGATCGGCTCGGCAAAGACTTCAATTCGCGCTAATGTTCAGCCGAAGAAAATTCTCTTTTGGAACTCAATGTGGGACAACGATACGTTCTACTTCGGCAAGGGTGACATTTTTAAAAATTGTCCCGGCATCGCGCGTCATTGTTGGGCAACGCAAGAACGTGAGCGCGCCAATATCGAGGACTTCGACGCCGTTCTTTTTCACGGTTGTGGCCTGAACGAGAACGACGTGCCCCTGACCAGGCGAGCAGCCCAGAATTACGTTTTCGTGAATCTCGAGAGTCCGTTGAGTTATCGAATCTCGTATGGCCGCTTCGCCAACAATTTTTTTAATGCAACAATGACATATAGACTCGACAGCGACGTCACGTGGTCTTACGGGTATATAGAGAATATTCAAGATCGGACTATCGTTGCGCCGAGCAATGAAACTCTCTGGAGTACGAAAACGTCCAACGACGTCCTTATTACGAACGCGAGCAACCAGCCGGATGCGGCAGTCGTCACCACGGGAAAATGGAGCAAGAAGACGAAGACCGCTGTGTGGTTCGTGAGTAATTGCAAAGCGGAGAACGGACGTGACAAATACGTCAAGGAACTCGCCATGAATGTGGACGTCGATATTTTCGGCAAATGCGGAAAGGAAAATATTTGCCCGAGAGGCGACAAATGTTTTCGGGATTTCGTCGAGCCGAATTATTACTTTTATTTGTCTTTTGAAAACAGCATGTGTCAGGACTACGTGACCGAAAAGTTGTTCAATGTTCTAAGGTAAAGATTTTTTTTCAGCCGGTATTAAGGCAGTATCGTTATCTAGGAATTTGATATTTTTTTCTTTTTTAAATTGTATTTTATTATTCTACAGACCTTCTGAATACGTATATGAAAACTGTTATAAAAAAATGATACTTATAAAAAAAATGCCGAGTTATAGAAATTATAAGGAGTATGCTTGGGGAGCGGGGTTAAGACGCAGCAAACTTTAAACGCATCTTTCTCGAAACTATGTTTTTCAAATCAACAACCACGATATCTCGATAAGCAAGTGGCCGATTGAGCTCAGATTTAGCATACACCTTCAGTAGACTGTTTTTCAACGTTGGTAGCAAAATTGAGACAAAATAGTTTTTTAAATATATAACTCGTAGACTAGTCAGAAAAATAAGAACAATTGATGATCAAAGTTCAGCATGCCTCCATTTTGTATTTTTTTGTTTGTTGAATCTACTGATTGTCAATTGGGGGCGTTTTTCGCGCTCTGTACAAAAGTACATATGATAATACATTTTTTTTAATTGTCCCTATTTTTGAAGGATCAATAAACACGTGTAAACAAAAAATTCCGAAAGAAAACAGGAACATTTCAACCGTTGTACCATCCTAAAAAGCACACTCTAAACAGCAATACTGCCTTAATGTTGAAAATATTTAATATATTTTTTAAACTATGTTTTATATACAGATTCGACGTCGTGCCTGTTGTTTACGGTGGTGCTAATTACAGTCTCTTCGCCCCACCGAAATCCTACATAAATGCTCTGGACTTCGACAGCCCAAAAGAATTGGCTACGTATCTCAGAAAAGTGATGGCCGAGCCGACTGAGTACGAGAAATATTTCGAGTGGAAGAAGACCTATAAAGCTAAAGAGTGGGAGGATGTTCCAATTTGTCGTTTGTGCCGCTATCTCCACCAGAACAAACCACCCAAGTCCTATTCGCAGCTCTCGGCCTGGTACACGAAAGACAAGTGTGCCATGCAAAAAATATTGGAACGTATGCCATACGTGACAAAGAAAAATTCGAAAATTCGACCACAGTCGTAAAATGTGTTAAAATTACTGACAAGGCCTGTAATGACGCAGAGTTGCAAATAAGTAATAACTGTCACATCCGGAAGGGATGAGAGCATAATTAATTGTTTTCCTCTTTGTTGCCTACGCCTAGCGCAATAGCACGGGATGAGGATAAAAAGGGGATGTGTGTGAGAAAACTGAGGTTACGGGATTTTCACGTTTCTGTAGGTATTTCGGGAATAATTCGACAGACTTGTGTTCGATTAACACGGTATCATTTATTATAAGAAAGTGATTACGATGCATAAAACAAAATAAACATATATTTAGCTTACATTTGTTGTATCATTGTCGCTCGCTCGCTCGCTCGCTCGATCGATCGTTCGAGCGCGTGGATGGTTGTTATCGTTTGTAATTCAAGGGCCTTCGTTCTTGGCCTAGTGCGCTCGCTGATATTCGACGCTCGCGAGATACGACGGTGCGGATGGTTCTTTCAATGACACACGTGGCGCAAAATGAAAGGTGAGCTCGACCCGAGAATGATAAGCTGGAGCGTTCATCGCGGACCGAGTATAATATTTATACGTGTGTTGACTTCGTTTAAAGAGATATAATTGAGACTGTTTCGTAAAAGATTGACAGGAAATCTATTCGGTTGGAATTTAATTAAAGAGTACTCATTGGACTAAGACTGCTTGATCAAGACTTATTCTTATGAATCTTTTCCGAAGACTAAATTGGATGGAGGTTTTTCGAAGACTGATTAGGATGGCGGTTGATCGAAGACACCTTCGGATGGAAGTTTTTTTGTGTACTCCCCTCTTGGTCAGCTTATGATTTTTTTATGAAGTGGGAGTAGGGGTAGTAAAGGTGAAATGAAGGTAAAGCGGGAGTAGGGAGAGATTCGATCCGTGGTCTCTCTTCTTAGGATTGGTGGTAGTGAAGGAAGGAGAAATTTTCTCTTTGTTCTTGTTGCTAACGAGATCACAGAATGTGCGTAGTTGATATTTAACGCTGAGGCGTTCGCGATGGCACGGTGGCCGCTTGGTTCTTATTATACATATATATATATATATATATATATATACGCCGGTTTTTGCACTCTGGTTACCGGGTCGATTCTTTGGCTTGGGAATCATAAACTTGATGCACCATTTAACAATGAGAGCTCATATCGCTCGAATAGATACTTGCATTATCATTTACGTCTGTCTGAAGCGTATATATTCGATCTCGTTTTGCGCTGAAACTTAACCGGACGAAGAACTTTCGCACGCGTTTGTGCTGTTATATGTTAGATTGCCTAATATATATAATAGATCTGTAATGGCAAATGAGGATACTGAGAATAACCGAGTGAAGAGTGTCTGCATTTTGGCTAGGATGTGACATAACAACTATAATAATGATAATAGTAATAATAATAAATATCGCCACATCATTTGAAAGTTTCTGAGCACCGACGATACGGGGAATTTCGTAAACGCCAACAACAGGGACGAAAGCGATTTAGTTAGTTAAGACCAACGTCAGACTAATCTGTAAAAAGTTTGTAAGAGAATCCTACTTGACGTACGTCCGTAGGATCCTCATAGGTGCTAGCTGCACGCCGAGACCCGTAGTGTCGAAATATAAAATAATAATAATAATAATGACAATAGTAATGGTAAAAATTGTTGACGGCAATAACAATAATAATAATATTTACGATATTTATATTATCAATAATAATATTGACAATAATGGGTTGTAGAACAACTGTCTTTCTATATCCATTTCAATATTAATTGACTATCAAGGGACGTGACCACGCTATCACTCGAAGTACTTAATAAAAAAAAGTTCTTTTTTTTCCGCGCGGCCAGCACGTAAGATGACATTAATATGGCGGAAGTCGTATTTTTGTGACTGAAGCTTCGACAACCAGGTTTTCATATGATTTTCTAAAGACACTTCCACGGTAAAGTTTGGGCACAAGATTTCCAGTGCGCGCAGTTACGGTTGAATTGCTTCAACCGATGCTGAGATATTCTGATCTTGACAATTAAAACCGTCGTGCAAATGAAATACAGTACACGCTAAAAGTGTTTTCTTGTATTCTAAAATCATTATTATTTAAATGAGAAATTATACGAGTCGGCCAAGAATTCAAAGACGACGTGGATAAAAACTTTCTTCTTCCCCGTAGAAGCAGAAGTTTTTACTGTCAGTTTGATTTTGCTTTAATGAGGAACCTTTACGGATAATCCAGTACGGTGACAAATATTAGATAGAGGTCTGAAATTTTCAGAGGTGATTAAGAGCATTATGTTTGTCCGCGTGCCAGAATCCAAAAGGCTTTGATTTTTTGGCTTATGAGAAATCGTGTCCGAAAGTTGACATCCGAATGTACTGTGTTTAATGAACCGGTCGACTAGGCGCGGGCGTGAGAAAGCATTATGGTTGAAGACAGACGGGCAGACAGAGGAATTATATGTCTGTTATGTTAGATCGATTATACTTAATCAATTGTTATGACTTGACTTAATAATATATTATTATGCCATATATTATTAAGCCAAGCCATTTATACTGGTTTGCCCCTATAATAGCAAAGTCTCGTGGTATTGGGGAAATCGCTAAAAGGGAATCTACAACTAAACCTCCTAAAGGCCCCGAATTGTATTACGGATGCCCGGTCAATTTTCCGCACAGGTATTTATAGAAAAAAAAATCTTGCGGCCAATTATAAAGCTAAAAGACTTGTAAATAATCGAAACAAAATCTTTCAGTCTGTTTGAAAATAAAATTTTAAATTATAAAATTTAAAAATAAAATGAAATTTTATAAATAAAATTTTTAAATATGTTCTGTGAAGAATCATTGCACTAACCTCCACGTGTTGGGTCGGTAGGATTGACATGTTGTCGCAAACCTGCAACATACATAAGAAAAAAATCACGATTAATCGATAGATCGGTTACCTCGTATTCTACATAATCACGAATCATTTGAAGTATTTTTAAATCTTTTGGTTTTGGGCTCACGTCAAGTTTGCTTTCACGAGGGAACAATAACGAATATACGTACGTGTGTTTAAGTAAAGGGAGAACAAAGAGAAAAGAGAGAGAGAGAGAGAGAGAGAGAGAGAGAGAGAGAGAGAGAGAGAGAGAGAGAGAAATAGATAGAGGGCAAAGAAAGAATGATCGTAGGAAAGATCCATGAAGCCGGGGGAGCATGTCGGAAAATTTACAATTTTTCAGAGGCTGAATGAATCTTTATCTCCTGGATATGCAGCTTGCAGACAACGCTTACAGAGTACAAGATTTTCCCGGCTAGACGGAGTTACGTATAAATATATTATACGTGGATCTGGTATGGTCGTTCCGCACGAAGCCACCTTTTGGCACATACCAAAGGAAAAGGAGATTTGAAGTTCGCAGTGAACGAGTAGGTACGGGATTTCCTGGTTTAAATTGACGGTTTCGTTACTTCTATCGATTGCCACCCAGCCGCGATTTTCTACCGGCTTGGCCGGAAATTCGAGACTGAAGCCGATAGCCAGAATTTACGGAAAAAAAAGCCGAACAAAAATCAATCCATAGATAACTATTTAATTTTTAGGTTATTTTTTCTTGGCTTTTGGTAAACTGCCAGCGGCATCGAATGATTGAAACGACTTTTTTTCTTGTCACCTTCCATTATCCGCCGAGCGTAAGGCTTAATTCGGAGATGTTAATTTTTTTATTTCAAAAACTTAATAATTAAGCAATCAAACAACATGTTAAAAAAGGTTAACAAAAAATAACAATTGTCTATTTCTCAAAGGTGTCAAATGGGAAATAAAGTACATATGTAGAGCAGAAGAAAATGAAAGTGTGAAAAAATAAATGTCAAAAATGAATGATACGATGCATTGCTTTTTTAATCACAAATTTACTATTATTTTTTCAAAGCCCAAGGCCACAAATATATTGGCAGTAGTATGTACACGGTTAAACTTTAAAACATACATAGGTTAGAAATATAAAATAGATAGTGGGCAATTTATGAACTATTCCTATTATTTTTAATAGGACCTTAAAATAGGACGCGCACGATTCATAACGAGCGACGAACCAGAATTTCCTTTGCAATGTATAGTAGAATACTATGAGAAAATCGATCACCCTTTGGGTAGAAAAAAATAAAGGAACAAACCTTTAGTAAGCATGTTAGTCAATTCACAGATGGACTATTATGTATTTTAGACATCAATGGCAATGTGCTAATATAATTTCTCTCTCCCTCTCTCTCCCTCTCTCTCTCTCTCTCTTTCTCTCTCCCCCTATCTCTTTGCCTGCTGGGACAAAGATAAATATGTGCAAAATGATTAATACTTTTTATGATTTCCTATTAATTTTTCCCTCCCAGAGTGTCGAGCGTCATTGCAACTTACCTTCACTGCAACTGTCACGATTTGTAATTTATAAATTGGTTGCCGCAAATTCCATGCGAATCAATAATCAAATTACCGCTTGAATTGTGCAACCAAGCATACTTGAATATTAAATGCGCACGTATTAATTATCCGCGACGTATTAATTGATCCGATGATTTTGCAAATACGCCAGATGAAGCCTCAATTTAAATGAGTCGGCGTGCAAAGTACTCAGTTTTACGAACAAATCGGTTATTTTTTATTTAAATCTCACTGATTGAAGTCAACAAGAGATGTTTCATAACGAATGAAGCTTGATCAAATTGTCACAAAATTTTACGACGTATAATATTTTTGATTCCATCCACATTAAATCCTTTCAGGATCCAAAATGCAGTGTAATTTATGTGGGTTCTCCATTTGACTCCACAGTAATACTCAATAATAATAAGAATATTCGCCCGAGAGTATATTTATTATTATTATTGGCAGAATTATGGGAAGTAGCTGAGGAAGATTCGAGGTGGTTCAAATTTAGCTCGAAGGAAGGCACGTCACGTGTACATCACTCTAACGAGGAAAGAGCTCAATATACTTTGACGGATTATTCAGGCATTTATATTGCCTGAAAAGAAACTCCATTTTCCGTCGGAGTAATAAGGCTCTGCGAGTGTTGAACTTAATGAAAGAGTTGCTCAAGATGCATGTATCGCAAATTCAGAGTTGGCTGTTGTGAATTCGACAACCAGACTACTTACGGCTCTACCCCCCCCCCCCCCCCCCAGATAGTAATGAGCCATCCTTATACCTCTCTACGTAAAGGTTCTCGGTACTATTAGCAGTACCTCGGGAAAGTTCTATCCTCGAAAGTTGTGAAGGCTTCAATACAGATCCCACCTACAAACTGTTTATAACTCAGGAATTTTCTCCTCGCATGGTGGTTAGAATAAAACTCCAATCAAAGTTGTCCAGCTGTGTACATAAGTTCAACTGGAAGCTGTGGGTAATCATTCTCAAGATTAAACTCTCCACTATTTAATCCATTTTCTGTGTTAAGGAGGCTCGATCACTAGCATCTCACCTCAGAAAAAAAATCATTTACAAGTATATCATAGAGAAAGTACTCATATTCACGTTTGCAAAGTTTCTGATAACGTCAACGGCTCAATAAGAGAGATACAAATTGTTGAACTTAGGATCCTTAACACAGGGCTTATGGAAGCGTCAGTCTCAAAAGCCTTGTAACAAGTGATGTCTTTGCACTCACGCAACAAATAGTGACAAAACACGATAGTAACGTTGATTTGGTCATGAAGAGTCGAAATACAATAAAAAACGTTTTGAGATAAAGACTTATGTGAAAAGTTATTTAATGTAAAAATGTCGAAATACTTGAAGTTCCGGGATGTTTCGCGACCGTGTGACGATTCGACAGCATCGCAGAAATCAGATGTTCTGTATAACGCAGAAGCGCATGCGCGAGAATTAAATCATCAGTAACTTAACCTTAAATTTGTTTGCGATCGACGTATACCAGATAGAATGATTGAATTTATCGTAATAAAATAACGATTTCAATCGTTTTATGAAACCAGTCATTTCTCAACAAAAATAAAAAATAATTTTGTATTGCAGAGTAAAGCGACATTTTCAAAATATTCCGTAAACGCTGTAAAAAACGAAACATTTTTACACCATAATAAGTTCACATCACGTGACGACTCATGGTCAGCTCGGTGTCATGAGTATGGCAGAGGAATTGGAAGAGACAGTGAAGTGGAGAATTGTGACTTTGCCATGCTTCTCTATGCAGTACCGCAACGTCAAATTGTTCTAATCTTCCGGTATTCATTGATCGATGTACAACTATTAAGTTTCGTATAAAATTACCAATAATACGTTTATAATCAACTGGATTGTGACAAACATGCGAAAAGTAAGAAATAAAGCAGAGGAGTGAATGGAAGGAATAGATGATGTGGCAATATAGGGGGAAATTATAAATATGCTCGGTGGGAAAATGCAAAAAGGGATATGTGTATATTTTAGGGAAATAGAGGAAGTGTGCGAAAAAAATGGGTAAGAAGGAAGGCGGAGGAAAAAGAGACGGAGTAGAGGAATAAATGAAGAAAAAGAGAGAAATGTTAGAGAGTACGAAGTACAAGAATGCGGGGTGGAGGTATTAAGTGGATGAAGATTTAAGCGGAACGTTACGATTGGGTAAAAAGCTTTCGTACAAAGTTATTCAAATAAAACTCGTTTGATTGGTACTAGGATTATGACAAACATGCGTATTACTAAAGAAAAAAGGGCCATGCTTATGCGCCCACGCGACTCGGCCCTTCATAACGTAGCCTCCTTAATACCCTGCTCCGAATTTACGCATAATAGTGGATGCGTTGTCGATGTGCGATTACGGCCATTGCATTGGATTGGGCCCATACCCGAATGGATGACCACTCAGCCATGCAGTGGTTTGCGTGTTATCTGCTGAGCGGCACTTTGACCGTGAGTTTGTTCGGGTCTGACACAGGTTTTCCAGAGTTTCCCTGTGCTCGCGTGGAAATCCGATACACTCCGTGGAGGTGTTTCAGAAAGTGCCAAGTGAGAGGTAAGCTTGAAAATCGGATGGGTTCGTAAATGCCCGAAAGGCCATACAAAGAAACATTGGAAATAATAAAAATAATACTTTGCTGCGAATTCACGTTCTGCCAACTCTCGCATCTCGGCCACGTTGTTATATCTTGAAGTGTCGTCGTCCATATCGATTTCAAAAACTCACCTCTTAGCTTCCGTTACTGTATCCCAACTCATCGCTTCGTGTAACAACTTTTGTGATTCGACTCCTCGGATCTTCCTTCATATTACGTTGACATAGCCAGCAATTTTGAGATTTCGCTCATTACGCCTGAACCATTTCCACAAATAGACTTTGTCACGTTTCAGTCGCCGCCATATATATTTAAACTTCCCCGCCAGTTTGTTTTTCGAATCGGACGGCTGATTGTGTTTTCCATTGTCTACGTAAAGAGGTGGCTGATATTTTTTGAATTGTTACAGGCAATCTCGTAACTCTACCAGCATCGTGCTCTATTGATAATTTGATGCTGGCGAAACTTGCCTACTTCTGTGAAGCATTTCTCTCGTCCCCTTCTGCTGCCCCCATACCTTTTCTGCTAAGACTCATAATCGTCTCTGACGCAGCTCCATCTCAGGAATATCCCAGAATTGTACGTGATTCTGGACTGAATATTTCGATCCACGAGCTTATCGTATTTATCCCCAGCAAGCTCTTTTCCTTTCGCTGCTTTGTTGTATAATCTGAAAACCTCTGTAACCAGACGCGACCTCATCAACGCCATTGCCAATATGGCAATATAATGCAGTTCGAATCCACAACAATGTCATCCAAAATGCCCATGACGATACGAACCATCCAACCAACGGTGCCTAAAATACTAAACAGGATATTTTCGACTTTCCGGAACGATCCTACCAATAAATCTTCCTCAACCCCACACTTAGCGAACGAGCTCTAGCGGCTGGAGGTCCAAATCCGATATGTTGAGAAGCTTGATTGGCGAGCTTCATAGAATTGTCAGGGTGATACTTTGCCCGTGACCCCAGGGGATATCTCATTGCCGTAGATCCCTTATACTTATCGCTGATATAGATAAATATAAATCTTATGCTAATGTAGCAACGCCGGGTGTGCGTTTGATAACAAGAAGTCCCGCCGTTAAGAAGTCTATGCGTGACTTCTCTCGCACCCTGGAAGAGTCGCAATGGTATGAGGCTGTATGATATATGCATACATGCAAACTTGTATTGCTCTGGAGCGAGGGTATTCAACTGTGAGGTTATAAGTTTACTGTCACAGGGTGGGAAGCAGAAAGGGAGGTCGAAAGAGAGGAAACCAGAGAGTGAGTAAGTGAGTAAGTGAGAGAGAGAGAGAGAGAGGGAAACAGAAAGAGATGAAGGTAGACAGACAGGGTGCAAGGAGCACAGCAGGACGGTTGCAAAGATAAGGAGGAACGTGGGTAGACTCGGTATTCGGTAGAGCGATAACGTATCGTACCTCTATAACTTAACGCCAGTCTCGTCTTACCCTCACCGAGATTCCTCCTGCCGTCCTAGCCACTTTTCATTGACTGCCTATATGCTAAGGGAAGTAACCCTACCATCGATGCAAGCCAATTGCGAATGTATGAGGGTAGGCAAGGCGACCTATTGCGGATAAAAAATTGAAATTCAAACACTGCAATGATGCGTTACAAACTGAACAGACAAAACGAGGATAAAGTCATTCTCAGAAGATTACACGCTCTTACAAAAATCATTCTGTTCATTACCATATCAATGAAATAGAAGAGGAAATGAATGGCAATGCAATATGTGCCGTGTTGTATTATGTATTTATAGAATATCCATATATATGTGTGTGTGTATATATGTATAAGTATATGTGTCCCATTTTAATTGCGTATTTCGAGAAAATCGAAAAAAATAAAGTCCGATCGATAAAACGTTTTCTACGAAAGATTGACAGTTTCGAGAGGGACAATCTCGAGGGGGATTTCGTGGTGACATTCATTATGTTGAATGGGATTATACGCTCTGTATTTCTCCAAAAGGTAATAACCTTCAACATTAATCCAACGAAAAAGAAAGAAACTCGGATAAAAAACACGAAAAATGTGGCACTTAAGGTATTCCTTTTGAGGTGGCCGTATTTTGTTGGCGCATACGCCAAGACCCTTTTGAACCAATGGTACATTACAGTGACGGTTAATAAAAATAAGTTACAATTAATTATTATACGCAACGATGAACTGGAATGAAAAATTTTGCATACATTTTGTATATTTAAACATTTTCACGTGTTCTCTAAGAAGTCACTAGAGAAGTTGTTGAATATTTGGGTTCGTGAAAGGAATACCTTAAAAAATATTGGCGTAGCCCTTGCATTTCCATTCTGTTTTGCCGCGGAGATATAAAGAAACCAAAAATTTCGGAACAACATGCTTTTCGAGGTGAATAAATCGTGACAATAATATATCAACCGTAGTATTTTGTTTGCATCATACTCATCCATAAAGTAACATACATCGGAACTCGATCCATTTTCAAAACTGTAAACCGCGATAGCTCTCGTGTTTTTCAAGGTACAGAGCTAATTTCTTTTCGTTACAAATATCGAAACCAGTTGTTTTTTGAGCCAATAAAAACGGCAGAATCCTATTGAGAATAATTACCGCTACTGTCATATTTAATAAATGGCGCGATGATATTTTGTTCTCTTTTCCTTCCAACGTATCTTCCCGATGTCTCCATTGAAATTGTATCTTTCATAGAAAAGGTTTTTTGCTCCAACTTCATTTTCGCGATTTATTCAAGGCTTGCCATTAAAAACGGACACCCTATATATTTGTGGTTTGCTGAGCGCATATAGAATTTCTTACTCGGTATCAAAGGGCACAACATACCGACACAATAATGGCGTTACTCATTGAAAGTAACAGACCCATTGCGTACACGTAGCGGGTATTTTCGAATCACAAAACTCTCTGTGATGGCACTCGGACCTCCTCACGCAAAGCTCACATACGCTTGATACATCCCTTGGTATATATACACATATATATTACATTTTGAATCCGTTTTATCTCTGTAATATTGGCTATACGTACACCTGTTTGTTTCACAGGCCCTTCGGCTCGTTTCATTTTTTTTAACGAATTGATCTTGCGGTTTCACGTTCTTGAAATAATTTTTATATAAATACGCTTACAGTTATCAAGAGCTGTTTTTCTAGGCATTCTAAGATTTTTAAAAGTTCAACATAGCCTCAAATTTTTTTTAACAGAGCTTTCTCATGGTTGATTGATTTTTTTTTCTCGAAAAACCAAAACGTCACGCTCTGTCGATTTCGCTGCCGTAAAGCTTGACAATTTTCTTTTGCCCTGAATGTTATTCACCTTTGAAAAATCTATGTCCGAAAATGCCAGCTATCTCTCTTGCACTCATCTGTCACGTGGGACAGCTTTCATTTTGCCGTCAAGGCTCTGCATGAGCTTGAAAGTTTTTAAATATATTTTTGTATTGCATTGTTTTATAGCCTAGGGTCTCGACTTTAATTTGCAAGAAAGATTTTGTCAAAATTTCCAAAATTTACTGATTTTTGTGAAGGGTCAGTGCCCACTGCGCTACGTCGAACTATTACTTTTTGCGCTTTTCTCGAAAATATGTTTTATGAAACGGTGTAAGTCGTATCTTTAAGTCCTTAGCAACAGATAGAGTACAGTAAAAAAAAAGTTATAGTTCATTGGCAGGGCATCATGTCTTTAAATTCAGCATATATGATGACCGCCTTGCTAAACTATAATTATTTTTACTATACCCATGGTTCGCCATGAGCAATTATTACAAAGAGCATTGACTTCTCCCTTTCAGGGCATGAAAAAATAAGGCAATATATTTTTAAAGTCTTGAGAAGCAATTTATAAAACGGAATATTAATGTCCCCATCTTAATTCGTAGTTCAAGTGTGATTCAACGCACGAGTAACTCGTTTCTGTCCGATTCTGGATTTTCAGTGAAAAGCTCGTGCTTCTCTACAATCTTATTCCACGTCTTGATGTATTTTTCGTGCTGGCTTACATCAAACACGGGATGCAGAAAGAGGGCAAGCGAGAGAGAGAGAGAGAGAGAGAGAGAGAGAGAGAGAGAGAGAGGACACCAAAAGAGATGGGAAAATAGGTAGAGAGGGGTGAAGACACCAAATGATATTGTAATGCCGGATTCAGGACTTGAGAATAAGGCTCTCTTCCAAATTATTATGGTTCGTGGAGCTTGGACCGATTCCAAGCTCAAGAAGGGCACGAGTATCCGCATGCCTAGCAAGTTGGAAAACGGGCGTCGGTGGTGTTTTACCCCCGCTGAATAGGCTCTCCCCCTGTCAAGCGAGATGAAAGTGTACGAACTTTCCGACAACCGTCACCGTATACTGCGAGTATCTTTACCCTCGTTTCGTGAGCGGCATATTGTGCTACCTTTCTCTTTTCTCGTCTTTGCCTTGACTTTTTTTTCTACCTTTCGCGACCCAAACGCTCTGCTAGCTACGACTGCGAATGATCAAGGCAGGGTAAAAAAATGTCATCTTCTCTTTACCATGATGCACAAGATTTTATATAGGCAGGTAGAACTCTCCCAGTCCCGACTTTATTTCAGTCGGATGCCAGATATTCTCGTTAAATTGTATGTTTGAATTAGAGTTTATTAGTGCACAGTGACGACGAAAGGAGATCATTCGAATAAAAGTTTCAGATTTTTCATACGGGCATCCAATTTTGATTTAAGGGGGTATTCTAATTTAGAAATTTAAAATAATCGTTTTTTTTTACATTTCCTTAAAGTATAGATTATCTTAAGAATATGTCCTCAAGAGGAAATTTCTCACTGCTCGCATGGAAGAACGAGCATCAGAAAATCATAATTTTGTAGTCGAAGGAGGCAGACTTTACGAAACAGGAATGGCTGGTTAATATAATGAAAGTATAACGTGCCATTATACTACTTAGATAGTTGCGGTTGACTGAAATTGTAACTCAAAACGTTAAACGCATTTTTCTCCAAGCTACTTTTTTGAACCTGGTCGACATGAAATCTAGAGTTCTATTCAACTGATCTACTTCAAATTTGGTATGGACCTTCAATATATATCCCTCTGTCGTCGTTACCTCGAGCATTGTGAAATTATTATTATAACTATTCAAAAAAAATTAACTTCAAAAGAATAAGGCTAAAAATTAATGTTTTTTTTTCAGTCAGCTATTTTTTACTTTTTTCTCTTTGGCAGCTGCCATAATGGCATACTTATTGATCGAGAAAATTGGTTTTATTTCTGTTTCGGATGAATGGGAGCTATGGAATGATGTCATCCGCCTCAACGCTTTTTTTTCCTAGAGGCACATAATCTTTTCAACTTTTTTGTAATTTCTCGAAATATCAACAAGAGATCTATAAAAATAACAATAAAAATATTTGTTGTTTTTTTCATCAAGCCTGAAAAAAACGCCCGAAATGTAAGCCTCTAGACTAGATTACTACCTTCATCGCCAGAATCAAGTTTCAAGCTCTCATTTATATTTCAAATTTTCCCCTGCACATTTCGATTCATCCCCAAACGATGCCATGCACGAGCAGCTAATTTTTATTTTACATTCTTTTCCAAGCCCTAATATTCTGAAACCTGCAGTTATTTACATGAAATTCATTTGAAAGAAAAAAAAGCTCTGGGAAACCTGCTCCCGTATTCTATCGTATTTACTCGAAAAAAAAGTTTCTCCGTAGAAAAGTTTCTCTGTGAAAAAGTCGAAGTTCAAAGACCCAGAGACTTGCTCGACGCTTGGCCGAAAGGGATAAAATAACAAGTGAGTAAATTCCGGAAATATATACCCAATGCGGACCGTTCTTTATTTATACACGCGAACGGGAATACGACATCGTTGCTTATATTCCCACCCGAAGCAGCCCAACCATGTTAAATTCGGTTAAATTCGAGACGTGGCACACAAAATGTCCGAGGAGAACTCCGTCCATTTTCGTTTCTCATCGTCAAACTCTCGAAAGCGTTCATTCGTTCGACTATTGTGATCCGCGGTATACTCGTAGGTACTGCCTAACGCGTATAAGCTCTTCGATTAATGGAATAACTTTTCGCCGGCAAACTGTCTATTACTTTATCCGTCGGACCTTCCTCGGCGCTCCCGACACTTTCTCCCCAATCATCAATCGTATATACCATATATATATATATATATATATATACATAAATGTACGCATACAAATACACCCACACGTTTCACGATTCTCACTGGAGAGACATCGAACACGAGACTGCCATTAAATGGATTCGCGAAATTCGATATCCCTGATATTGGGAATCGTGTGCCTATAGATTTCCGGAATACTCGCGTTAAAATTACACACACACACACACACACACACCTATATATATATGTACAGGGTGCTTCACAACCAATAGGGTGCTTTTGATGAGCATATTCGATGTCATTGCAAGCAAAACGCTTTTTTTTAAGTAATGTATGACAAAAATTGACCGAGGTATTTGCGTTCAATGTTTGACGATAAGTAAAGAATGGCGCAATAATTGTCCACGCGCAATTTGTTTTCTTCTACATGGAGAGAATTAAAAAGTAATTTTTGTCGTGAATTTCACGGTAAAAATTACCGTGATATATTTCAATGTGGTGACAAGTGAGAAAAGCATAATAATTCGTATGCGACAAGTTTTTTTTAACTCACGTTACAGAAAGTTTCAAATACGTAGCTAAAATTTTACTATACAAGAAGGGTAGCGCGCACGATAATTTTTACCGAGAGCACAATACATTTTCCTATAACACTCATTAAATTTTATAATAAATCTTAAAATAACTGTTATAAACACGATACTTTTTTATAGACATTTTTGAAAGGCATAAAATAATAAAATGCACAGTAAAATTTCGCTGATATTATATATTTTTTAAATTTAAGTTTTGCGTATTTTGTTACACATCAAAATTTACTAGAAAATCTGGTAAAATTTTCTATCTGAAGAAGAAATTTTATTTTATTTTCGTGAAAATCTGTGTTTTACTCAGTAATAATAAGCGAAGTTTCAGGGTTGTCATCTGGTTACTGTTACTGCACGGTAATTTTTAACATTTAATTCTCTCCGTGTAAGTATTGTTGTCTAGAAGTTTGGAAAAATCGTTCTTTTTTTTGTACTTTATTTTATCATTCTACTAGACCTATTTGAATACGTCTGTGAACATCATTCGATGCTCATCAAATTAGCCGAGTTGTAGAAATCATAAGGAGTACGCTCAGGGAGCGCGGTCGAGATGCAGCAAACTTTAAACGTGTTTTTCCCGAAACTAAGTTTTTCAAATCGGCAACCACGATATCTCGATAAGCAATTGGCCGATCAAGCTCAGATTTGACATACACCTTCAGTGGACTGTTTTTCAACGTTCGTAGCAGAATTGAGTCGATATCATTTTTTTTTTCATATATATAACTCGTAGAATGGTCAGGAAAATAGGAAAATTGACAATAAAAGTTTAGCATACAACTATTCTGTAAAATTGTTTTTTTTTTGCTGAATCTAGTACCAAACATCAGAACATTTATATACATTAAGAATACGTTAGGTTTTTTTCACATTCATGAAACGCGTTTAGAGTCTGAACTAACGTTCAATGGAATGTTTATTCTGCAATGCCAGCACTATACATATTTGGCTTTCCAAATTAACATTGTCCTCTTCCTTATCTTTTCTGATAATTTGAAAATCCTCGAGTGGCTTTACCTCTTAATCCCTTGCCGTACTTTAACGAGTCTGACTCGTGATACAAATTTTGTACCAAACATGAATATGACGAGTGAGACTCGTGGAGTGAAGATTGGGCCAAACGTAAACATCACGAGTCCCGAGTTCTCGAGCCTGTCGTCTCTTACCGCTTCGGTACAGATTTCGCCGAGCTAAATGACACGGCAAGGGGTTAAAGCACAGCATATTTGAACTATAAAGTATTTAAGTGCTCTATTTTTAATCCTGCTCATCCATATATCCATCCATAAAACATTCGTAGTTTCAATATCAAGGCCGCATCGATGATAATCCCGAGTCACCTTTCCGACATGCAATGCAGTCGGAGGAAAAACCGAGGCGCGGTGGATTCGCTCGTAACGTTATGAACTTGTACGCGTGAAGTCCTGGCAAAAACATATTTGATTGAAATTGAAACTGAAAAATCGCCTATTATTCATCCATGCGATGATATATAGTTTGGAAATGAAAATCCGCAAGCTTCCAATGTGTATCACATATACGTATATACGATTAGGATGAGCTGCTCACGACTCTTTTTTATCGTCCGTAAAATCCGATGGATAAATCGTTACGTCAGAGCGTGGTTGAGATTTGAGTGCAAGATTGACCTCCTTCTCTATCCTTATCCACCTCTTTCTCTTTCTCTCTCTCTCTCTCTCTCTCTCTCTCTCTCTCTCTATCTCTCTCGCTCTCTATCTCACTTATATTAAAGTAAGGAGAGTGGTTTTCCCTCGTGTGATAACGCTAGTCTGGAAACACCCTCACCCGCAGCTCTCATCTGCCACGTCGGCTTATATCAACTCCGCGAACGGAATGGTGAATGGACGTCTTATCATACAGATAGACGCGCACCCCCCTACACACATACAGCCACACATACAAACATATATATGGAAGGTAGAATCCATGGAATACCGTAGCCTGCCAGACCAACGAGGTTGGCAAGCAAGCCGAACAGGGATCATTCATTATTCAAGACGCGCACGACTGACGACTGCGATCCAGCACGCACGCCGCGAAACCTTCATTAATTCGCTTTATAGGTTTGCTTAGCCGCGGTCGAGACTCCGCACGGATTTTCGTCCACCCGTTCTCTCGTACCCTTTTTCTCTCGTCCTTATACCACACTTATTCGCTCACGTAACGTCCCGAGATAATGTACACGTTTTGCACCGAGCGCACATACACGAGGGAATGGCGCAAGCAATATACACGACGGATGCACCAACAAACAAAATATATATGCATTCGACTGCTCTTCGGTGAAACGTCATCTACCGTGCTGTCATCGAGTACAGGGATAGCGTGATATCATCAATACGAAGAGAGAGATGGGGGTAGACAGAGCAAGAAGGATGGAAAGATTAATTAATCGCGCGCGGTGCACAGCTTCGAGGTTTGAGCATTCGAGAGATATTCGAGGATCAAATATTTTGGGAGAACCGAGCCACAAGCACGTAGACTTGCTTCGAAACATCACAGCTTGATTATTTTTCTGTAAGAGTGGAATTTGTTTTTTTTTTAAATTATTATTGCGCTCGTATTTATCTGGCGATAGTTCCAACAACTTTATCAGAGAGTTAAACATTGATTCTTTGCTGTTACACACAATACTTCATCGATATCATTGTTCTCACATATTATGTTTACTAGAGAATCTTTTGTATTTGTATCGTGTGAGTGACACACACGCATTCACTCAGGATTATCAACAATTACATAAGTGATACACAGAGAGAAAAGTCCATGGTATTTAAAACAAACGCCTCTGGTAAAAGAGGGGCTAGTAAAAATCTCTATAGTTTATTGACATCGCAATCATAATATGGTTAACACAACTATAAGCGAAAAGTATATCTAAACGTGCGATTTGGATGGCGTGTTTTACTATCTATTATGTCCGAAATAATTCTTAACTATTGTAAATTCTGATCAATATCGATATGGCTAATTCAGTGCTATCACAAAATCGGTGCACAAATTCCAATATTGTATACTGTACGTTAGGTTTTGCTTCAGGCCAAACTTTTACTATTCTATTTAAGATTGTACAATTCATATGGTTGACATCAACGTTTATCGAGTTTAATTTGCCGAAAGAACTTATGAAAAGTGCCTATTCGAAAAAAAAAATTGTGGTCATGCTTACTTATAGCGAAGACGTAAACATTTGCAGTCGGAATAAGTGGAGCTAAGTAGTTTTAAGAACTACGCGTTTCGTACAAATTGTTACACGGTACGTTTGTTAGATTGCAAAAATAGGATATCAGTTAAACGCTTCTTCTTGTGGTCCGCCTTCTGTCCTAGTAGGACACACATTACTATGCATGTTGCAAATCGTATCATATAATGCGGTGCTAATCACTATAAACATCGTTGCAAATCACAAGCAACAGTTTTTTTATGTATATTTATTTTAGTCCTGCTCACTATAAGGATCTTGGGGAGTTTTTTTTTGATAGTGTAACGAAACTACTATATTAGATAGCATAGAACAATCAACGTATGCTTGCAAGATTGGTGGTTACGGTTAACATATGTGCATAATTCATGCAACTGCTAGAATATCAATAAGCAGTACTATATTTCTGGCAGTAACTATGGCTGCAAAATATTATTGACCCTTCAAGGAAATATAAAATATGGTTAAAATAGGGTTGGAAACATCATACAAGTTATCCCAGTTATCTCATCACAAAATCCAATTATTCCAGCATTAAAATGCGTGTTTCCATTTTGACTGAGTGAGTCGAATTTCTCTCCGATATGCGACAATCTCAACTGGGACTACGTTTCCTAATCTTCCCACTAACAGTTTCCTGTAGTAAAAAAAAATCCCATCATTTTTATTACTCGAAGACACGAATATTTGGCGGGTACAGATCCTTCCTCCAGCTATCACACACGGACTGAGAAAGTTCAGGTAATTCAATCTTGCCATGTTTGAGAAAAGTTCCCCGAGCTTTTAATAAAATTCTTTAATGGCAGAATTGATGGTCATTTCTTCTTAACAACGCCAACGCGAAGAATTTGTAAAGTTCATTGATGGTGGTAAAGAATCCTTCGTGAGTTTTGATGTGGAGTTCGTGCAAGATTTGGACCGCCAATAACACTATCGTCGAACGACTCTGGGGCGTGTCTCGGCTCCCAAGAAGCGCCACTTCGCTCAAGATTATAATCTAACCTCGCAAATGCTTGAAAGGATCGGAAGCAAATGGCGAATAATGCACAGTCGCGTGCTAGACTTTCGAAACAGCGCTTTAAATCCTCAGACGTACGAAGATAACAGGATTCCGAAAATGGAACGTGATCAACCAAGTGATCCGGTATCTCAAATTCCAAAGTGGAATATTACTCGGGCTGCTCATGGTGAACGGAGACGCGAGCCAAAGCGCTCGATCGTCTCACCAACGTTGGTTATTTGTAGAATTTCGCATTTTCGGCTTACGGTATTGGGTCTCCTTGTGTTCCGATGGGACGAGGAGCTTTCCACAACCGACATGCCATTCACGCATCTCAAAGATGCGCGAAACGTTCGACCGTCGTTCAATAACGAGAAAGCTCGCGATATCCAAACCGCGGTTCCAGGGTTCCTCTGTTCCAATCAATCAGCATATATATATATATATATATATATATATATGGTAAGGAACTAAGCTACTATTTCTCTCCTGACTCGAGGAGTGTTATCCGTCGGCTCAGCCAGGGTGGTACCTTGTAAAGCTGCCACGCACAGCTCTCCTTGCGTATATATATAAGGGTCGACAGCCATATATCCCACCATTTTCACCGGTCTATGTCACTTCTACTTGTATATACTAGGACGTCGTGCGTCTCGTTTCAACCTTTTCAATATCACAAATCCATCTATAACCCCAATGACGCTGGTCCACCAATATCAGAGGTAAAGATTTCGCTCACCCAAACGACCTACTATCGGGAAAAATCAACGAATCTGTATTTTGTTAAAAATATCACGTAAATAGCAATTATTATCAGCGAACATCACAATGACATCCCGAGTCAAAATGTATAGCCTCCTCTGAACACTCGCAGGATCCATTTCTTTTGTAATGCACAACCGCTAGCCTCCGTTGAAACTATCAAACCCCATTTGTCGAGTTCAGTGCCATGAAGAGGCCTTCATTTGGTCCAAGGTAGCTTCCGTTAGTCCCCCCAAACCTTCTTTCGACCCCCAGTTTCCGTGAAACGTGCAGAGAACGGGCCTCCTTAGCCTGCTTTTGATCTCAAGTCCGTTGCCTCGACTCCGCCGAACCTGCTTTGAGTCCATATTCGATATCTCCTCCATCAATACTCCATTGTGGCCTGATCGGTAAACCGCCCGATGATGAAATAAATACGTTTTCGCTGAATGGAGAGCCGGGAGGGTCTACAGTGTGCCTACAGTAGGTTGAATGGAGGGTCCAGAAGGTCTACAGTGAGCCTACACTAGGCCGAAAAAGGAGCCAGTAGGTTCTGCGGGGGCGCTCGAAGTAGGCCCACCTGGGGTTTCGCCGGTTCAGTTGCGCTCTGCATTGGCCTCCTTTGAGTGACAATGTCCAGTTTCTGACATTCGGTATGTTCATCGGAGGCTCCAACGTATTGATATTCCAATACCTTAGATAGAATAAACACTGTAGCCTCGTTTAGGTATCCGATAATCCATTATTGCCGATTTCGAATTGGGGAAGGAGGCCTTTATTTTGCGGGTTGAACGCAGCTCGAAAATTTTGACTCGGGATTGGCATCACACAAGTGGAGAAACAATTGTTAGTTAAATGTCATTGCATAAATCTGCGACTCTCGCCTTCGCTGTTATCCACGCATTCACATATTTCCTAATTTAACACGCTCACCAGTGTGCAATTTGAATAGTTTTTAATTGTATTTTAAACTGAATGAAACAGTTATTTGCGTTACTTTGAGGCAATCACAGTTGTCGGCATAGGTATATATATATATATATATATATATATATATAGAGCGAGTTTGGTGGTAACCGGTACAGTACAAGGGGTTTATGCAACGGTTCCATATAATGGATGGTACCTTTGTCTTCGAGATCTATCACGAGCTACGCGCCAAACATCAGCCGGCCCGCCATTAGTCTCCATTCAATGTCCACTGGTCCCTGTCTCTCGATGTGATATAACCCAACACAAGGAGAGATATTTGCAAGTAAGTCCTGGTTTACGAACAAGTGAAAGGTAAATCCCTGGTTTTCACCGAAAACACGAATTGTATAGCTTTGGCAAACGATATTGAACGGAAATTGAATCTAAAGCGCTATTTCTTGTGCACGTGGCAATGGCCAACCAGTCTTGTTCGATAGAAGGTACATGAGAAGTCGGAGTAGCAATAAAATCACGTCAAACCATGCTGCTAGAAGAGACAAAATGTACGGGAATATTGAGTGTTTTGTTGTCAGCGAAAAATCTATTTCATGGCCTTTTAGGCATGATTTATGACGAAATTATTGATTTACTGGTCAGGTGTCGCACGTACACAGATATAACGGTTATCGGAATGGTCAGCATACTGGACTACGTATGCGAGGATGACTGATTATTGCCCAATTGAATTTATAATATTAAGCCTTTGGCTCTTTCGGGACGAGAGTGTACGCATAAATCCTGTCACAAAATGTCATTACTGTGTATTATTGATGAACTTCCGTATCGGCGTTCTATAATCGGATTATTCTTTACTGGAACACGTTGACTTTGCATCCTCGCAACTGACAGTGTCAAACTCCTATTTAAAAGCAGCTAACCTACCACTTTTTTCGGGTTCCGTAAGTCAGTCCGTCCGGCCGTCTATCACAGCCTCACAGTTTCTACACGTTTAAACCTATATGCATCAACTTTCTAAAGTAGATGCTTCCGATGGCAATATCAATTAATACGTACTAAAATCTTGAAGAAAAAAACATTCGTAAGTATTTCTTCCCTACATGTAAAATGGGGGCGATATTTTGTTTTTCTCGCACCCCATCGGGTGGGGGGGGGGGGGGGGGTAGATGTACTTCATCTTTCGCGTTTTATTCCATGTGACCTGATGGATTATAGATGGCACTACATTAAGTAGGCTCGGCTTTCGTATTATAAGCTGTATGGTCACCCGAAGCGCTCGGCCTGATCTGTTCCAGATTTCTTACGAGACACTTCACCCTATGGATTATAAACCCGATCAACGCGCCGCACTGTGCAATCTGCGTGTGCTCTCGTATACGATGATCTATACCATTTTATCGTATTAATCAAATAAAAGAGTTCACACAGGGGGAATTGGATAGGTCTTTCGAAATAAAATTGAGGTTCCGCTTACGATTTCTCATTTTTAAGTCCCAGTTGCGAAATATCAAGCTCGAAAGTGATATACAATATCCTCTCCCCTCCCTCTAACTGGTCAACTGTTGATTTGGAAAATCTAAAAGAAATGTAGGTACTGGCATTTGAGTAAAACTTTCGATAAAAATTACTTCGCTTAACCTACATCAATGGATCCAGCAGATATGGACATTAATTTGTCGCTAAGTTGACTTCATGGAAACTCCTCCGGAGAACCGCAAGAATAACGTTATCACATGTTGTTTGAAGTCTCGTTCATAAAATATCAAACATCAAGCAAAAGCGCACCTCCCTCTTCAACCCGCTTGCACCATTATAATATTTATGATTGCGGATTAAGGTGTTACTGGATGGATATTTAAAAATTGCCAAAATACTTGAAAATTTGAGGAATGATAGTTCTTGATAAATAATAATAAAGTATTTTAGAATTTATCACTAAAAAATTTAGTAGTTGTAAACATATGAATCTAACACGGTCGGTTATGGGAGAACGGAATCGCCGTAAATTCTGAAAATATTATATCATCAAGATTTAGCATCAAGCGATTGATTATGCTGTTTCAAATAAATCGATTGAGTAATTGTCGTGAAATTAATTCAAGTAATGAGGAGTATCGCCTTTTTTAACGATGAATTAATAGCAATCAATGGAAAACTCAATATATATTAGGTTTTTGGGTAATTGTTGATAATAATAAGATGATCTGAACGTATTAATTAAATTTAAAAATTGACAAATTGTTTGTTGGATAGTTGAAAGCAGATGTACACTCACTGATAAAACCTCGGTCAAGCACACGCCAATACCGTCGAATTTGACGTCCATTATTATTCAAAGTAAAAAATTAACATTTCTAAGTGTTCATTTATTATTAAATTAGCTATTTGTAACGCTAAACATGTACGACATGGTCTAGAATTGCAAATACACGATTCGCCCATTTTGGACTAATTTTTTGCCCAAGGATCCATCCAATAATACCTTAATAAATAATTCTAATCAAAATTAGTACAATGTAAGCAATAATAATTAATATTAGCTAAACATTAATTCTTCAAATGATTCCACAAACAACTGAATCTGGAACTCTACTTGATGCGTGTTCCAAACGTGCTTGGCTCATTTTTTCGCTCTTCGATCGGGCAATCCCTCATTCTTTTGGTAACCCACATGAACCATTCCCTTTCTCTTTTACTACGAGCACAAACCCGTTTATTATTAGTTTCATGAATATCGACCAACCCATGGCCAAGGGTTATGTAAAAAAGGGACTGAATCAAACGCAAAATCGACGATTTGGTGCAAGACCTTGCTTGATCAACAACAGCTATGGATTCATAGGTCACTGCGTAAACGGAGCGAGCGTCATGTTCGTTGGTATAATGAAAAGCCAGGAACGAAGAAGTTTACGGAAAGAGGTTTCTACTCTACACGAAACTTCCGCCGTATCGTGATACCCGATCGTCCGATGTCAGCGATGGCTCATTGTGATCATGTATTACTCGTTATGTCATGACACGTTATTAAAACTTTATACGTCACCGTACGCCTCGTCTCTGATTCTCGGCTTGCTCGATAAGCATACCTATTTTCCATTTTCCCTCATATACTCGTACAACTACTCCAGCCGATAATCTGAACCATTGCCAATCAGGTGGGTAACAGCCAACGAGAAATTCTCTGTGCTCACATCGACTCCTGCTTAAAGCCCCCGCAGATATTGGATTATCTTTTCAACAGTATTGTCGGACCAATAATGAGCAAAGCTCGATTATGAAACTGAATATCCTCTCCGTCGTATAAATCGATTCACGCATTACTCCAAGATTTTTTCATTGCTCCTGTCATTTGCCAAATAATAGCCTGTTAGCAATGTTGCCGAAAACAACCATCACCCTAAAGCTATACTTTTTTCATGTCGTATAGAAGCCGCTAGAAAATTAAGAGAACTTTCAACATCTGGTCTGAATCCATTCCACTGGAATACAGACTTCAGTGGATAATTCCCTGTTGATTCGCTATGTAACGTTAAAAGTTATAAGGCAATATCCTATCCCAACGTTGCCCCGGTAGCCTCGGCAAAGTAATTGCACACCGTCCATGAATCTCGTTATATCAGAGTCTCCGTAATACTTTTGCGCAGCTAATAACCGACGAAGGGAAAGGTTACTGAAACGGCTTGAGAGAATAATAACCAGCGAGATCTCAATTACGAATGAGCCAACTAAGACCTCACAAGCACACTTTCACCTTGAAGTGTTAATACCCGAATGCAGTAGGGGCTTACCACACAGGTACTTTTCAACCATATGTAATATTAATAAATACTGCTGAAGCCTCGGCTGTGCCGTGCACCGTTTAATTCACAGTTTCGGGAGAAACGTTACTCTTCTGGCCTTTTGCCGCTTACTTTATGAATGTTCTGTACCACGGATCGCAGTTGGTAAAAATGCCTTTCCCCAACGCTATGCGGTCATTAAAGGTGGCTGTGGATTCCGGCGGTGTAGTCACGATTATGATAAGTAATAACACCACGAGCGAGACCGAGGTGCTCTATACAACATGGAAACGCCCGGCCGGGATGAATGAAAAGGAGGCGGAGCGGTCAGGGACTCACTGACAATTGCGATATGTGTGTGTGTGTGGGGGGGTGACAATACATCGTGCAGACGGAACAAGGTACACCGCGAGGACAGAGGCCAGAGTTGTATGCTTTTCGGCTCACATGAACGACCCTCGCTGTTGTCGCTGACGGCGATGAGTGTATTTTCCCCAACGGCCAGCATCGCATTCACCTCTGCAGCTTGGCTAAGTTACACTGCCAGCAGCATTAGTCCAACGCGCATATAGATATATATCTGTATATATCATTGCATGTGTACATGTCTACACTCTCATATATATATATATATATATATATATACATTCACAAACAGCCGGTATATATAGTAGGACCTATATGTACCAAAGCTACCGCCACCCCATGACTGCGGGCTGCTGCTCGTTTGTCAAACGTCTCCTGCGTCGAGGCGAGGGTGCGGATGGCTGGATATGCCTCAGTGGGAGATGAGCGTTGACCGGACGTCGCGATGCTTCCTCGGCGTTGCTACTCTGGGATCTGCTTACCCTGTGTCCTACTGTCCATCAAGGCGATATAACTAAACCGGTTGGATCTCAACCTCCCTATATTCTACTCATAATGTGAATACATATGTATATATGTGTGTATGAATGCATGTATTTATAAACGCAGCAGGATCTTAGCCATAAAAACTTCAAACACATTCTCAAGAATGGCCGAATAAAAAGACCTTGTTGAGCTTTAGTTATGTTAAAGTTTCTCTTTATACGTGCTCTTTTCATAGTAATCTTATTTTTCGAGTCTGTCGGTTTTTTAAAATAATATTAATGCAGTCAACTGAAAAGATAATTTGCCCCTGCTTCGGTGGTATCGAAAGAATCTTTCGGCAATGTATACGATGACGGATTCTGGCTGATAATAGAAACAACCTTGCAGAATTGGATACAGCTGTAGTATGCGCATAACAATCTTATCATTATCGTTTGTCCTGCATGCTATTTATACGTTAAATACATCGGGAGTCCATGTTACGGATGATTTGAGAAGTGGATCGGACGTTGGAAGGATCAGGAGGAACCATCATTAGATAGGCATCAGAGATTAGAGGAACGAGGTACAGGTGTACGAAAGGGGCGAGAGAGAGAGAGAGGGAGGGCGGGAGGGGGAGGGAGATAGGGAGAGAGGGAGAGGGAGAGGGAGAGAGAGAGAGAGAGAGAGAGAGAGACAAAGAGAGAGAGAGAGTGACAGAAGGCGAGAGCGAGAGAGAGACGACAACGACGACGACATCACCGAAAATGGGCCCGCGACCGGTCGGTGCAACAGCGCTCCGGAAAAGCCGATTAATGCAAATGCCTAACTATTGGGGTGTACAGAGAGGTTGCGGGTGGGCCGATTCAACGATCCAGCATGTTGTGGGCTCTAGTTGAACGGGAGTTAGCAGGATATCTTTCCTACAGGGTTCGTCCTCTGTCAGGATACGATACTAGTGTGACCACACTACCCAACTAGTCTTCATTCCAGCTCGTGGTGCCTGTTGGAGGCCATTCTGAATTACCCGTGCCTAACTGCTGAACGCAAGGGGCCGAGGCAACCCTTCTAGGACCGGACCGTGGACGCTTCAATTTAGAATGCTAATAAGCCGACTCCGTTCTAGCTGCCGCATTTATCCTCCCCTTCGACATCCCCCGTGTTCTGTTTCACCGGTCCATTCGTCCCTTCACCACAAGATAGAGGCGATATCACGCGACGGCTTCAACGTACGTGCATCCATCTCGGCTGAATCACTGAATCCAGCGAAAGCAGTGGCACATCATTTGGACTCGTGCGAGGAAACACGTTAGAATAGGAATAGTTGGTTTGCTACGACATGATACAAAGGGAACGTCTTCATTCATATGCGTACACATTCTGTATCAAAGTTTGCGCGACGAGGTAAATCTCGACTTCCCTACTTGAAGTATTTGGAGTGGTCGACGATGAGTACGGGCGGGTTTTGCAATTGCAAGGTAGTAAACTCCGATTTACGTTTGTTTCGTCAGCGTTGATAACATTTTTTAGGATCGTTCCGCTCGTGAAATATTTATCACGAAAAACCGCCAATAGACATTAAGAGGGGAACGCCATTTACCAGCTTCAAAGAATCGAAAGTAGAAAAATCAGTATTATGGAGAATAACAAGGGCTAATTTTTGGCGCTGGGATCTCTGATTAGCCGGTAAGACGTCAAAATCATTCAGTTTTCACTTGTTAAAACTTTAAACGCGTTTTTCTTAAAAGTCATTTTTCCAAACTGTTAGGATCATTCCTGAAAAACTATTCGACCAATGTTTATAAAATTTCGCATATATCTTCCTTACACGATCACTTTATTAGTGAACCACAGAAACATATGAAATTCGAGTAAGAAAATATAGTTTTTTTTTCGCAAATGTAGCGAAAATTTCATTAAAAATTACAACATTGACTTTCTTTAGTTTCCATCTTACGGATTCTTCACATTTTTTTATTCCTTTGGTTCACAATATGGATGTCAACTTAACAAAAAACCTTTAGTTCATCTGTTTCAGACAATTACAGCCAATGCTGGAATGCCAAGAATTTTGTAACCAACGATGTGACCTTTCGAGAAGACCAAGCTGTCAAATAGTCAAAATGTGAAATAAAAAGTATATAAATTTGTAATAAAGTTAGACAATTCTGTTTGTTAAAAAAAAATCTTAACAAACAGCCAATTTTTGGCTTTGTAAATGGTGTTTCCCCCTTGATTCGCCTACATATGCATTGGCTCGCTGAGGCTTTCCCAATTTTTCCCTCGTATTTCAGATTTTCCATAGCCAAACGTGACTGGCCGGAGATTCCATTCGCGAGCACTCGACACAAAAGCTCGATCGCTTTTGTCGCTGACAGAACCGTTGTCTCCCTAAAATAGGAAAAGCCGATGGGAAAGTACCATCGGACTCAATGAAAGCAACATCGTTCCACCACGCAGAGCCGCACGGTCGCGAGGGAATCAGGGGCTGAAGGAAGTCGCGGCCACGATGAAAAGCATCGGTAATCCAACAGACGACTCGCTGCGGAAGATAATTAAATTCGAGAAGCGCAACGCGCAACTCGCTGTGAATATAGTAGAGACACGTATACGGATTCTCATGTACCTACGCTCTACAATCACTCCTCCCAGCAGACTATCTGAATTCAGCCGCAGCGAAGAGCTCGGTGCTGCATCAACATTGAGCAACTGCGATTGTGGACATATCACGGCAAATCACATCCTGTTCTGCGCCATAAAAATTGTATTAGAAAGACACGATAAATGATTTAAAAATGGGCAACTCTATTCGTGTCGCTGCTAAGTTCAAGAAAAAAAGACTCCGATCTGCCGTGCTGTTAAGGAGGCACGACTACTCCCTCAGGGTCAACAAAGAGACTAAATTTATGTTACCCCACGGGTGTTCTGATTATGTTAACTTATGTTGAAAATTCATATTGTCGATCCCAAAGTGCCAAATTTGTGGTAAATATTTTATTTATTGCATATTTACTAATAAAAACTGAAAAATTAGATCCTCAACGACTCTGGAGTCTTCACGACGATTTCCAAGCAGTAGCGAGATTCTGTAACACGGTGGCGACCGTTTTCGCTGTCGTTAACTCGCGACAGCCAATAAGACAGCCCTTTCTTTTCTGATCGTTCATGCGAAGGCTGTCGTCAGCTAGCGACAACGAAAACTGTCGCTACCATGTTGCAGAATCTCGCTATAGAGCTAGCTTATGCTCGCCAAACGAATCAACTGTTGCGTACGACGTTGGCAAGTCTATGGGTGCTATTTCGTCATTATGATAATATTCAACCGGAAGTTGAAACCGTTTTATAATGTAGTGCTTCAACTACATGGTGAAGTTCGAATTTTCGATTTTTTACAATATCTTTTATGTCCAATTTATCAAATTTCAGTTTTCCAACGACTTTACTTGGATACGTGAGCATCAAAACCGTGATCACCGTACTTCCGGTCGAGCGTCTCCATAACACGACATGCTTCACTAGCTCAAAGTCCTCGACTTTGCATTTTTATTACGGAAAAACTGAAAGGTCAATATAGCTCAAATCCAAAGAGTGCATAACGTATTCGTCAACATCATATAAAAATTTCAGGCCCGAAAGTTGGATTCGTCCCCATGATCGTACCTCCTTAACATAAGAATCTCAACAAAGAACAGGTGACGCAGAGACTTTGTAATAGCTTAGAATATTCCCTTGCAGAAATTTGTTACGGAATACCCCTACGGATCGTACGACATCCATATAGGAATTGTATAGCGAAGCCGCACGTAAGCAGCCCACATTGAAATCCACGTGGATTCCACGCTATTTCGCGATTGACGTCGTTTAAGAATTTTTTATTCAAAATTTTCAACCGTAATTTGCAGTGCACAAATTTATTGGGGAGTCCCGAGTCTTCCAGAGAGTGCCCAATTTTATTTGAGAGTCCGAAGTCTTCCAGAGAGTACACAAATTTATTGGGGAGTCCCAAACCCAAACGAACCCACATCTGAATAGGGATTTGTTAGAGGGGCACCACACATAGAAAAAACTCATTGGGATCCAATAGGATACTCGATGGAGCGTGTACGTGTATGGCGATATTATATCAAAATACAGTAAAATAAATAACGAAAGATAACTACAGTGAATTTTCAGTGATGTGATTCAAATCCTTTGATAACATATACTTTTTCAAGCGATATATTCATTCTTAAGATAACATTTATGCTTTTTTAAGATCCACTCATTTCGTATATCTATATATTATATTTAGAAAATTCAACGTCAGCATGCGATGGGGTCCATTAAGAATCGTATCGGATTCTGTTGGATAATGTGGGAATTCTTTAGGATTCAAAGTGGATTCTTACATTGAATTACAATGGAGAATTCCGATTAGAAGCCAATGTACGAGAGTAACGTTTTAGTGTAGGGGTCCAGTGCGATGACCCATTGGATCCCGATCAGAAAATATGGAAAAGTATGGGAATCCAATTGGATTCTTACGACATTATTTGCACGGGTTTCTGGCAATATTGCGGAATTGATGATAATCAATCAACCTGTGCCACCTACATTCGTACCCACGTGTAAATAATTCGTTACCCAATGCTGCTAGGCCATACGCGAGCATTGGTACTTCGTTGGGACCTCATCAACCCCGTTACAGCCGCTGGGACGATCACGATTACGTGTATCTTGGGTAAGAACTTTCGCGCTAATAATAGCGTGTGACGTCATTAGCGTCCAACACAGGAAAATTAATGTGAAGGATCCTCCAGGTGGGAAGGATCACATTTTATCCTTCCCATTTGTCGTCTGCTTCCGCCTATACGGGTAGACTAGATGTGTGGCATGTGTTTATAATGAACTATAAAATCTGTATTGTATACATACACATCTATATATTAGACAGGCCCATTATGATAATATGGTGCGAGAGATGGAAGAGGCTAAATCTAAGAGATTAAGAACGTGAACGTGGAGTCTCAGGAAGGATAAAATTCGGAAAACGAATAATCCCCATTAAATACAACTCCTCAAGTGTAATGGTAACGGCTGAACTAGCCTCTAAGATAGTCTAAAACAGTGTTTGATTGAATTGCGATATATTTCGGAGTCTTGTCTCATAGCCAGAAAAAAATTTTACCCAGATAAGTAATAATTAACTACAACATATCAATATCGAATCGACGAACTGATAAGTTTTAGAAAAGCGTTACATCCCCCAACTTAAAGAAGTCTGCATGATTTCCCACGAGCTTGACTGACGCTGATGGGTGCGCCCTTGTACTCGCATACGCCTGGCAGCTCGATTAATCTTTTTTTTTACTGAACAATGATGCTAACCGGGACAAATAAACAATGTTATTGCTAGCCTCGGCGAATAGCCACATTCTAATGCATGCAAAACGTTCAAGCAGGGCTTGAATTTTAAAGAGATGGAATGGTGAATGAAAAAGCTGGTGCGAATTCTGCTCAGCAATTTACTCACTGCACCCGCTATAATATAGATGTATGCGAATAAGAAGTTTCTGTTTTCGCAACCCAGGCTTCGAAATTTCTCTCGCTCTCCCTCTCTCTGGTCCGGCGCGCGGTGTCTAACTTCCGCTTGTGAAGGTGCAAGCTCATCCGCGGGCAAGTTTGATACATAACCCTTCCAATGGAAGTATACACAACCCAGTGCAGTGTACTCTAGACCGCATCACGTTTCATGTTGTAGGTGACCGGGCATATACCAGCCTCATTTAAATGTACGCCTGCAGCTCATACATGGTCCGTACAGTGTCCAGTTGTACAATGCTCTGTGTAACCATAGCCAACGGCTGGATAGCACCGCGGTGTATACTTATCCGCAGACCGGAAGTCAATTTCAAATTGGCATGAAAAATACTACTCAGAGATTGTGCGTATGCATATCAAGAATTTTGTTGTTACGAATGTTCGCGCAGCTGTATATTATTGCAAGGCTGCATTTGTGCCCGGATAGATGCTGCCATGAATGTGGACCATAAAAGTATCTCCCGATGGCATCGCAACGGCATAAAATACCTTACTCTGGTTCAAGAGAAAATTGTCTTACAGCATCAAACTGTATCGGTATCAAACCAGCTCATTGAAATACTCATCAACAAAGTTTACATCAAGCCAGAGAACTCGCGAAACTTCTCATGAATAAGTACAAGTGCCCCTCGAGTATAAGTGGAAATCCAAATGAAATTCTCATTGATTTGAAAGTCAAGAGCACCCTATATACGCCTTCGATAAACGATACAATGTCTACATATATTTGCAGTATGTCTACTTATATTGACGATACTTGCACCAGGAATACTTACATAGTGGGTAAGGATAATATACTCGTGCACTACACGAGACTCCCGAATGTAGCTTAACGATATTCGAATTACCTAATAGCATAGACGGATACGCCGGTAATTTACGAAGAGGGCAACCATGCGTTATCAACTCCACCAGAGTAAGCAATCACGTCATCGTGTTTCGGTAAGACTGGTTCTTCGTTCCAGTGCACCATGCTTCAACGTAAGGCCGCATTGACGAGCGATCGACTAGCTATACGAAAGAGAATCCATTGCAGCGTCTTATCCGATCGAAGCGTGTTACAATGGACGGTGATGGCATGCTAAAACTAGATTTTCGCTGAAAGCCCCAGAATCGATCGACGCTTCGACAATAAACTTTATCGCGACAAATCTCCCTTGCAGTGTACAAGTAGCGACCATCTTTCTGTTATGGGTTTCCGCCAATCCGGGTGAATGACCGAAGTAGTAGAAATTACGAACATGCTTTTCTAATAAAGGCGAACCCAGATAACAGAATGTCTTTAAAACTTTGCAATCGCAGAGTATCCATTGAGTCGTTGAATAACAAGTTCATCAGTATGGATCTCGGAACTACGGTCCGATTGACTCTGGGTCCCTCATTGTATTCTGAACGCAATCTTGAGATTCCGCAGATACGGATGGTCAAGTTACGATTGGATCAATCTCGAGATTTATCAATGCCACCGCTTATCGTAGAAACAAAAGTTTATCAGCCATAAATTATAATAAATGGGCGATCGCAATTAACCCCCAGGTATGGCCTTACCATTGTTTAGTACAAAAGCCTGGTAGGACTAAGAGATGATATCCAATTTCGATAAGCCACTATCGACAAGCCAGGAGAGCCTTCGAACATCGTCAGGAGACAGCAGGGGATGAAGGTCTCGCTGCAGCGTTGGCTGCTTCGTGAGCCAGCACGATCACTTGCCACGATGGATTGATCGCACGAGGCTCTAATCGCACGCTTCGAGAAATTAATCCCCTTTCGCTAAGTACATTATCTCCGCACGGCGAGAGGTCGAGGGAGAAAGATACAGACAGAGCGGCGCCCTCTCGTCTCTATAAAAGCCACCAACGTAGGTGAGCGCCACCCTACGCGACGCAGATATGAATATACGTGGCCGTACGAATTTATAGGCCCTTGGCCATATTACGTTGGCTAGGGTGGCTTGTAGACCTGTATTAAACCGAACGTACAGGATGTTCAGGCTTTTGCCGCGACCAATAGGCCTATGCGTCCAAGCTTAACACATTATATACATAACGTAGACCCTGATAATATCATTTCAAGCATCGTATATCCCTGCCCACTGGAGACCGTATTTCGGGCCGCAAAATTCTCATACGTTATCTAACAAGAATATCGATTCTCACCACGAGAATATTCGTCTAGGGTATTGTAAGCAACTTTAGCGATACAATTATATATATATACACACATAAAAGAGAATGTGTGACAAATAAAGTACCTGACTTCCAATGTCCATTAAGGCAGCATTCTAGTCTATAAATTTGAAAAATCGATTATTTGCGTTTTCTCAAAGTAGATTCTTAAAAATATATCCTCAAAAGGAAATTTCGAAATTCCCAATATTTACAAAGTTATAGCGATTTAAATACGGCCGAATTGCGATGCTGCACTGGCTTCAGAAGCATCTAAGGAAGCTAGAACTACTCTCAGGGAAAAACGAGCTTCAGAAAATAATTATTTCGAAGACGAGGAAAACACACTTTACGAGGCGGTAATAGCCAATTGAAATAATGTAAGTATAACACCACCTTACACAACTTAGATAGTTGCGGTTGTCCGAAATTGGACTCAAAACTTTAAACGCGTTTTTCTCGAAACTACTTTTTTTTATCCCGATTGACATAAAATCTCGAGTTCTATTCAACCGATTGGCTTAAATGTGGTATGGACCTTCAGTATATATCTCTCTATCGCCCCTACCTCAGGAAATACGAAATTATTATTATTACTACTATTTGAAAAAATTTAACATTAAAAAATAGGGCGAAAAAATAACTTTTTTTCAGACAATCGCCAAAAATATCTCTCTTTCATCCTGCCATGACATTCTTATTAATCAAGAAAATTGGTTTCATTTCTGTTTCAGATGAATGGGAGCTTTAAAATCATGTCAACCACCTGGACCCTTTTTTTTCACGGTCATATTTAGACGCCCATAACTGAATTTTTTATTTTTAGTTCTTGAAACATTAATACAAAGACAGTAAGAATTGAATACTAAAAATATGTATTATTTGTTTTTATGAAGACCGAAAAACCGCCGGTAATTTGGGCCTCTAGTTTAGAACACTGCCTTTAATTAAACATCGTATAATAGGTATTGTTGGAAAAGAATGACGACAAGAATTACAATGATGGATAGAGTAGGGTATTGTATCTGGAAATACATTCAAGTGGGCTTCACTTGAGGGAATCCTTTCCGATAGTTGGCAACCGCATTCACCATCGTGTACTTATATCACGCCGGCAATGGGAGAAAGCGAGGGTTCGAAATTGGAAAGAAGTGAATAAAGAAGGTGGTAGAAATAAAAAAAAATGCAGACAAAATAAGAGGGATTCCTCAATATCGGGTTTTTCACAAGTACTGGCATATATATATATATATATATATATATATATATATATATATATATATATATATATATACGTGTGTGTGTGTGTGTGTATGTACATTCTACAGGCCCCTTTCCTGACCCGCATACCTACTCTTTCAGCTCAGTTTTCTCGACCGGTGAGAAGCTCCAGGTCGAAGAAATGAGAAAGGGGTGAATGAGAGGTGGTGGTACATTGGGATGAGAGAATTCATAGGGCTGAAAAGCAAGGCCATAGACGGGAGAGGAAGTTTCGTTATCTCGAGTTATGTCGGTACTCGTTATGATCGAAGTTTCCTCGGCAGTCGGGCGTGCCTCGAGTTGCCGCGCAACCGCTGTGCTCATGAAATGAAAGGGGTAAAATGATCCTTCAGAATTCGGATGGGAAAGGGGGGTGGAAGCAGCCCCACGCCAACATTGTTCAACTAGCTCGATGTAGAATTGACTTTAATGCTGTCAATGAAGAAGATTGGACTGCTGAGATTGTTTATTCTGACAAAAGGAAAAAGGCTGTATCTTCCGGATATTGGGATGTGATCACTATCTATCGGTGAGTTGATAGGATAATCACGAGAGCATAGAATATCTCAATTTCTGAAAGAAAAACAATCTACGGATATTCAAGACCAAACAGCCAACTTTTGAGCGCAATCAATTGAGGGTATAAGAATATTAATCGGAAGTTCGGATAAACGACTTCGGGTATATATGTGACAAAAGCAGCAATAACAGCAATGGATTACTTAAATTTCACTCGCAATTAGAGTTTACTAAGGACGAATTTACTGTGTACAGAACGAAATTACTGTGCCCCGTTGTGTGCGAGAACGCGTGTATATTTATGTAGAGCCAAAAGGAGATTTTGCATGGATACCTTGAGAAGTGTGCTGAATGAAGGATTTCTGGGTCTGCGAGCTGGCGGATGGAGACCAAGCGAAATGAGCCCACCGGACTGTACAACACACCGAGAGAATGAATTAACATACCAAAGGGGGCCAACGTTTGCCAGTGTTGGCCGCTACGCGCCGAGGTAACTCGGATGCTGCGAAAACACCAACCTTCCCTCGTCTTTACTTTGGTAACCGTTACATGCAAACATCCACCCACCCATACGCAATAAAAACATCCACATATAAAACGGTTGTTACAGCTAACGAAAACCACAAGCGGCCGTAGCAAGCGCAGTTTGTTCGCTCGCGCTTTTCCCTTAATACTTTTCGACATTCACTCAACCCGCTACAAGCCGTAGCAATTAAACATGACTTTACCAATTAGTTCTTCGTTTATAAGTTTCTTTGCCCCTCTTGATATGCAAATAGTCATCCTTCCATATATATTACGAGGCTCCCGCGTAGACCCGGGAGAGTCAATAAGAATGCAAGCTCGAATGGGTTCGATGCTGCACCGATACGTGGATGGGTGATTGCTTAGGCGCGCACTGAGTTGCGCGCGGACTACTGAGCGGGAGGCGCTGAATTTCTGATGTTAACACAACTGAAACTCAATGAAAATACTTATTGTGTAATACCACAATACTTTGATCGGAGTTCGATACTTTTATGAGACGGAAAAAAGGAAACGCAGCGAACCACAACGAATTACGATTTTAAAAAAGACCAGAGTTCGATGAGGTGTGAATAAAGGGGGTAAATATATGTAGCGGCATAAAAAAATGCATGCATTGATGAAGAAGCTAAAGGACTATTGTATGGCCCTGGAATCGCTGATTAGCCGATTAGTCACTGAAATTATTGATCTTTCGTAGTTCGAAACTTCAAACACTTTTTTCTCAAAACTACATTTTTTAAGTTTTTGGGAAACATAACATCAAAAGAAGCTAACCAATCGTGCTAAAATTTTACACACAACTCACAATAACAATGGTACCTTAAACTTATATCTACTTATTTACGAAAAGGACATTTTTTATTGAAAAAAAAGAACGAAAATTTTCTGTATAATCACAATTTTTTTCTGAGGAGTCCTATTTTTTCAAATTTCAACTTTTCAAAGGTTTCTTAGGTATGAGTCCAGCATTTGACTGTTGAAATGCTAAAAATTCTTGGTTCATATGTTTCAGATCATTATTGAAGTCGTTGGATTTCCCACAAAAAACCTTCCTGGAAGACCCCGCCATAACGTTCCTATTTTGCAATATTCTTTTAAAGACAAATTTATTTCAGTTTAATTATATAAAAAATAATACCTAAAGTTTCATAAATGTAAAATCTTTTCTTCCGTTAAAAAAAAGACGAATATTTTCTATTTTTTCTTCATCTACGTGTATTTCTCCCCTTAACGTATACGCGCATACACAAAATTTCGCTATTATAGGAACACTTGCCCGTTCAATTTCGCTTCGTATGTGCAACGTCGTCGAACAGTGAGAAGGCAAGCATATCACGCGTATTTTCATCAATTTATGGCGGCTATCGTGTTTTACGCATGATACATCTCACATCCTAATTTACCCGCAGCATCCCACGTTGCCGTAGTGCCCACGCGGTAGGACATCGCCGAGAGTCAGGCCACCGTAAATTGCACTCTCGCCCTTAATCATCTCGAATTTCACGGTCGTAGAGAAGGGTTAGGCGTGCGTGTCGAACGCCGGACATTCTCGCGCGCGCGCGCGCGCGTTCAAACCCAAACACATAGACCCATACATGTATGCATATATCGTAAAGGGTGGAAACTGGACGATATTGGTCTGGCTACCTAGTCGGCCTGTCATGAATTTACGAGTGCACGGGGAATGTAGTGGGCCATCCATCCGTAGGTACGCGACACACTGAGTCGCACGAGCCGAAGGGACGTACCACGTTATGCGAAATGATATCACGCAGTGTGGTAAAATTTCGATTAAATAACCGTGCGCGAAAAAAGGATGTCCGTGCACAACCCAGTAATCCCAGTGATGATTACCGTTACAATCATTCGCGCCAATGATGATGACATGCGAGTCATAGTTAGCCCGCGTGAAATTCAATATACGATGCTACCAATTGAATATTAACGCGGTTTCATGTCGTACAGCATGGTGGCCCTGGCCCACGTTTCTACCCGTCAGCCATGTATACCGAATTCCCACAATCCAAAGATACATCGCTCGTGCTTTATTCGGCAATCCATTGCCGCACCAAATTTCCACACACAGTTGAGATTTAGAAGCAACGTAGGCAGCGATGTGTGAAACGTTACCATGCGGAAAATAAGCCTTACGCATGCTGCATTTCTATTTTATCGTACACACACTGCGAGAAGTGTATGGTGTTTTCAACCATACTTTAACCATATTTTATGTTTTCGTGAGGGGACAATTATATTTTATAAACATAGTTACTGCCAAAAATATAGTCCTGCTTATTGATATTTTACACGTTGCACAAATTATGCACATATGTTAACCGCAACTACCAATCTTACAGGTATTCGTTGATTGATCAATGCTATATAATATAGCAGGTTTTCATAAAATGGATATACCTTTAAACTATAAAAAATTATCTCCCCCAAGATCCTAATAGCGAAAAGGACTAAAATGTATATATATATACATTGAAAAAAATGTGGCTTGTGATTTGTGACGATGTTTATAGTGATTTGTACCATATTGATGATACGACCTGTTATATGCATGGTATAATGTGTATCCTACAAAAACAGAAGGGGAACTACAAGAAGAAGTGGTGAACTGATATCGTATTTTTCCAATCCAACAAACATATTACGTAACAATTTGTAACAAAAAATGTGTAGTTCTGAAAACTACTGACCCGTGATTGCTCCAGCTGCAAATGATTTACGTCTTCGCTATAAATAAGCATCATTTTTTTCTCATGGTCACTTTTCATAAGGTCTTATAGAAAATACTCGACAAACATTGATGTTAACCAGATGGACTATACAAACTTAAATAGAATAGTTAAAGTTTGACTCGAACAAAACCTACCGTGAAGTATACAATCTTAGTATTTGTGCGCCAATTTTGTGATAGCACTGACTTAACCATATCTATTGGGATGTTGAATAAGTTCTCGTTATATTTTCGTGAAGATTTATGCTTTATTTTAAAACATTAGTAAAGAGCATGTCATTAAAAGTATTATCCATCGCTAACAACTACTTTTCCCCATCTTCCTGGCAGCATTTTAATTCCACGTCGGAAAAACGACACGTCTTCTGAAGCTGTCCAAGAGTCGACCCATTTTTTGGCATCTTCATAAGAATGGGAGTGCTGCTCACTCAGGCCATGTGCCATCGATCGGAACAAGTGATAATCGAAAGGGGCAATGTCTGATGAATACGTCGGGTGGGGTAGGACTTCCCATTTAAACGTTTCCAAGTAGATTTTCACCGGTCTTGCAATATGTGGCGGAGCATTATCATGCTGCAAAATCACTTTTCCGTGTCTCTGCTCGTATAGCGGCCGTTTTTCCTTCAATGTTCGGCTCAAACGCATCAATTGTAGTCGATAGCGATCTTCCGTGATGATTTCGTTCGGTTTGAGTAGCTCATAAAAAACTACACCCAGTTGATCCCACCAAATGCAGAACACTTTACGCTTAATGGTATCGTAGTGTATCCATTTTTTGTCACCACTCATGATACGATGCAAAAAACCTTTCCGTTTCGGCCCGTGAAGCAGCTATTCACACGTGAAAAGACGCAGTACGACGTCTCTCGACTTCAACTCGTACGGTACCCAATATCCTTGCTTTTGAATCATTCCTAATGCTTTCAAATTTTTCGACACTGTTGTGTAATCAACTCATGATGATTCTGCAAGTTCAGATAGCGTCTGACATGAGTCATTATGAAGTAATGCCTCCAATTCGTCATTTTCAAACTTTTTCGGTGCGCCAGAGCGTTCTTACATTCAACATCAAAATTATTATTTTTGAAACGTCTAAACGAATCTCTGCATGTTGTTACCGACAGAGCATTGGTCGCCGTAAGTCTAAACAAGAATTCTGTGTGCTTTTTAAAAATAAAATAGTGCAGTAATATTCCCCCCAAATACTCTTGTTTTGGCACGAAATTTGACATGTTTAACACATATGAAAACAAAAGTTGTTTACATTCCGGCGGAATGACATACACTGAATTTCAGGCTTGCTTATGATACTTCTTTATAGATGCGTTACCATCTTAAACTACACGCAGGCACTTCTGGTAACGCGATCTGTTGGAAAACAGCGAGAACTTATTCAACGTCCCATTATATTGCAAGGCCTTTTAGAATAGTTGGTCATTTTTTCGGAGTAATAGATAGTCAAACACGCGATTCAAATCTCACCTCTAGATATACTTTTTGCTTATAGTTGTGTTAGCCATATCATGATTGCGGTGTCAATAAATTATAGGGAATTTGACTATTCCCCCTTTTCACTATGGACGTTTGTTGTAATTACCACGGGCTTTTCTCTCTGTGCAAAATCCGTCATTGCGTCGCGAATACGAACACTATCATGCTCAGTCGGAAGACTGACCGCAACGATTACCTTTTTGCATTTTCCACAGGAATCGGAGAAAGGTAGTAATCGTTTTATGCAACAGACACCGTAGCGACGACCGATTTACAGTTACACGTCACTTCTTAAGTGGTGGCACTCTTCCACGTCTGTAAGCTGGCGCTATTCCAAGTTTTGTAAGAAGAAACCGCGCGGGGGCGGAGGAGTGGAGTCGAGGGCTCCAATATCGTGAGACACTTCGATTTCCTGAGATTCTCAGTTGTACGGAAGACCTATAATGTATATGTATAGACATACACGCGGACTCATATAAATATATACATATATACATATACATATATATATATAATATATATGCGTGTGGCAGGTGTGGCTGAAAACATATATAGGGAATAGTTATTTTGAACCCTTCACATCTATCGAGTGTTGTCTACCAGTACGTCACGCTGTTTCAAGAACGGTCGCCGAAATTGAATGCCTTCAAAATCACCTTTCCCGATATATATATATATATATATATATATATATATATATATATATATATATATCTATATATATATATATATATACTGAGATGGTTTACTGCGGGAGTCCGCTAGAACTTCGAGCTATCGGGAGCTTCCTCGTGGTTTTCACACAGAGTTCCGATCTTTCTGAAAGTTCCCTCTCGCGGTTTCCGCACGTGTCATGCCCGAACGAACAAAACCCACAATGGCGATAGCACAACTGTGTCGTAGATACGTGAAAAGCTCGCTATTGTAATATACAGAAATCACTGGGTCGCGGAATAGTGGAAGATTTGTGAAATCGTTCAAGAGTCGCACGCGATGAATTAACGAGCGTTTCTTGTCAGTATAAAATATGGAAATTTAACGAGTTTGAAGATTTTCCATCCGCTCGAATTTATTATAGAGCTCAACCGTTTCAGAAGGCTCGTAGAAGTACGAACGTTGGTTGCGGCTTTGAGCCTTTTACGAGTTCGCGATCTCTTTTCTTTTTTCTTTTTTCTTCTCTATTTTAAGCTCCACCAGGTAGAACGAGCGGAATATCGTCGCAACCAGAAAAAAGCTAGTACAATCTCAAAGTATATGTGAAATTTTTACACACAACGTAAGAAATAAAATGTTTGCAACAGTCACGACAAGTCACACCAGTATAAGAACAAATAATTGATGAATGTCATGAAACGATCGAAAATTATATTTGGTTTGAGAATAAACGCAATGTTACGAAAATTCTGCCGAACGGTGATTTTTCTGGAAGATTGTAGACGGTGCGTGATATATTCATAAATTTTCAGAGAAAATATTTGTCGCGGAATTTTCCGCGGTGAGGTCCAACGTCGCAGATGCATTTTCCCGACGAATAATCATAGGAAAAAGTCGATGTTCTTTCACCGTGTATCACGTACGTTACACGCTCGGGTGAACTTTTCCACCGAATGGATTATTGAAACGGTTAGTTTCACCCCGCGCACAAGCATTACTCGAGTCGTTATATATAAATATACACGCACACATGCGTTTACATATAGTTATGCAGATAGATACTCGTCGATAAAACTACTTTCGGACGAAAAATACGTAGTCGAAAGAATTGATTGAACGAAAAATCGGAGTCACGTCCCGTATGCTTATGCCGAAGAGTTTTACATTTCACTCGATAAATAAATAAATAAAACAACTTGAAAACTTGCACATTACTTTCTCATTAATTTATTTCACTCCCAAAGCTGACGACATAAGTAAATGTGTTTGTTTTTACGCAAAGCTACCACGATCGATAATTTTTAATTTCAATCGGCAGTACGTCTTTCAAATTTAGCTTCCTCGTGGAAGAAACTATATTTTTTAAAAACTCAATCATATGGAAAGCTTTGGAAGCGAAATAAATTAAGGAGGCAGTAATGTACAATTGTGCAAAATAAACAAAAGAAAATACTGTTAAAGGGAAGTAGCCAAATATGGAAGAGTATCCTTAATATTGAATACCACCATTACTTTAAGGCAAACAGCTCAAGACGCAATCATCTTCTATCTTACTCACTCACTTTGGTATTGCACTCATTTCATCTCGACAAGACACAAGGTCATCTTCTATCTTACTCACTCACTTTGGTATTGCACTCATTTCATCTCGACAGTCGGGCTAACGCTGTAGCTGTGGCAGAAGTGTTTTGTTTTGTCGGTGCTCGAAAACTTTTCAAGGTACGTAAAAAATGTGTTTTCGTTAATTAGTTGGAAATAATAGTGTGGCTGTATGTCTAGCACGTTGTATACTGAGAGATATGTAGGGTAGCTTCAACCATATTTTGTATTAACTTGAGGGAACAAAGTTGGTTGCGGTGTTAACCGCAACCAACAACCTTACAAGCATACCTTGATTGTTCTATGCTATATAATATGGTAGGTTTGCATAAATGTATATTTCCTAATAATGAACAGAACTAATATATATATATAGATTGATAAAATATTGCTTGTGATTTACAACGATGTTTATAGTGATGTTTACCATATTGTATGGTACGTCTACAAAATGTATAGAATATTTCATAAATCCAAAATGAATAAAAAATACTCAATATAATTCGTCATTCCCTGACCTCCTGAAATGATTTCTTTCGAAGAAAATATTTCGCCTACACATGGAATGGAACCTACAACCTACCTAAATATCTTCTGCCTATACTATGCACGCTACTACTATGCTATCGGATGCCTATGTTTTTGTAATCGTAGATTTGCCATAATAGCCAAAAGTAATTCCGACTGTAATTCCGAATATCTGTTACCTCCGATATAGGTGAATTTTTTTGTTATTTTGTGATTATATTATGATTATATTCTTTGTGATTATATATGCAACTGCTTAAATGGATTTTTGTCACATCGCGATAGTTTTCGAACTCTGCGAGCAGCGAGTCGTGTCATATAATATAGTACAAATCACTATAAACATCGTCGCAAATCACAAGCAACATTTTTTTTCAATGTATATATATATTTTAGTACTGTTCGCTATTAGGATCTAGGGGGAGTTAATTTTCGATAATAAAAAGGTATATCCTTTGTATGAAAACCTACTATACTATATAGCATTGAACAATCAGCAAATGCTTGTAAGATTGATGGTTGCGGTTAACCTATGTGCATAATTGATGCAACTGCCAAAATATCAATGAGCAGTACTATATTTCTGGCAGTAGCTATGGCTATAAAATATTATTGTCCCCTCACTGAAATAGAAAACATAGTTAAAATATGTTTGAAAAAACCATACGTTTCTCTGAGTGCATAAAGTGCGTTTTTTTTTATTACAACCCCTTAAAATCGAAAACGTCGAAAAGTGTGCACAAGTGGATGCATGGGTGCACATTGCCGTTGAGCAAGAAGCCCTCGCGAGTAGAGAAGACGATTGCCGTAATGGATGTGAGAATTTGCAGCGAAGATTAAAATGGACAGATGGATAGAGATAATACTCGTAGAAGACAAGCCGAGCGTCACTTGCGGAGATGGGATAGCGCGAGCCAGACAATCTAGACTCGTGAGAATTGTGGCGGGGCCGAGGCCACGTTGGGTAGACGGGTGGTGAATGGTAACGGCGTGGACAACGCGACGGTGGCGGACGACCATAGGAAGAGCCTGGGGAAAACGGTCGCGCGACGCCCTTGACATCGGAGATCCGGCGACAGGAAGATCCCCTGGTCTCGTCGTCCTGATACTAACGAGTGTACGAGAGCGAGCCACACTACGAGCCGTATACGTGTGCTTGAGGGGGGAAATACATGTAGCCGAATTAAAAGAAAACGATTTTTTTTAACGTAAAATGTTAGTTAAACATCTCAAGGATACGATGGTAAAGTAAGTAATTAGTCGGTAAGTTACTGAAATCATTGAGTTTTCGTAGTTCGAAACTTCAAACACGTTTTACTCAAAACTACATTTTTTTAAATTTGTGGAAAGCATAACTTTGAAACGAGTTGACCGATCGTTCTGAAATTGTACACACAACTCAATAAAAATATTACCTTGAACTTATACCTACTTGTTTATGAAAATCACTTTTAAAAAGTAGTTTTTTATTTAAAAAAAAAACAACTAATAATAATTTTAATAAATAAAAGTATCCCATTTCTCAATTATCAACTTTTTAAATATATCATAGGTAGAGGATGTTAAAATACAAAAAATTCTTAGCTCATATTTTCCAGATCAATATTGGAGTCATTCGGTTTCCCACAAACGGCCAACTGCCGACAAAACCTTCCCGCAAGATCACGCCATAACGTCGCCATTTTTCAATATTATTCAATGAAAAAAAAATATTTTAACAGTTTAATTATGTATTAAATTGTACCTAAAGTTTCATAAATGTGAAACGTTTTGTTTCTTTTTTTTTAATATCAAAATTGGCTATTTTTTCGTCGTTTACATGTATTTTCCCCCTTAACCGCAAGCGGAAGGGCGCCGTGGAACGGAAAGGTATATAGAGGATGGACGAACGTATAGGCGATGGAAGAGAGAGAGAGCGAGAAAGATAAGAAACGAGGAAACTAGGCACTGGTATACTGGCCACTCATCTAATCTTTACTCGTCTTCCAATTTTATCCTTCGTACCTTCATCGCCGCAAGGGCTGCCCTCCAAGGTCTTTCGTTTTCCCCGGGCGCGGGATCCGCTCGCTCATCTTTCCAAACCTAAAGTATACGTTAATTTGCCTGTGAGTAAAAGGATCGCCTGGAAATGATGCGGTCGATGAGTGCTCTGATGTGTGCAGTCGGCGTGCCACCCTCCGAGGTATCTCACATGATCGTCCATAAACGGACAGTCCATGGACGACGTGTACAAAACCGGCAGAGCCATCCATTATGGATCACCAGATTTCAATATGAAAATAGGCGCGGCAATGTCGGAGAGATGGATTTTTGAGACCATACCATTGAACAATAAGGAAAAGTAGCAACGTAAAACTGTGCAATGCCATACAGATAAGCAGATCCTTTGCGGTCTCTGCTTATCTGCAATTTGTGGTGAGCCTGTTGGATTCAGTCATGGATAGATTCATCTTATTCAACAACATTCCAACCTTCTTCCAATTTCTTTTTTTTCCATTATCCCGCGGTGATCTATGAGAAATCCTCATTCTCGAAGCGTTTATACTTTCGCGTGCATCCCGTTGTGTCCGAGAGAATGTTGAAGAGCGCCAGAAGTGTATACTGCCTTGACTATTAGACAACCACCAGTGCAGAAATTGCGGTACGGATCTAATTGGATTCCCATACTTGTCCCCACTTTCTGATTTCCCCTTGGAATCCAATGTACAAATCCAATTTGAATGATAAAGGATTCCCACATTATTGAACAGAATCTGATACAATTCTTGATGAACCCCATCGCATTCTGTACGTTGAGTTTTCAAAACAAATAATATAAATGTATAGAATCAGTGGATCTTAAAAGAGTATAAATCTTATCTTAAAAAAGTATAAATACAATAAGTATATCTTAAAAATCGATTTGAATCTCATGACTGAAAATCCACTGTAATTATCGTTTGTTATTTATTTAACTCCACGTTGACTTAATATCACCAAGCACGTACACGCTCACGAAGCGTGCAGCTTATGGTTCACCACGCCGAGTTTTTTCTCGTGACTTTTCACATATTTTCGATATGAACGTGGTAAGAATTTCCAAGCGGCGTTTATCGGAGAACAGTGCAGAATGCAATTGGATCCCAATGCGGATTTCCTTTGTACGGTGTACCAAACAAACCCCTATCGAGATATGGATGCATCTTGGGACTCACCAACTAATTTGTGCACGGGTTCACGAAAGGATATGTTTTTTTGGGAGATCGGACAAATTTCGATTAAGAATTTCAAATAATAAATTCTTAAACGACGTGAATCGGAAAATAGCGCGGGATGCTCTTGAATTCCAATGTGGACTCTCTACGTGCGGCGTCTATATCAAATCTCTATAGGGATGTGGTAAGTTCTGGGGACGGCCCAACAAATTTCTGCACGGGCAAGTGTGTTAAACCTCCATAAAGAATTGAAAACGCACAGAAACCAATGTAACCACAAAAACGAACCTATCCAAACGTCCAAGTGGGCGTCAATTGATTGCCGGAAGTAACACCGAGTTTGTCTAATAAACGGTTGATGGTCGGACAAACAAGGCGTTTGGTACGCTGGTTCCTCCTCTACTCAATCTCTCTCTCTCTCTCTCTGTCTCTCTCTTCTCTTCTGAAGCGTGATGTCCGTTCGGCTCAGACATCTCCTACTCGCCCGACTATGAGCGTCGATGAACTGAATTCCGTTGCTCTCCAGCAGGGCTGACGGCTTTCACACATGGATGGAGAGCCATCCAGGACACATGTCTCAATAGAACACTCCATTCGCACGTACACGTGTGTGTGTGTGTGTGTGTGTGTGTGTGTGTGTGTGTGTGTGTGTGTGCGTGCGTGCGTGTGTACTCACGCACACCACATACATATCTACCTGTGTGCTATATATATTTCCATATAAGTGCCGGTGGAAGGTCAGAATGAATGGCATGCACCAAGTCCATGTGGATTCACCCGTCGCGGATGCGCTTTCAACGCCATTACAAAGCAGCCCGAAAGCAGTGCGAAAAAGAGAGAGAACGCAAGAGCTTCCACGAGACCCAACGACCTCGCCCAAATAAATTCGCTTTTTACGACAGAGATTTATGAAAGCCATTCTCTTGGCGTTACCCTTCTTCAACCTCCTACCCTACTATAGCCAACGCAGCCCTGTGAACTCGTCGACGCGTCCTCATACAGTCCGCGCCACACACACTTGCACAACCGAACTCCCCATGCCAAAGACCCTAACCCCGTTTATCGTGTGGTACCCTCTCTCGGAGCGCTTTGCTTCTCTTCGACATTTTTCCTCTAGGATCGAAGCCTTTTTGGAATCCTAGCCTTTGAACTAGCCTCGCAACGTATAGACCTCAATCTTCTATCGAAAAAAACTCATATAGAAATATATGAACACCCCCGTAAACACATCTAAATGAATATGTATATATATATATGCAGAGAAAACATATTTCGAAATCGTTGTGTCTATATAATGCCTCTCCCGTTGTGTCTATAAAGTTTCTCAACACACCTGGCTGTATCAAGGACAACCCTGACATCTATCGAACCCAAAGTTAATTGCGGGGACTGGACGGCCCTTGAAATGACATTTGTATAAAAATATGCTTACATTCATATCAAGGTGTTTTCGAAGACATTGGGGCGTACTTATTGTTGAATATATAGGGACAATATGTATACCACATAAGGACGAGTCTCGAAATAAAATGTCTCCACAATCCTTTTTTCCATACATATATAACTTTTACTGCATACGATGATACAGGCAGGGATACGCGAGCGAACCGAGCGAGCGGAATAGAACGAGCGAAGGCAAAACGTTTTATGTGGAAAAACAGGTGAGTACTTAATGCTATATACGTATATGTCAGTATGTATATGGAGACACGTATATGGAGAGAAACAGATGCGTGAAAAGGATTGCCGCCCTCATTCCTCGGCAAAGCAAAAGCCGCTCTGTTTGAAGGGCCCTAACCTAACTTTAGACACCCATTTCCAACGCCCTTTCCGCTTCTTCCCTTCATCCATCGTGCCGGTGATGCGGTATATAGTGTGGTACCGGAATCCGGGCAGTTTTCGGGAGAATGAGGTAATTAGAATGCAGACAAGAGCTGCCGAGGCTTCATCCCTCACTCCCGTACCTAACCTTTTTTTCCCGAGCGAAAACCCTGTAGTACCCTTATATAGCCTTCAAACGCGTTCGCGCCTCTTCGGCCTCTCTTTTACTCACCACCCTCCGTTCTTCATTCTTTTCACGCCCGCAGTGCCCGACAACATTATACATATATTTATATATATACATATACTTACACTCTACGGGGCTGTGCCAGTCTTCAGAGAATCTCAGGAATCAAGCAATTTCGTAGCTTCAGCTCTCGTCCCTTCAACGATATACAACCTCTCGTTTCCATACGATCCTACCTCTTTGTCCTCCGTTCCCTTATTTTCCGGGTGTATTCTTGTATCCAGCGTCAGAACACCCCGAAAGAAGAGCAAAAAATAACGGTTCCGTACTTTTATCCTCTTTTCCGTTCTCTCTCTCTCTCTCTCTCTCTCTCTCTTTGCCTTTCTCCCTCGCTCATTCCCTTTAGTTTTACGATCACAAGGTTGCCGAGAACGAAAATATCAGCTAAATCAAAACCTTCTTCAGCCCCGCTCCCCTTTCCTCTTACCCGCCCGCGGTGCTGAGAAATTCTTGCGCGTCGCTTACATACTAATGAGTTTACCACCCCCATTTCTCCACAGCTCTTACCCCGATTTAAATACATATATATATTTATGTATGTATATTATGTACGCGTGGGTGCACATAGCCCAGGACGCCCGGCTGCGGAGGACAGTACGGAAAGAAGTATAATAACAGAGGCAAAGGCTCATCGATTCCCACGCCTCGACGCGTCCGATGAACAAAATGCGCAATGCTCCCGTGAGTTATGGGCCACGTAAATAAATATATATGTTAAAAGGGAGGATAGGACAATACGTGCCTTGTGGAAAAGCAAGGAATCCTTTTTTAAGTATTTTGCCCATCGTTCGCGTGGCCGGAAATACTGATGTAAGAAAATATCTAACAATGCAATCTATTTGGGAGAGACTGCAGCGACCTTTGAACTTTTGACCTCATTTGCAAACCTTTTTCATCCAGCTCCAGATATTCTTTTCACGTTGCACCCGTCCGACTTCACGCAATAGATTTGTGTATCAATTTTTGGAGGCCTAACTGGGAAGATGCTTTGAACATGCTGATACGTCGAACATGAAGATTGTGAAATTGGGACGAGCAATTAAGCAGGACTAATGTGGTTCTCTTTCTTTGTTAATTTCCAATGTTCCTTCGTGTGCTTATGGGGATTTTGACGATCCTGTTCCTTTCACTTTTATCCCACGTATCGTTGCACTATTACCAGTGACTGAGACACCCCTGATGCTGAAGTGTTGCCCACAGCCACTTGTTTCCTAATGCAGTTGTTGTATTGCACTTGCACAAGGGCACAGGAAAACTGTGGAAGATCGCGCTGGAAATTAAGTAGAATGGTCATAGGCCCAGTAGGTGGCGCGCAAGCCAGAACCGGATTTAACTGTCCTGTATCCATGTATTGACCCTAGATTCATACTGCAAAACATGGGAGATCGGTAGCTACCGTTGATTAAAACAGTGCTAAATGTCGTTATATGAATCTCGGGTGCAACCAGATACTCATGACGCTTTCGGGTTCCGTAGTCAAACAAGGAACTCTTATAACCTCTTCATATCCGTCCGTCTGTCTGTCACAGCCTCACAGTTTCTTCCATTCTAAACATATATGCATGAAATTTTGCAAGTAGCTCGTATAGAAATTTGAGTCAGAAAAAATTAGTGCCCTTATCTGCCTTCCCTAGATAGTGTCAAACCTTCCAGCATGGATCAGGTTCACCATGTAACAGATCTTAGGCCAGGCTCCGACCCACCGTTCCCTTTTTCGGGAACTGATCACGAACTGGCCGGGAATTGACAAGAAAAGGGATCCGAAAATCGTCGCGAAATGATGATGTAGGTGATGGTGAACTAACAAGGCCCTGCATGAGAAATAAACCGGCGGACGGATAAAGTAATGATCGGATACTGGAAAGGCTTTTGGCGATATACCCGAGTAAAACACATAGTATCAGGATGTACTGATACTTATTATTTCACAAGTATCAAAAAATCATAAGGAAAAATGCACGCTGTAAGCATTGCACTTCTATACGTAATACAATAACGGGTTGAAGTTTTATCGTTGTATGATGGTGTAACTTGGTTACGCGAAGCGTTTCGCTTGAAGTCACCTGGTGGATTGTTAGCGAAATACATTCAGGTAATGTCTTCCCGGCCAGAATGTTCATATTTCCTGACAAGGCGACCTCGATTTCAAAAACACGAACCACCGGCATTACTTTTTTGTCTCATTAAATAATTTGGTTATTCTTTATGGTCAAATTGAAACTTATAATACCATTATTTATTATAAGCATTTTCATTCTCGTAGATTATTATTGATGAAAAAAATACTTATAATGGTGAATAGAATTACAACAGATGTATTAGTTTCATCCTAATCAATTATGAATATCTTTGATGGGGTAAAAAACAAAGCAGCTTTCCACAATTCTTAAAGTCGGCCTCCACTTTTAAGGAAATGTGTACTCACTAGCAATGTGTTTCGGCCAGAACGTTGAAATTTCCAAGCATAGCGTGTTAGCCGTAAAAGACGATTTTATGATTTTCCTGATCTGTTCCGTGAAAGGACCCGGTCAGATGAATCAGATGAGGCAAGCCTGACTAGGGCCCGACACAAAGTATGGAATGCCCGTTCACATTTCTGAATGGGAGATGCTTCAGAGAAGGATCTCATTTAATATGACCGAGCACAATGTTTAAAAAAATACTCTAGGGTTTTTCCCCTATATGTAAAATGAGGAATTTTTGTTCGCCCTTTGCATGGAGTGGGGAGTCATTGGACCGGTCTTGAAAAATGAAAATAACGTCCCATGTTTTCATTTGAAAAATATCAAGTTTTTACTTAATGAGCAATATGCACCCCCCCCCCCCCCGCCACTTATTTTTCAATCGTAGATTTCAAAAAGCGGAAGAAACTTAAATGCTAGAATTTGATTGGTACTTTCGATCAAAATTACTTCGATTTTTCGATTTTTTTCTCCTGTAATTGCAACAAATCGGTGGAGGTTGTCAAATTGTCAAAGACTGCGTCTAACTTTAAGTATACACGAAAGCAGGATCGAAGGACTACCGCGAGGAGCGTTTGAATTCCAGATATTGAATACCCGACAGATTAGAGGCTTAAGAATATGAGTACTAATAGGCAACAAAAGTAGCTGAGTGTCGTGAAAAAGTAGAGACATCCTCCCCTCCCCTATACTCCCGTATATATGTATACCCCTGTAAGCCAACAGCCGTTTTCTCGGCATCCATGCATAGCCACCTACCACGACACCTACTCTATATGTATAGGGACCACTCGAAAACTCCTTTCGTCGTGGTCGCGCAGCACGCCAGCTCCAACAGGGCGGCGACACTTAGTGTAAGGGGCGATGCGAAAGCACCGAATGCTAGTGCCTCGAGCACCGGAAAGGGTACTTTCGCTTTGGCTGCTTGCCAGTCGTTACAGGATTTAGAGCAGAGAGAGAGAGAGAGATAGAAGGTTAAGGAGAAAGTAGCCTGGCTACTGGTATTCGACAAGGGCGTAGACGTTTGAGAGAAAAGGGCGAAAGATCAGAGATCGTTGAGAAAATCCCATGCAATGTGCTCAACGCAGACTCGAGTATGTGCAACAATGAACTAATAAATCGGGCCGAGATACCAACACTCGGCGGACCAAAGTAGTCCGCAAAGCGCACGGCAGACTCGACGGACTTGCAGAAGTGGCGACTGGGCCAAGTGGCCGTTTATCACTGAATCGCTCGACCAAAATGACATTAGGTGGAATGACCAACCTGGTAGAACCAATAAATTGGTGCAATCTAAATATACACAAACGCGCGCGCGCTAAAGCCAGCGATACAACCGGTTGTGCGTAGCGTTGATACCATGCAATGCACAACCGGTTGTGGGACGCAGGGGATGATGCGGATGATGTGGGATATAGGAAACGATACACACAAAGAGAACGTCCATTGAACTGGACCACTGATTTTGTTAAATAACCACGATCCATCCATCCTATAGGAACAAAAGGCTCGCTGCGGATACATTGTGTATATACGGGGATTGCTGCCGTGGCCGACCGATCGTAGCATCCGAATTGGCTTTTTCGTTGAAGAAATAGTCCAGTATCGAGGCAAGTACTTCGCCAAAGGTCGATCAAACGAGCCCTGTCACCGAACTCACGAGTGACTTTGATGCATCTAAGCTCAAAATGCATTCGCCGTTGAAATGGGCCCACTGGAAGTTTACGAAATGCCAACCAAAAATAAATTCCATTGATAATGCATTATCAACGATAATAGGCGAAACGTATTGGTTGGCAATTTCTAGAATGGGTGGATGGAAGCTTCCCAAATTCTACCTTTAATCTGCTTACGAGTAGCTTAGGCAGAAGTGTCCCACTGCGACCCGAGCTCGCGGCGATTTGTCGGGTTCCAGTTGACTCGTTACGAGAAAGGAAGTTGATCGGGGGCGTTCAGCCCCCCGTGTGTTGTGTACACATACTCATGTGAGTGGCCACTCGGGAAGTGGAATAGGAACCAAAGACCGGCCTGGTGGTCATCCCATCTGGGCAGTACCAACACATACAGGCGAGAGAGAGAGAGAGAGAGAGAGAGAGAGAGAGAGAGAGAGAGAGAGAGCGAGAGAGAGAGAGAGAGAAAGAAAGCCGAGCAAACGTTGGCACACCCTGTTGATACGTTCACCCTTCCACCTTGGATTTCCCCATTAACCCCCTAAGGTCGTTAGGTTGCGGTTTGACATGAGAACATGCCCATAAAGCCGAGTATTCGATTATGCACGAGTTTGAGGATGAAAGGGGATGGGAAACCCGCGAGCGAGGCCGAGTGTTGAGGTTGGAGGGATCTGAACGCAAGGGAGTTGGGGATCATATACCGATCGCTGACGACGCAGAGCGTCTACACTTCTTGGTCGTGGCATTACCAGAGTTAAGTTACGTTTACAAACCGCTATCTGTATGTATATATAAGCGGGCACGTTTCTGTTCCGTGCACGATTAAACATTGTTTAACCAACGATCAATGGTCATAACCCAGAACACAATATGACTCTCGACTTCGCCTAACTAATCTAGGGGAGCTTAATACGTCTCTAGCTTTACATTACGCAATCTATATTAGGTTGTATCGAACGGATATCGCGCCTTTTGAAGGTTCGACTTCCCACCATTCGCTCTAGTTACGTGCTTTGAATGTTCCACGTATTAAAGTGTACAGACACCTTATATGTGGTCGTAATGGATAGGCTGTCAGACTCAGAAATTACGCACTTACTTACGAAAAATCATAATCTAGAAATGTTTTATTTCCGAAATGTCACCATACGGAAAATTGCGGTACATTAACGTCTACACAGATTTCGCTATTGACGCTTGACGTTAATCTTCCGATTTAATGAAGAATGTCATCGGTCAAATGTTCATCAATTTCAATGTATAGGGGGTTATTGTCAACGAATTTTAAGTTATTTGTCAATACACCAAGGGTAACATTTTTTATGTGATAATAGTAACGTGTCACATTTGCAAATGAATTTAAAATCGTTAAAAAAATACCCTGTGCATTTCAAGTTATGGACATTTGGCCGATGACATTTTTCATTCAATTGAAAGGTGTTATTAATGCTATCTGCTAATACAAATATCTATCTCAACGTTAATGCGCCGCAATTTTTTGCATGATGACATTTCAGGAATATAACGTTTCTTGGCTATGATTTTTCGAAAATGTGTCATTTATGAAGTATGACGGTCCTGAATTCCAACAGCCTGTCTTCATGATGGAAAATCAAGTTTGATGATAAAATCAACGAAAAAAATTAACAAAACAACGCGATTTTCCCAATAGAAACGAGTATTTTGTTATCGGATATTTCAAATACTCCTCTGTGAGTGGAAAAGTATAAGAAGAATCATCATTCTTGTACACCGCTATAAATATTTTATTTGCATCCAACAAAATGTCCTGTAAATTACATCCTGCTAGACATTTGTTTGAGATTCAATAAAATTGTATATTTACCTCAACTAAATGATTAATTTTATTACAGCTAGCTTTAAGGCAGTATTGTTGTCTAGAAATTTAAAAAAATCGCTGTTTTTTAATTTTCATTTTATTGTTTTACAGACCTTTCTGAATCCATCTGTGAAAACCGTTTAATGAGACTCATAAAATTAGCCGAGTTATAGAAATTATACGGAGTACGCTCGGGGAGCGCGGTTGAGACAAACTTTAAACACGTTTTTCTCGAAACTGAGTTTTTCAAATCGCAACCACGATATCTCGATAACCAATTGGCTGATTGAGCTGAGATTTGCAGAAACCTTTCCGCGCACCGTTGTAGATAAACGCACAAAAGTACACGATAATGATTTTTTTTTTTGGAGACGAAAATTTTGGAAAGAAAACTCGAACATTTTAGCAGTTATTCTATCCTAAAAATTATCCCCAAAACAGCGTTCTAGGCATCAATACTGCCGTAAGAAAATACCCATATTTTACTTAAAGAAAATTGTATTCGAATTAAATAAACGTTTCGTGAACTACAATAAAATGATATATTTAACTTGAATCAATATTTTATATTATCACCAAAGGATATGGCTTTAATTCTAAAAATCAAGCTCGACGCGATTATTGCAACGTACTGACAGTCTCTGCCATTCAAGCTAAATTGCATATAGAAACTACTCGAAAAATTTGGCCACCGAAGTATCGTGGAACGCTTCCTACACGTATAATATCGTTTCAACTCACTATTTTTTGTTCTCTTTTCTCTTGTCTCTTTCAAATACGGGCGAATTCTCTCGCTGTACATGGGGGAATATCAGATAGGCCACGGTTCACATGATGCTTAACCACTCGGAAAATGTTGCGAATGATTCGCAATCGAAGCCATCGTGTTCTCGCATGAACCGAAAATGGGAAAGAATCGCGGTGTCCTCTCTCACCCCCTTTAGTATAAAACAAGACGAGACTTTGGAGTTTGAAATCCATGATATGGAAAAATCGCAAGAGAGGGCGAGAGAGAGAGAGAGAGAGAGAGAGAGAGAGAGAGAGAGAGAGAGAGAGAGAGAGAGAGAGATGCGGGTGGAGACTATGCTGAAGGCACTGTGCTTTTGTCAGTTTAACAGAGCGAAAACAAATCGATTTGCACAATCGGTGCCAGTAATGTTTTCCATATTTTTGTTTATTTATCTAACTTGAATCGAACCTCATTCATTGATACCTTTAACAAATGTACTCCGAAATTATTTTTTTCTATAAATCTAGACTTTTCTATGATATTCAATAAAAGAATTGAAACGCTAAAACGATGTTTCTACTTGATCGAGTAGATACATCATTTTAGCGTTTCAATTATTTTATTGAATATCATAGAAAAGTTTTATTGAATATCATAGAAAATACCTTTCTCTGAGGTTGAACACAATTTTTCTGAAGTTGAATATACTTTTTCATTTATAGCAATTGAACTATATATTTAACTTCAATAAATACTTTATTCAAACATAAAAAGGCACTGCCTCTGATAGAAAAATATAAGTTTGAATATCATAATATTTTATTCGAGTCTGATAATCTTATTAAAACGGTCAATAAATGTTTTCAACGTTTGTACGGCGAATCCTGGATCTTGTCACAATCCGAAACGACGATTTAAATATCAAATCATTCTGACTGGGAATATGATGTTCCCGCTCAGGATGTAATGTACAGCACGCACTTTTCGACCTACTAAACATTTATTTGGATCTAGTAAATAATTTAATACTCGATCGAAACATTCATTTAACGGAAATATATTTTTTCCTCTAAGCAAACACCTATTGAATAATGAATTTTTATCAATAGATATGCTCCAAATATAACAATATATTTAGTCTAATAAATATTTTTGTAGAAGAAAACAAAAACAACATTGTTTCAAACAGAAATACGTCAAATATAGTTTGATTGGTTCAATCAAATTACTTCACTTTGTGTATACGAACACAGAAAGTAACAGAGAAATGCAATATCCGCGCGAACCGTTCTCACTTCTGCCGCAATAAAAAAAACAGAACATCCCGCAGACGAGACGAAAGACTTTCCTTTTACAAAGAAACACAGAATCTTTATGTGTACAATACACCAAAGAAGACACCGAGACACTTTTGCATCAAACGCAAGCATGAATTTGAGTAACATCGTCGAATGCTCAAGATTCCGAATATGTCTTTAACATTTTCGCTCCATGCATAACAGGACATTAAGTACACTCGCCATATGCATCATTTGATACGGTATTCCCCAGAAGCGGAAGCGAGACGGGATTCACGAGTACCTGATGCAAAAGTAACTCTCGCAAAGGGGTGCGTAGAGAGGTCGGTAAAGTGTATCAACGCGTGAACACGGAAATAAATGTGAAAATGCATTCATAGCGCGATGTTCGCGCCATGAAGCGTGAATTAAAACTACGCGCAGCAATTCTTCCCCTGCATCATTGAAACATCCTGGTTAGAGGGCACTGCGAGAAAAGTTCTGTACATTTCACAAGTTGCCACGCTCTTCCGAACGTTAGAGTACAAAAAAAAAGAAAGAATAAAGAAAAACTATTTGAACCACGAAAAGTTGTGAGCAAAGCGAGCTGCGCGTACCAAAAGAAAAACCGAACAACCGAAAATTCCAGTTGTTGATAAAAAAAAGCATTTTTCATTGTTCACGAACGCAAAAAAATTATTCGTACATCCTATTTTTCTGTTTGCCAAGCCGCTTCGTGGACTTTTTTTCTCGTTCCTGTAGGCGATTTGCTGTCGATTGTTCCCACGTGTACGCTGAGTAAACAATAGAAAAAAAATGAACGCTAAAAAAGAGAATAGAGAGTCAACGGCAAAAAAAAAATCTGCATCCAGGACACATCCAGTTGTAAACTCTCAAACATTCGCCCGTTGGCACGGCAAATCTTGCTGAAAAATCCAATTCTGTTGGCCCACACCATGTCGCAATTGTGCAAACGTCGAATACGCGTACCTCGAATAAGCCATTCTCACATTATTCATATATATATATATATATATATATATATATATTTGTTTTTGATGCTAGAAAATTTGCGTTGAGGAGATTTTTCTCGGCAAGTCTTCCATCGGATGTGCGATCTTGTCGCGAGTATAAGACGCTCGATATTTTGTCAAAAATGTTCCTGCACCGCTACGAAGAGGGATGCGCAAGGGTAGGATGAGGTTTCAGGGAGAAAGCGTACGTAGCGAGAAAGCACGAAAAATAAGACAGGGAATAAAGAATAGGTCGCAGGAATGGGAACGAGAGGGGGGTGGGGGGGATCTTCGAAGTGTATAGAATAACCGAGGAAAGAGAAGTAAAGACGTTCGTAGCAAAGCACCCAGATGGGTTTTCGTGGGAGACTGGTTTGGGGTAGTTCACGCTTAGTGGGCGCTTGCAACCCGCGTCTTTTCTACGGACGCGGTACTGTAGTCCGATACTTTGCTGTGTGGTAAAAACTCTATGCGGAACGCTCAATTTGAATTTCCAACAGTTTTTCATCTATCTACGATTGCGCGCGGGTGAAATTTCTCCATGGCATTCTTTCGCTCAGTCGAGTTTCACTTTTTTGCCGACGTCACCGAGGAGAAACAGGAAGGGGCAGCGGCCACCCATCCACCCCCTTAGAGTTTCAAAAAAATGTATATAAGAGAATAAAAATTAAATGAATTCCCATACCGTTTCGTATGTAGAATTTGGATTTTTTCCTGCACGCTATGAGAACGATGTCGTTTGAAAATAGCGCTGTAAACATAGCGCTTTGTAGTTGGCAAAATTTCGGCGTCATCTACCGTGCGCTTAGGTACCCGGTCCCCGTCAGTTGTATTCTGGATTCGACGCGTAGCGCACATTTGTTCGCTCTGTACTTGCCTATCCGCTTACCTTCTTTATTGTGCAATTTTATTATTATTAATAATATTACAGACTTCTTGTTGTTGATATCCGCTAAAAGATGGATATCATCTTCCCCGAAACGGGAAAAGCTTTAAAAATTTTGATTGCAATACCGTGCACAACGTGTACTGTGGAGCGATCCTTTAGCAGCTTAAGAGGAATAAAAACCTGATTGAGGAGCACTGTCGCCTCAATGGCCTAACAATGATGCGTGTCCACAGAACGTTAATATATGAAAATTTGGAGGAATTTATTAACAAAGTCGGCCGTCAATTTGCAAGAAAAACCCAAGATGATTATGTTTTAATTAATTTTCATTGAAACTTTTTGATTATTCAGATAACATTTTTTTTTATAATTCGTTCTTGTATTAAACACTTTTTTTAAATTTGAATTATTGTACCTATTTATACCAGATGTACAAGTATGAAATGCGGATTTCAGGCAACAGATGGTGCACCAATGCAGTTTGTGCTATAAAGATTTGACACTGCGCCATTTTGTTGTGTCATCAACAAGTGTCAGACGCGCACGAGTGATAAGTCGGAAAAGTGTGTGCATAGTGTTGTGTTGTTGTGTTCTATATTTCGAAATTTGTACCGAACAAAGAGCATTCGCGGACAGCATTAATTTTTTGTTTCCATTTGAAGAAAACTGCTGCTGAATCATACCGATTACTTCGAGAAGCTTATGGTGAACATGCTCCATCGCAAGATACGTGTGAACGATGGTTTCGGCGTTTCAAAAGTGGTGACTTCGATGTTGCAGACAAGGAACATGGAAAACCGCCAAAAAAATACGAAGATGTGGAATTGCAAGCATTGTTGGACGAAGATGAATCGCAAACACAAAAACAATTCGCCGAGCAATTGGGCGTTAGTCAACAAGCTGTTTCCAATTGGCTACGAGAGACGAGAAAGATTCAGAAGACCGGTAGATGGGTACCACATGAGTTGAACCACAGGCAAACGGAAAAGCGCAAAAACACATATGACATTTTGCTCGCTCGGTACAAAAGGAAGTTGTTTTTGCATCGTATAGTTACAGGGGATGAAAAGTGGATTTATTTTCAGAATCTCAAGCGTAAAAAACCATGGGTAGACCCAGGCGCACCATCCACATCGACCGCAAGACCGAATCGCTTTGGCAGAAAGACGATGCTCTGTGTTTGGTGGGACCAGAGGGGCGCGGTCTATTATGAGCTGTTAAATCCTGGGGAAACGGTTAATACTAAACGTTACCAACAACAATTGACCGATTTGAACCATTCGCTGCTTGAAAAAAGACCAGAATACCGAAAGAGGCAACACAAAGTCATTTTTCTTCATGACAATGCTCCATCACATACTGCAAAACCGGTTCGCGACACGTTGGAAGCACTCAGCTGGGAAGCCCATGCGGCTTACTCAACAGACTTGACTCCTTCCGATTACCACTTGTTTGCATCGATGGGTCACGCACTTGCTGAGCAGCGCTTTGGTTGGTACGAAGATGTGAAAAAAATGACTCGATGAATGGTTCGCAGCAAAAGGGGAAGATTTTTACTGGCGTGGTATTCACAAATTGCCCAAAAGATGGGAAAAATGTTTAACAAGCGATGGAGCATACTTTGAATAAAGCACTTTCTATCATTCTTCCGAATTTAACGTATTTGTTTTTAGAAAAAAAATCCGCATTTCATACTTGTACATCTGGTAGCTACAATTCATATTTCCCCTATCTCTCATGGTTTATGTACTGGGCACACACTCTCTTCAGTCGTTTCCAGATCTCATAGTTACTACTCGGATTGATTTAAAACAAGAAAACTAACGTGGAGGGCGATAGCCTAATTTCTGCAGCATGTTGTTTCAAGGACCGCACACACATGTGTTCGTGCGAAAAAATATTATTCGAAAGTGGCTTTTCCTACTATCATTATCGGTAAACTTTTTTACGCAGAAAAAAAAATTCGATCTTTTCATAGTCAATATCACAGTCGGGAAATATCATAGTCAATATCATAGTCGGGAAATCAAACATATGAGAAAATTAAAAGATAATCTCAACGACCCTGCGTGGCTTTCGGACCGCTCGTCTACTCAATGCTGTCGGCATATGAGAGTGGCCGTAGACTAAATGACTCAGTACACGATGTGGAGATCTTTTGAAATATTTTTTTTCTTTTTTAAACCGTGTTCGAGGCATACAATCGCAACTAATTCCATGGAGAGCTCATGGGACGCGGTGAGTGATCAATCAAAGGGCTAATTTCACTTCGCTTAATATTCGTTTTCATCCACAAGCGAATCGCTTCGAAGAGGAATTCGATAAGAAAAAATATTAAACGAACTTTTACCTTGGTATACCAGTAATCGATCATGAGTTATATCCCTCGTCGAATTGGAGTATTTACTATCTTACTTGAATAAAGCTCCATCAATGTTTATACGTGTTATACCGATAGAAAAAAAATGTACTCAACGGGTATTCGATATATCTCCGATAACTCGAGACTTCTTGTTACTTTACTGTATTGCGATTGTGGGATTTCAATACAAGCTCCCATTCAATATTAAATCCGGAATCGCGGTTCTGAGATCGACGAAGGACTCTTTTTACATTGCGGTATATGCGAAATTGTTTCTCACATTTAAATTGAGAAAATATACATATACATACACAACACCATATCCGTATATATAAATAATGAAATTCCACGACAAGCTTGCTGGAATTGAAACGATGAAAATACGATTGTAGAATACCAAACTACAAAACGTACTTCAACGGTAGCAAAAAAAAAACGGAAATGCCGAGAGCGAGCGAAGAATGAAAAAAAAAAAACGTAGAAATGAAAATGAACCAGGATATCGGCTATGTCTGCATTGGAAACTCATTAAAACTTGTAGATTGCATAAGAATCGATGCCGTCCTCGTTATATAAATATATGTAGCCTCGATCTGTAGGTTCCGAGTGTCGACGCTTTTTTGATCATCCGTAGATTCATTACGGAAAATCTTTAACACGAAAAAAATGTATTACGCGCGCATACTTTTTATGATAAATATAAAAGAGCGAGAACCTTGCGAAACGGTAAAGAAAAATAAAGCCGTAAAACAATCTAAGCATAAAGAAAACAGTTATCATGCATCTTCGTTATTCGTACTTGATTAAAAATTGGTGCTATAAAACCGTAATTGATGAAACTTTGCGGGTGAACACATTTAACGATTGAATAAACCAGGGATGCGGGCAATTAGCTATTTAAGGCAGTCTTATTGTCTAGAATTTGAAAAAATCCTTTCTTTTACTTTGTTTTATTATTCTACAGAGCTTTCTAAATGCGTCTGTGAAAACCGTTTAATTATACTCATCAAATTAGCCAAGTTATAGAAATTATAAGGAATACACTCGGGGAGCGCGGTCGATTCGATTCGAGAGAGAGAGAGAGACAGATTGATTGATTGATTGATTGATGATTTATTTTATGCCTTGGTAAAAACCTTTAGGCAAAATAACTACAGATTAGATGAAGAATAATACAATAATTAAGAATAAAATAAAAATGAAAATAAAATAAAAATAAAAATAACTTATAAGTTAGCTAACATCACATATACAGGGTGAGGCACATAAAGTGTTACAGACCAATAGCACTCAAACTATTGATCATATCCAAAAATGTTTCAGACAAAAGTTTCAGTGATCGAGAAGGCCGTCATACTGGACCACCCTATTTTTTTATCGGTGGAGGCGCTGAAGCTACGTCAAGTTCAACTCCACTTTTTTAAATGGAATCATGTATTTTTTTCGATGACATTATTACCGATTTTAAGACGAATTCGGCGACCTACAACACGAGGTCATTCTAGTCACGCAAAGTATGAAAATAGTCGAAAAATCGAAAAATATCGGAATAATCACTTTCAAAGGATCCAGTAACCTTGGTTTGGGTCTACCTACAGAAGATGCTCGAAGTGATGACCCTCGACTTGTAAAGTGTTACATTGCTCTGTAACACTTTATGTGCCTCACCCTGTATATGCTATTATTTTAATCGTAAATTGTAAATGTGGCGAGAAGCAATTTGATTTAGTGCACGATCATGCATATACATCAAGCTCGAAAACTCAAGCACTAGGTTGAACGCAAAATTAAACGAAAGAATCAAATAAGTCATAAAAATTCGAATGATCATCTTACGCATATAGCTCGCAGTTAGACTTCTTATTTAACGCAATCTTAAAATTAAATTAAATACAAAATGCAACATAAAATCAACAATTCATTAAATTAAACGCAAAATATAACAATCGTAGAGATCGGACAATCCCACGCATATAATCACTATAACTACAAAATCCAGCGCAAAAATAACCTCGAAATAAATCAAGCGCAAAATTAAATAGAATTCTGGTTGATATCCAAAATACCAAATAAATAAAAGATATAAAGATATAGATATAAAGATAAAGAAAAGAAATGGCACTCTAATGCACCCCAAACCTCTATATAATAATAAAATAAATATAATAATTATAATGAGTATTCTCACAGATAGAGAGAGAGAAAGAGCAACTCATACTACTTGAATGTGCCTTTTTCTTATCACCCGAAAATTCTGATTACATTTTCAATGCCATGAAATAGTTGCACTTGTATAATATCTGTAGATTTTTTTATTGGTATCAATTTTCAGAATTATATGAAGTTCAACCTTAGTTTTTCAAATGAGAGCCAATATTTTTCATTTCAGAACCAGCACCAGTAGCATAGTCGATTGAGCTCTGAAATAATATTCCGAAGGTCGATCGAGAGAATTGTCCAAATGCCATCGATATAATTGTCCAAATCCTTTTTCTACGAACACGACAGTTCGTTAACCACCTCAATAAATAATTGTGGATCTTTCCCAAATACTCAGGATTGGTTTCGAAAAGATTGCAATAACAAGCGAAACAATAAGGTCCAAAAATGACCACAAAAATGACGTTCGTGGTCGTTTTCACCACTTTAAAAATGGGATTCCGACGATATAGAAAAAAATACATATCGACTATTTTAAGCCACTTTACAAGCATGCCAAATTCTAAAAAGTCGGGGGGGGGGGTGCACCGTGCGCTGTTCCCTTTAAGAAAAATAAATTCCCCCTGTACTTTATCTGCCCGGTCGTTTGGTGCGGCTTCGCACTGCAGGGAAGAGGTAAAACAAAGTTATGTACGGGGCAGAAGAGGGGGTGAGGTGTGCGATGGCCGTTAACGCTCGAGTCAAGTATACACAGTGGTTCAGAACGTAATATAGCCCTCGAGAACGTAAAACTGCGCGCGCGCGCGCTCCATCAGAAAGCGCCACAGCGTCACGGTGCGTGTGCAGAGCTTCGCAACGGCGCGCTGTTGTACTACTTTCTGTTTTCCCTCCTGGGGCTTCGGGCGTATAATCCACGCACGTACAGGAAACACGTCGAAGAGCATCGCAGCTTCCGAGCGAGCAAGAAGAGCGCGCGCCTCGCAGCTCCATACTTTACGTCGTAACCCTTCCCCATAAATGCCCCTTAAAGAAGAAAAGTTACGAGGACCTTGTAGGTAAGTATAAACTGTTACGTATCGCGTTATATATATATATATATATATATATATATATATATATATATATACCTGACCGTATAAAGGATCCGAAGAGAAGTTGGCGCGTATAGAGCACGACCAGGCAGGGCTCGCTCGCGCGCCAGTAAATATCCTTTGGGACTTGGGATCGTTGCGACACCAGCGTTATACACGTACACTCAATAACTCGTTGAATGAAACAAGCGTTGACCATGGAACGAACGAGAAAGTAGCTTGAGCGAGCCCTTGGTCCAGGCATTTTCGATCGCGTATATACCAGTGTAGAAATTTGAGTCGGCAAAAAGTACTGCCTAGCCCTTGGTCCAGGCATTTTCGATCGCGTATATACCAGTGTAGAAATTTGAGTCGGCAAAAAGTACTGCCTCTTACCTGTCTTCCCTAGATATTATCAGCCCATTAAGCCTTCCACGGTGAATCAAGTTCGCCAATTAACAGGTCTCAGGCTAAGTACCGCCGTTCCGTTTTTCGGGAACTGATCAACAACTGGCCAGGCAACTAGTGAAAAATGATCAGGAAAGTCATAGGAAATGGATCGGGCAATAACCGAGACTGGATAGAGAAATTATCAAGTACTGAAAAGGCTTATGGCAATATACACGAGTAAAATACAGTCGAACCTCGATATAACTAATCTCTCGGGGAGAGCAAAAAAGTTCGTTATATCGAGTTTTCGTTATATTGAGGTTTCGTTATATCGAGGTCATGTTCCAAAAAATTCGTTATATTGAGGTTTTAATAAAAGATACAAATAAAAATTGCTCTATTTTAAACGTTTCTTTCTAAAAAAAAATACATATATTAGTACTATAAATATAAGGATATTTTTTAAAGAAAGAAGGGTTTAAATTAGAGCAGTTTTTACAAGCAATGAGCAATTAGAGTATAATGTATATAACATATTTTTAAAAGCGGATTATGTTAAAATTAAACAAATATTTTGTTTAATTTTAGAAGTTTGCAATTCTAGACAGGCTCCGTAGAAGCAGAGAGGGTAAGAAGGAACCGAAAGGAAGGGGGTTCGTTTACCGTACGCTTCCTTATACAGAGGTTTGGTTCACAACATTTTTTTGTATAGAGGTTAAGGGCCCTGAAAATAAATTCGTTATATCTATAGTTTTCCTTCGTTGTATCAAGATTTCGGTTGTCTATCGGAAGGGAATGGACAAATCTTCGTTATATCGAGGATTTCGTTATATCGAGGTTCGACTGTAGATATTCTTAGGTCGTACTGATACTTATTTCACAAGTATCACAAAATCATAAGCGCAGGTGCACGCTGTAAGCATAGCACTCCTGTACGTGGTACAGCAAGGGGTCAAAGTCTTATCGTTGTACTATGGTACCTTGGTTAGGCGAAGCACTTCGCTTGAAGCTGGCGGATTGTTGACGAAATACATTCCGGTAATGTCTTTCCGGCCAGAACATTGATATTTCTTTTTTTACTCATTAAATAATTTGGTAATTCGTTATGTTCAAATTAATAGTTATCACGATACCAGTATTTATGATAAGCATATTTATTCTCGTATATTATCATTGGCGAAGAGAATTCTCATAATGGTGAATAGAATTACAAAAGCTATATTAGTTTCATCCTAATCAATTATAAATATCTTTGATGGGGTAAAAAGCAAAGCAGCTTTGCACAGTTCTTAAAGTCAGGCTCCACTTTTCATGGAATGTCAATGTTCTGATCGGGTATACATTACGCGTGAAAGTGGACTTGCTCGCAATGTAATGTTCAAACCTCGCAACATTGTAATGTTCAAACATAGAGGGTAAGCCGTGAAAAACGATTTTGTGATTTTCCCGGTTTGGTGAATTAGACGAGGCAATCCTGGTCAGAACCCGACACAAGGTAGAGAATGCTCAGTCACATTTCTGAATGGGTATATATATATATTCGTGTGCGTGTGTGTGTGTGTGTATTCAAGTAATGTGATTGTATTGAAAAGCGCTATTTTTTCTTCGTTTTCCAACCATTTATTTTGTCGAAACTTATTGGATTACATTAATCAAAGTATTTTCCCTCGAATGTTACTAGTTTCTCTCATCTCTCTGCCAAAAGCTGAATCCCACGTCGAAGGAATGCCTTGTCATTCGACGCTATCCACTCATCTACCCATTCCTAGATTTCCTCGTAATCATAGAAGTGTGTATCTTCTACGCGAAGTCTTGTATCGACCGGAACAAATGATAATCGCTTTGGAGGAAACCCTGGGTGAAAAAGGGCTTTCCGACCTCATTCCATCAGTGTTTTTTTGACCCCCGATTTAACGCGGGGCTAAGCGTTCTCGTGTAGCAGAATCCCCTTTCGGTGATATGATGCTACAGACAACGTTTGTTAAATTTAATCTTCGTTTAAACGCTCCAGCTGTTGTTGCTGACGGAAAAAAAGAAAAAGTGCAGAAAAAATCCTAATTCTTAAGTTTCTACCGCGGTCCTAGAGATTCCCGTGTATAAAGCTAAGGTTGATTTGACAAACTTCTATGTGCCACTATACGAATAAATTTGACACACCAAATATTGATAATTATCTGGTCTTTGAGAAGAACCGTTGATCAATAACCAACACGTTAATGCGCAAATTTCTTGAAAGTAATGAAGTTTTAGTCCAATATTACGATTATATGCGCATCGAACAAGCCACGAAACCCTTAATCCGAATATCAAGGCTAACGATTCCATTCTCGATAAAGTGATCCTGACTAAAAACCGTTTCCTGATCAGAAGTGCAATCGTTTCGCGTCGCGTAACGAACGTGAGAGCATTTCCAATATGGAATGCCAAAAGTTAATCCGTTCCTTTATTATTCAAACGGTCACAACGAGAACTAAATCCTCATTAAAAAATCAAAGAATCACACCCTACAGGACGACAGAGCCCGTTGGTGAATTGGATTAAACGAAAAACTGGGTCCGATGTGCAGCACGAAATCCGGCCGACTCACCCGGCGATTTATCGTTCCGACGGAAACGATTATCATCCAAGGTGGAATTCGCAAATCCTTCGTTGCATATATAATCATCCTCACGCGCGGATTGAGTATAAGCGCCGAGAGTAGGTGTGACACGGCTTCTGTGGTACACAGGTAATGGATGCATAATCCGCATTATTAAATGACGAGCTCGGACGATGTGGCGCCTTTGTCTCCATCTTCGTTTCCACCGAAAACAAGCTTCAAGATTGCCGAAAAAAAAATTAGCTCTTAAGTTTAATTTCTTTATTTTCATTCTAATGCGGCTCAACGAAAAAAATCAAACCTAATACGTCTAAAATTTAGAATTTAATGGGAACAAAGTCCCGCCCGAGAACTCGAATACTGGATGAACACTTTCGTGTGCCAATCCGGCTGGAGGCTTTCTACTGTCTTATTCGTGAAGCAATTATCCAGTACTCGTGGCACGCCAAGAGATATTATTTATGCAGGACAAATTAATGTTTCAGTTAAATATTCAATCAACTAATGGAGTATTATGTGGATCGAAATGAATGTTCAGTAGGCGGTGTAAGATCGCGCCGTATGCCACTTTCCGAACGGGAACATTGTGTTGTGCGAGCGAGGAACATCATATTGCATATTCATCATGAAAAATCAGTTAAACTTACGAATTTCAGAAGTACATTTTGAGGTGAAAAGAACCAAGACTTTTTGCACAAACTTGAAAAGTAAAAATATTGCTCGGCAAAAAAGGGACGATTATTAGACTGGAAATAGTATTGGATACAAAACCTACATTTTTTTTATTAGAAGCATTTTTTGTAATAAATAAAATGAAATATATGTTTATGTTGAACTTTTAGTAGTCAGTTGTAATCAATTGAAACATTTAATTTCAGTAAATATATCACTTCATGGACTATCAAACAATCAAAAGTCTATTTGGTCGAGACTTAAACATTCAATTGAATGCAGATAGAGATAGTCCAAGTCCTCGTAGTAGGATCGATTCAAAATCTCAGTGTTTTCAAAGTCGAGCACGACCACCAACCATTTAACGTATACACGTTGAAGGAAAAGACGCATTAACAAGAAATGTACTTCAAATTAACTGGGCAATATACAACTGAACAAAGAAGAAGTTGAAATGATAACCACCTCGCTGAATGAGCAGCTCACTTTGGGTCGCATAAAGTCCATTCATTCTGTAAACTTAATGCTCGGCGCTTTATGAAGGTGAGGAACTCGGCAAAAATAAAACTACGCTGTCAGAAGGGCTTCCTCACTCTCTACCGCTCTTTCTCTCTGGCTCCCAGAAGTACCTCGTTTTACCGCGGGTCATCGTATAGAGGAGCGCCGGAATTTTTAGCTTTTCTCATACACACACACACACACACAACGGGGCGAACACTTGCCAAGATAGCAAGTATAAAATAAAGAGAGAAAGCGTAAGAAAGTTAGGACCAGAAAGTTAGAGAGGCATAGAGAAAAAAAAAACGTTTTAAATGAGGGAGGAAAATTACACGGTAGAATCCCGCGCGGCATAAATAGTATTTGCTAACGAGTTGGCCGTTTTGGCGTTCGCCGGAAGCTCCACGAGTGTACCACGAGCGCGGTGATGCGTCGGTGCAGCAATGCAGCCCGCGGAAGGTTGGCCAAAGAAATTAAGGGAAGGTAGAAAGAGGCAGATATATGGAGCTGAAGGAGTAGAAAGGAAGGGATTCCGCGACTCGCGAGGTTCAAGGCAAGTTTATACGCTCCAATTACCGCGTTTGCAGTATTGCACGACTGTCTGTTCGTCCGGCACTCTTCTCTTCCTTGCTCGCTGTCTCTATATCTTTCTTATCTCTCCCTCGCTCCTGCGCTCTCTCTCTCTCTCTCTCTCTCTCTCTCACTCGCGCTCTGTCTCGGTACCTTGCTCCCCCTGTAGAGAAAATCCACGACGGAAAGCTTGTGCCACTCCAACCAGTAGGGCTTAAGTGTGATGGCGTAGGGTAACTGTTGGAATCATCGTCGGTATACGAGCGAGAGTAGTGTACACGTAGTAGATACTCGCGGGGAGAAACAAGCACTGCTACTCAAGCTCTTCGCTTCCTAAAGCTGAGACTGTACCTACGCAACTTTCCCCGCAGCTAGACTCGATATTTCGCCTCGGCGCCTGCGAGTGCCACGATCCGTGTGAGATTACGAATTGAACGCAGTGGAGCATCGAAGCAACTGCGGGAACGGTTGATACGACCATGTACATATATACATATTTGGAATTATGTGGTCGGTGGCGTCTAATGCCGTCGCTACGATACATCGAGGTGGAGGAACGATGTGTAGGTGGCGTTTAAAGCGCTAAAGCGCTCTATATCACGGGTATAATGGTACTTCAGTACATACAACCATTTGATGCATCAATCGTGTAACGTAAGAATGCACATTACTTACGTACAAACCCGTATATGTCGGGTTTACACATTTCGGCGTAAGGGAGACGACGACATATATTTTCGGCAGGAAGATTATATATGTGTATATCTATATCCATCTATACACGTAATAAAACTGTGAGGGGTACTTTGTGTGTATTTTTTTCACAAATTTTCTTCACAGATTGTTTATATGAACCAAAAAACGTAGAAAAATCGTATCTTGAACAAAATGGGTCTGTCTGTCTGTCTCGACGGGTGCGCGTTGGAAACTCGACAAATACTGAATCGATTTTGATTAATCTTTCAGAATAACACAACACGTGGAATAGAATTTAGGCTACTTAACATTACGTTTTGTAGTTAATAACGATGACATTAAACAAGCATCCAAGAACATAAGCACAACGTCTATACTAAGCGAACGGCAATATCAACACGGAGAGAATTAAAAAGTAATTTTTGTCGTGAATTTCACGGTAAAAATTACCGTGATATATTTCAATGTGGTGACAAGTGAGAAAAGCATAATAATTCGTATGCGACAAGTTTTTTTTTAACTCACTTTACAGAAAATTTCAAATACGTAGCTAAAATTTTACTATACAAGAAGGGTAGCGCGCACGATAATTTTTACCGAGAGCACAATACATTTTCCTATAACACTCATTAAATTTTATAATAAATCTTAAAATAACTGTTATAAAGACGATACTTTTTTATAGACACATATGAAAGGCATAAAATAATAAAATGCACAGTAAAATTTTGCTGATATTATATATTTTTTAAATTTAAGTTTTGCGTATTTTGTTACACATCAAAATTTACTAGAAAATCTGGTAAAATTTTCTATCTGAAGAAGAAATTTTATTTTATTTTCGTGAAAATCTGTGTTTTACTCAGTAATAATAAGCGAAGTTTCAGGCTTGTCATCTGGTTACCGTTACTGCAGGGTAATTTTTAACATTTAATTCTCTCCGTGAGACAAATAAACGAATGCAGACATAAATAAACAAAGATTTACGAGTAATTAGAGGTTGCCATTTTCGAATTTTCATGAATTTTCTTCGTAGATCGGTGTTTTTATCAAATAAAGTATCAAAGAAGAAAAAACACATGAATGTGCAAACGGAAAAACCAAATGAACCATTAAACAAAAATTTACAGGTAATGAGGTGTGCTTAATAATGGAAGGAGGATAGAGAGGGGATGGGGAGAGTTTAGCGGGTAAGAATGCCACACAATGCGCTAGCGCGGCCCCTTCTCAGTATGTACCTTATGTGAGATTTTTCACAAACTTGCCGAAAATGAAAAATGTTATTATATTTTTTCCGTTAATCAATTGTACAAAAAAATTATTTATAACATAGCCAAGCACAATTTACGTATTATGAGAGTTTACAAAAAAAGTTGTATACAAAATAAATCTTAGTAATACTCTTATTGGAAATATTTTCTTTTTATTGAAAAATAATCATATTATTATAACAAAAATTGATATCACCATTATACAAAAATACAACGTATGAACCACACAAGTGCGCTGGAAATACTGCGCAAGGCCTTGGCAAAAAAAACCGGCCAAGTGCGAGTTAGGCTTCGCTCTATTAGGGTTCCGTACGTATGACCAATTAATCTAGTCAATCTCTCGTTTTTGGCTGGCACCGACTCCAAAAATAAGTCATTTGGTATTGTAAATATTTAAATATCAATAATTTTATATTTTTTTATTATAAATTTATTATATTGTGTATACTATAAATTATTATATATACTACATTATGAATCGGCGTTTTCAGTATTTGTTTTTTAAATACAGTATATGGTACATAATATACAGAAATTCTAAATTTCTAACTAGTTTAGTTTTTGAGATAGACTCTGTAACAAAAATGGTCTAAAACTGACAACTGACGGCCCCAGAGTTCTTTATTTTTGAAGATAAAAATGAATAAAAAATATATTTGTACTCTACTCAATGAGCTTCAGACAAGGACACATGCCGGGGTAAGAATTTTTTTGTGGACTCCTTTTTCATATATGGGGCACCCTATGAAAAATAATTCAATTGAATTTCTAATTCAATATTCGGTTTTTGGTCAACATTCTACACAAAATATCCAAGTTTCAGGTCTGTAACTCATTCAGTTTACGAGCTAGAGACCCATGACATATGGACGGACAGACGGACAGACAGCAGAGTGACAGCAATAGGGCTACGTTTTGCCCTTTGGGTACAGAACCCTAAAAACTCGGGAAGATATAGAATTTTCTCTTCCTTCCATCCGCATAAATAACTTTTGCGACATGATATGTATATCTATTTTCCATTTTCACATCTGATATGTACTTCTTAAGATTATTTATGGAATTACCATTCACTTAACCAATTGAGGGTAACGAAGTTAATGTGGTTATGTGAAGAGGTAGAAGAATAATTTTACTTTGTAATACAATCATGCAAAAGTTCCTTTCCATAACGACTATATGGCCATAATCTACAAAATACTATCTCTAATCGCTGCCATCCTACTAAGCAATATCATTGTTTTAAACCTGAGAGTTGAGTTTTTGGGAAGTCAAAATCCTTCGCCAAGATTTTTTTTCATAACCATGCACGGCATTTCCAGTGTGTTCCCGGGCCGAATTTAAAGGTGTGGAGGCCCTTAATTATTTTTCAAAAGTGAAAATTTGTTTTATAATGTTTAAATAATTTATTGCAAAAAAACAAGAGCCTTTCGAACAACATACATTGTTTGAAGTTGAGAAACGAGACGTTTCCTAACATCGGCTTAATTCGATTACAATTATAATGGTTTTTCCATTTTTTTCATGTGAATATCTTCATTTTGTTAGTGTGTAATTATATACTTGTTAGTGTAGTATAGGGTAATTATATTTTAATCGTGTAACTACACACGCGTTGGACTTACCAATTGAAAAGTTTTTTCTCTTTTCATTTATACAATTTTAAAGTAAACTATTTTCAAATACATTGCATATAATCGCCGGTGTTAGCGTCTGGTCCTAAGTATTGCAACTTTCATAAGCGTTTTTAGAAGTTGTAAAAAAACAATATGAGTAGACAAATATTTCTTCTTTCCGGATAAAATGGTCCCCTGAAACTGTGTGAAGTTTAAAGAAAATCGGTGTCCCGAACGTCTGGCCCACCTCTTGTCAGTGCATTTACTGTTCTTATTGAATGCACGCGATACTTTCCCAATAGATCAAAGAATTTTCAAGAAAAACGTATATCTTGTAGACTCATTCGAGTGAGCGTAACTACAGTTTCAATTGGGGCAAGCCGTTTTTGTTCTCGTCGAAATCGCCGTCGTTGCTTGTTCCACGACAAAATATAATTCCCCAATACGATGATTGATCGCCTCGTTATGTTGCGATCGAGCACAGCATCATCGGTCCCGGAGCGAGAGAAAGGCCATTCGTGTTGGCGATTTTCGTAACAAAAAAATTGCCACATATCAGTTCAATCGCCCTCGAGAATCGAAGCGACGATTGAAAGTGATAGTCGCGATAACGCGGTTGCGGACTCACTTCTACAGGATGATGGGACCGTTATGGAGGATAAATGGTCCGTAAGCAATGCCATATTCGAGCGGCTACCATATTATACGGACGCAAGATCGTTCAAGATGAAGACGACCCGACGCGACGTCGTCAATGGTACGGATCCTCGTTACAAGCTTTATTTCCTTCTAAAGATATGTATACGTGCAAAACTAAGTTATCCGTTTCCAAGGTGAACATAAATATACAACCTCCCGTAAAAAAAAAAGCAAAAATGGTCAAATGGTGCGTTACAGTAATCTTCGGTACGCACGTAATTGTAATATCGGATAACAACTTAATTACCTTTGAAAAAGCTTGCGAATGAATCTGCTGTTTACTGGAGAACAGTACTTGACGGAAATGGATAGTTGTCAACATTTGACATGTAAAATCTGTCAAAAAGTGTGGAAAATGTGTGGACAGAACTTGCTTTTCATACTATGATAGTACGTGTGCAGTATCGTGTGAAGAAATCGTTACGCCATGCCAATGTTCCTATTCTCTTCGTTCAATATTTAAAAAGAACTCCTTAAACAATGAAGGATAATTTTACATGGACATATAATCATTTGATTCTATGCACATGTAAAATTACATTCCGTAAAATAAAGTCTTTAAAAACTCTTTAAAATTTACAAGAATACACCAATAAAGAATTCCTCCGAAAATATTGTTATTTGTTTTACCTTGTAAGAAAAATATGGTTTATCTTAAAAATCTTAAAAATCATTATTATTTGTTTCAATTCAAACAATGGTTTTATTATATTTTTTATATCAATCGATTGCACAAAAAATTAAATGGCTTCTCAAATAGCCAAGTTCAATGTATGTTATGTGTACGTATTATGCAAGTGTACGAGAAATACTGTACACAAAATTGTTAAACCTTAGAAATAATTTTATCAAAAATATGTCATTTTTTATTTAAAAAATCTCCATTAGAGATTCTGCACTGATTTCATAATCAAGCACATTCTCGTACTACCTTGAGAAGTATTTATAAGGATGTTTTTTTCGAAACGAATTATTTTACAGTAACCGCAATAATTTCACGTGAAAGCACTCGCTGCCTGTTAAGGAGGTTAAGGTAATGGCAGAAAAATGATAGACCTCTTTGAATAAGATTGTAAAATGGGAATGTAAAAAAAAGTTTGGTAAACTTTTCGTGTTGTTTAAAAACTTGCTTATTGATAAAAAATCCATAATAATGCAAAACATGTAAGTTACATGGAAGCTTATGGAAATCGAGAGACGTATCGCGATATCTCGGTAAAAAACGATGCTAAAAATATGAAATTTTCTACAGTAAATGAAGAAGGATGAATAAGTATGGTCAAATTTTTCACAGATTTTTTCGAAGATTCATTTTAACAAAATTAATTAATTATTCTATCAAATACCTCAGTAACCAAAAATCTGCCAACTTCGTATATGAAGCGTACCCGAGTCCGTGCGCCGCGTCGGGAATTACGAAAATGCATTATACCCAATTCATGGCGGACAAGATTAAAATAAATGTTTAGGGATGGAAGAATTTAATTAAGTTTATACCGCTCGGAAAAAACAACAATTTATTAAATACATATAAAAACATAAATATCTTTTATATTCGTAATATAATAGAATTCAATATCTATAAGATTGCCTTGCACGATTTTAAAGTTAAGGTTCGCTTCACCTTCGTTCACGTCAGTGTTGCTCTCAGCAATCTCGCGTCTTTTTTTTCTCGAGTTAACTTGACTGGTTATTTCACTGTATACTGCTTCAGTCACCCGTTTCCTTCTCCACGTAAATATTTTACTTCAGTTTTTGCTACTCATAATTTCGCCGTGTCACGAATCAGCCATAAAACGTATCGTCTCTAACTTTTGGGTAAGAAAAAGGACTGTAACACCTCAACTTCCTTAATTCAATGCACCGTATCAAACCTCTAAAGAAATCGTTTACGAGAATTTCCAGTGTCTGCGAAACCCTCGAGAACATGATCTATTCTAACCGTACTGCAGATTGATTGAACATTGCAATCTGAACTGGATCCTTCAGTGTCTGTGTATCCTATTATTCAGACTACAAATCCTCTTGTTGGGGAGGGACAATGTAGGGTGGCTGTTTGAACAATATGTCAAAACAATGAACCGAACGAGTCCTCGTGGCTCGTCGAGTGTACAGCCCCGAGACTTCCGAGATACATACCTTGTATATTCAGTACTGCATTTCGGTCTTTGAAATGAGGCCACAGAGCAGATGGGAATGGAGAACTTGAAGCAACTTCCGGCAAAGCCATTACACCCGCACAGAGGCGACCAAATTGCGCTCGATTTTTGCCCATCAAGTGTCGGTTGGTTCGTACTTTAAATCGATCAAATGATACCACGACACACAAGTCGAGATAATGATATTTGGCAACTTAGAATGTTGACGAAGCGAGCAAGCGAGCAAGTTCAAACGGCGTCTATTTCGACTCCATACAGCCATTGCATACGCAATCACACCATTCATGTACAAATGGAGCATCGGAGTGCCTGAAGTACCAACAATTTATAATGAAACTTTGACGTTTGCATTATTTACTTTGATTCACGTTGCAAAGTGAATAATGGCAGGCATAGAATATGTCTCTAATCAAGCACACAACGATGTGCTTTCCTCATTTTGACGACACGTCGCTTAAATGACAGCGCAATTCAATGGTTCAAAAGTGCCAAGTAGAGATGAGTACATCGAAGCACCGGATTAAATGTTGAAGATATGGAAACACAATGGGGTTCAAATTTGCATCGTAATGCAACGAAAATTCATTTTCATTTCTCATTTTCATTATTATCCAAAATAATATTTTGCAGATTTAAGTTGTAGATCGCTGAATATGGATCCTAAAAAATTCATACCTGATATTCCTAGCTTAGATTTACTAAAGGAATTTTGGGAAGTTAAAACAAATTAATTTTTGTTGCATTCTACCGATGCAAACTTCAATGTCATCAAACGCAGATCCTCTATTTTGATCTCGCTTTGAAGAAAATATACCGAGTAATTTCCTAGAAATTCAACATTGTAAAAAATATATAGGCCAAGTTTAAAACATATGTCATATTGATTTTAGACAAAAAAAAAAAAGCAGAGACAAGATCTGAAGGCTTTGTCAAAATCTACATTCCGATTGCCTCAGTTTGTTTCGAGTAGGCGTGAAGCTGATTTCAAAACCGATTCCACTTTCTCAAATGGAAACTCCTATTGTCGAAATCCCGCTTCCACTCCTTTTATTGAAACAAACCCAGTGACCTATCATGACCTAGAAATGAGCTTCGCTCACCGAAAAATAAATAAAAAGAGAATTAGCTCACGGTATTTATGGAAGAAAATAATCATTTTTATGAAATAACCTGTTCTCAATTGGGGCATGACATTCGAAGAAGATTCGGTCGATCGGGCATGCGGTTTCATTCGTGGCAAACTTTTCAAAAACTGCAAACGATATTGCCATTAATGATGATACTTCGCGTTTCAACTAGTTTCGCCGAAGCGCTGTCCGCGTTTTTTCAGGCTTCTCTATTTCCGGAGAAATGTTTTCCAAGATATTGCTGGGCAACGCGAGCGACGATGCATCGTACAAGGAGCCATATCTCTGCGAGCGTGTATTTGACATCGAAGAGAGAGAGACAGAGAGAGAGAGGGGGGGGGAGGGAGAGTGAAAGATCAAGAGAGAAGGAAAGAATGCGATGACGAGAGAACTCACCAGGCAAAAGCGAAGGAGAAGAACGCGATGAACGAAACTCTGAAGCGTGGAGCCCAGAGGGCAGAATAAACTCGATTCCATTTCGAATCCTTCCTTCCTCCCACTACATCGCCCTGCCTTTGCGATGTTGACGTTTCCAAACTGATTTACCCTCAGGAGCACAGAAAGAAGTGTATTGCTAAGTGCCCAAGACGGCAACGTCGAAGCTGTCACGGTTCTGGTCTCCGACGACGACGGGCACAACTGCGATGACGTCGACAATGACAGCAAGAGGATTGGCGATAGAGGCGAAAGTATAGGAGATATATAGAACCATCATCGAAAATTCGTGAACGCGAGGAGGACGTTCGCGTTTCTGACTCTTTTCTCCGCGGATTTATTTGCCGCCTGTTCTCTACACGTTTCTTTCGTCTCTGCGATTTTTACGTTTACTCCTCGTGTTAGAGATATCTTTCTCAGCTTATTCGAGTGGATTCTTGGATGTTATTGTACCTACGATTCGGCATCTCCGTAAAATTTACATTCACCTATGCCACCGACGGCAGTGGACGCGATGTGCAGCTTCGCCGATCTCTCATGTTAAACAGTTTCGGCCTGGAGCGTTACATAGATGGGCGACCGCATAGCCAGGCACTGGCTTACACGAGAATTGCCGAGTGGATAGCAGTTCTCGCGAGTTTCCAACTGTAAACATATTGCAATGTCAATTAAACATGGCCGCCTCGATCAGCACAAATCCTTCAGTTTCTCTGTGCCCTCGTGCCAATGTGATACAGTAGTGCATCAGAAAGCAGCTGTTGCCGTAAACAACTTTGAGGAATCTCTCCGGAATTGGGAACAGTGCGGTGACAAGTGTCGGGGTAAAGCTGAAAAAAAATCTGCTACCAAGTACGTATTGGTATACGCATTAAGTACGGTTCTGTAGTCATTTGTTAGTGCAGACATTTGAAGTATCAATGATTAACTAATACTTAGTTATTATAATTGTGTATGCTGGACCACAATAATTTATTACATACTAATTTCGATTGCACTCAATCATCCGGAATTATAATACTCTAAAAGTACAGGCGGAGTGAAGGCGGCTCGATGTATGGTATTTTATTAACGAGGCTTTGAACAATATGCGCCATAGTTATTAGTGTAATGCTCTTAGGGAGTTTCCATTAAGTCGACAATCTTCTAATTTTTTAAACGTAACTTAAGGACTTTCGGGTTACGTCGTGAAGTGTTACCTACCATTTGATTCAAATTTATACAGTAAATTCTTTCTCATATACTGAATGCACCTTCCAAATTCCAAATCGATCGTCTACACCGTTCCTATAAAATTGACAATTAAAAAAAACCCTTTTTAACATAAACAGATATTTGAACTGCCTACGCTCATCGCTGAATGACAGTTTTACGTACGAAATTGTGTGAAAAAATGTTTAATGTTTGGAGGAAAATTTGGAGGATACATTCAGTATATGACAAAGAATTTACTGTATAAATTTGAATCAAATGATAACCTTTGTTAGGTGTCCCGAAACTTCTTAACCGAAATTGCAGATCCCTTTAAAGCTCGATAATTCACAAATGGGACTTAAAAAATAAAAAATGGTGAATGGGACCTTTATTTAACTTTAAAAGAAGCAAAAGAACATTGCTCTCATTTACATACACGAAAAAATTCGAAAAAAAAAATATTTTCAAGATTGCTATGAATTGAAACCCCCTGCCTGAAACACCTACTTTTAAAATTTCATGAGATTTTGCAAGTAGATGCTTCAAATAAGGATCTCAGTTGCAGTCTGTTTGAAAAGAGCGTATACGGCAAAACTCGAAAACTATTTGGGAAAAGGTATTGAAAAAAATACACACACCGACTAAATGATATAAACCGTGATGCTTTGATATTAATAAGTCGTTCAATCGCCTCCACTAATAATAATCGCCTAACATGTCCGAGGCATACTTCCCACTAATTTCATGGCATAATCTGGTGACCTCCATATTAGTAAAAGCTGTTGGAATAATTGCTTGACATTCCAGATCTTTTGTGTCTATTGGTGCAGGTCAGGGGTGGCCGGCCTTTTAAAGTGTGCGGTCAACACTACGATTCAAAATAACCCTGGCGGTCTCCCATCGGCAACAAACCAACAGAAAAAGTTGGGTTTATTTAAACCCAAACAAACCCTACAATATTTATTCAATGAAAAATTTCTAAACTAGTTTTACAGACCGTTTTACAGAGTCGACCGCGGTCGACGCTATGGCCACCCCTGGTGTTGGTAGACCAGGTATGATTAATGGGAGAACGTGCCTAAGGAGCTTTGTCCGAAAAAATGACGTCCCAAACGCAGTCTAAACTTTCTTTCATCCAAGTGAATCTTTCATCGACGTGTTTTTCGGACAATAGCAGTTCGTCTGTGACCACCGTCGAACGACAACTAACGCTTTCTATACTAAACGTCTTGATAAAATGGTCCCGCTACCTGATCGCACGCGAATTTGTCAGACTGCAATATATAGCATATTTTTGAAAACACATTTTTTTCGAGTTTTTTTTCTCTTGTACTTATGTGCATGCATATACGTTTAGAGCTTTTAGAAACTATGAGATTGTGACAAAAGAATAGACGAACATGACGAAGTTAAAAGGGTTCTCTGATTGATTACGGAACTCTAAAAAGGATGAGATCGTAAAAACCTGGAGGAACACACAGCCCATATTTTCGGCGATATAAATAAAACGAGCACATAGCCGTCCGATAATAGCATCGATTGATCAAATCGCAACGACACCTGCCTTTGCGTTACGGCAAAGCATCGACCATGTAAACATGAGACCCAATTGAGATGGGGCTAAATCCAACTATCCTCGTCAAGAGTAGAAACACGAGTCAAGATCATCGGACAATATTTTCTCGCAAACTTGATGTGAAGTGGAAGGAGATGATGGAAATTTTCACCTTGATGTATAGGTGTAACGTGCCCACGTCCCGCGCACATAAGATACCCGCTAAATCCCAGGGATCTTTTTCGCTTAATCCTCCGTTGGGGATGCGGTCCAAGAGTACCAATGTTAACCTTATACGCGAAGGAGCGTACCAGTAGCCAAGATTTTTTTCCTCCGTAAATTTCGTCTATTCCCCCGAGAGATATATATTCAGCCAATCGCGGAGGCCGCACCACGCCATATCGGTTACAATCGTCCTGGTATTTTCCTCACTTATCTATTCCATCTGCTACATTCCAGCACTTACATGTACGTAGAGCTGACAGATATATATATATATATATGCAGGCCCGATATAATCTCAGTCCTCTTTCCCTTATGTCTTATATCCAGACTCGAAGACGCTAAAACCTTCTTTCTCTTCCGCAACATCCTCACGAGCGGCTGCTGCGGCTCTTTTCACGTTTGTACCAAGATATCCAGATTTTCTGTGATAGACGAACGAAATTTGAAGTTGCATACATAATCGGAGCAATGCAATATAATGGATAAACAATACGCATCCGTCGTGTGTGGTTGTGGGCGCAAGTCTACAAAAGTGTGAGCATGTATAACAGGGCGAATGTAATATCGTAGCGAATCATCCGACCACTTTTCCAATCTAGAAATCACATCCCAATATTGGCTTGTACTATGTTGAATTTAGCGTTGCATGATGTTCTTGCATATTCATGGACAAATATGTTTTTGTTACGCGACGGTATCAGATACCTTGGCATAGAAGTACGCTGTAATTTGAACATGGCACGCCACATCGAATCCATCATAAACAAAGCACGCAAAATAACATATATCCTGTCAGGAATTTTGGGCTTGAACAGTAAAATAAATGAAGATATAAAATACAAACTCATTAGAGCCTGCATCCTACCTATACTAGACTACGGATTAGGCTGCTTACTCCCATTGTATAGCGACAATAATATAAATAAGTTAGTTACCAAGAAGTTTTCCAACGCAAGTACTATATGAAATGCTAAACGAGGTGAGCTTTCGCGAAAGAGCCAAAAGTAATTTCGCAGCATACCTCAAAAAACTAGCAACGTTGGACGATAACCTAAACGGAATCGATAACGAGGACCCAAGACCATAAAACTCAGTGCTAGAGCAAACACTTTAGCATACACCTACTCACCATACCATCTGTAAATCAAATTCCATCCCATACCTTCATCACATAGAGTCGCGAAACATCGAACTATAAAAGCACGTGCTAGTCAGGAACGACGAACAATGCAAGTCAACAATAGTCGTAAGATAAATATATGATAATTAGTCACTTAGGATCCTATCACACATGTTCGATCAATAAAAGCCATAGCGGCACACTGTATATACACACAACAAAGAATAAATAATCATCATCATCAACATGTTTTTGTGCGCGCATGCGAGTATTCATATATATACAATGTGTGTCCCAAAGGTCATGAAATATATTTGTTTACCGCGTCCCGACAGGTCGTAGCCTGTTCGGGCCGTTCGAGTTAGGTGCGGCGGGGGGAGCATCGGTGGCGTCAGGATCACTGATTTAGTGCACCCCTGTTTTGAGACCACGTTATGGCGGATACTTTCGAACAATGTTAGGCAATCAAGTTCTGCACAAAACTCGACGAAACAGGTGCAGAAACTCATGAACTACTTAAACAAGCCTATGAAGATTGCGGAAAAGGGTTATCCGCGTGCGAAAAGACATCGCCGCTACCTGGCGGTTGCACCACGACAATGCGCCCAGGCACACGTCTCGCTGCGTTCGTGAGTTCCTGGTGATGCATAAGGTGGAAACGCTGCCGCAGCCACCCTAAGGTCCAGACCTCGCTCCTTGACGTCTTGTTGCCCAAGGTCAAAAACGTACTCAAAGGACGCCATTTTGACAGTATTGAGGCTATCCAAGCAGCTGTGACAACAGCTTTAAAGTAGATTCCCATCAAGACCTTCGAGAGGGCGTACCGGGCATGGGAGAGTAGGTGGAAAAAAATGTGTAGATGCTCATGGAGAGTACTTTGAAGAATATTAACCCTTGTACAGATATTGTTAATAAATCTTTAAAAAATATATATATATTGGGTGACTTTTGGGACACACCATGTATATATACAGTGACTGGCCAAAATAAGAGGCCACCATACACGAAACAAGCTTTCGTCCTCAAAAGTATAGAGAAAATAAAAAAAACTTGCGCACTTTCGGCTTAAATATATCTCCTTCAACCCAGTTATCATATTTGTAGAATATAAAGTAATATGTTTGATACATTTTTTTGCTTTTTTTTTAGAAAGACAATAATCCGTAAGCACAAAATAGAGAACACATTACGTTTTTAAGAATAAAATACAATATTTTTTGGAAATAAACAATTAACGTTTGGTGTAGCCGAGCTTTACCTTAATTACTGCCGAAAACCTTCTCGACATGCACTCGACGGGATTTTTAAGGTATTCTCCGCCCTCTTGTTAAGTTTTTTTTCAGCGCTGCGAAGAAGTTTTCTTTAGTTGTTGTAGAGTTCAATCGAGTGTTTTCATGTTTTATTTTTCTTAAAGATTTTGAGAGTTTTCTTACGATATACTTGCACACCATCAATGTGCGCGCGAAATAAAATTAAGTGCCAACATATGCACTTTCTATATACGCGAATCAAAATTTTTTTAACTTCGTTTAGCAGGTAAAAGCCTTTAATTGAACGTGACTATGCAATGAATAAAAAGAACCGCAGGGTTTTGTGATATGGATCAATGATATTTTTGCCTATTTTTAATCTTTTTCAAGTCAACGAAGTCACGGTTGAAAATTGTTTCTCATCGTCCCGCTGATTCTAGCGCTTATATATATATATATATATATATATGTTACTCCGTTACTGTTTACATATATATATACAGTAACGGAGATAGAAAATAAAATTTTTAGCACACGGTGGCCTATTTCGCAATTTATCGTCGGGATTATAGGATTTTCAACCTTCGCAGGGAGATATAAAAACAAAAAACTTCGAGAGGCTGTCCCACACTCACCAACCGCTCTAAATATATAAATCGATCGGGGGATTAAAATCGATAGCCTGTACCGAAACGCGAGTGAGCGAGAATCAATGAGGGATATACGTATAGAGATTAAAAAACGTACAAGCGAAAAACAAAAATAAAAAAGACCATAAAAACCGCATACAAAAGCAGAGCTTAGTCGGGTAAGTGTACAGATGGTCGGAGCTAGTATACCGAACGAATTTGCCAGCGTACCTACGAATGTGACCAGCACGATTCCGCAACTGACAGAAAAATATTGACCCTTCAATGAAATATGAGCACACTTCTCCCGTCTCTCTCTCCCTTCTTCCTCCCTCCCTCTCTCTCTCTCTCTCTCTCTCTCTCTCTCTGATTATACACGTCGAAACTTTCAAGCACTCGGGTCCCTCAATGAACAAATGTAACACGTGCTCGTGTGTATATTTATACGGGACTTTTCACGTCGCAAATACAGCAGCTAAGAATAAAGAACTGCGCCGTCAGATTTATATATGTGTATACATATTTAATATTCCCTTGTACTACTTTGCGGGCTTTTACATTCGCCCATCCAAGTATTGCCACAATCCGATCTACTTACTATAAACCCTCGAAGATGCATACCGACCACGCATCAGATTTCTATAAAATCTACTGTGAATTGTGGCGTGATTTTTCCTTACTTTCTTCCTCGAACATCGACGTTTTGTTATATTAACACATCGTTTTTCAGTACTTTTTTTCACTTACCATTTTTTGGATATTTGGCATAAATCAATGAAATACGAGTACCCGTAACTCGATGTATCATCACTATTATAATGTGTACAAAAGGTACACGATAATGTTTGAACCGATCGAGTTTAAATTTCAATTAACGAAATGATAATTGGCGACGTGTCTGGCCGGGTTCAGATATTTCGGGCTCGTCCACTTCCAATGAAATAATGCACATCCCCACGAAATTATGACGAGAAATGTGTGCGAGCATAAATTATACGAAAGCAAATTTGTAAGTGCCGCGCTCGCGCTCCTTTGCATAGATAGATATTTTCAATTATTTGAGCGTGTGGCATCGCTTAATCCACCAATATACGAATTAATTGGCAGATTGCCAATTAATTTAACCGATTTTCATCGTCGAAGGTGTAACGCGCAACGCCATTTTTCATTGGCGAAGATGATGCTACTCGTATTTTGATCACTCAGTGACCATCCACGTCACGCATGTTTGCCTTGGGCCAATTCTTGAATGCATCGGAGTGGGACGACAGTCTTCCTGAGTTTCCGATGGTAATCACAACGGCAAATGTTGAAATTTAGCGACGTGCATCTACCCTGGCTTTCCAAAATTTCCCTATCCCCTCATGCAAATTCTCGAACTATCAGTAAAAATTGAATGGGTCAGGAAAAAATGGCTATGGGCAACCAATTTCCTGGGGAGTCTCTCACGAACTGGAAATAATTAATTAACAAGTATGGGGTGAAAAGTAAGACTGATCGAATCGTAAAAGCCCGCAAAGGCATACGTAAAACCTTGGGAAAAAGGAAGAATTCAGTTATCAAGTGTCGCCCACGCCGAACGAGAGTCTCATAATTCCGTGTTAGCCCATCTTTTTATAAAATATAAAAATATTGGGTGAAGTAAAAAGTTCTGAGCGTTTTCCGCTAGATGCCTTTAGTGAGCCATATCTCACGATGTATACATCGCATCGGGTCATACTATACGGCGATTTAAAGGTGACATTACGCTTCAAAAAAAGTTCTTTGACAGTTTGTGTTTGGTGAAGCCAGTTGTGTGTTACAGCGTTCCAAAATGGAGGTAAAAAAAAAAGAAAATTCGATACATTCTTCAGTACCACTACGACCAAGGTGAAAAGGCGGAGCAGGCGGCCAAAAAAATTTGTCCTGTTTATGGACCCAATACAGTATCGAATGCAACAGCAAAGCGGTGGTTCCAAAGATTCCGTTCTGGTAATATGGACATCGAAGATGAGGCACGCTCTGGTAGGCCAATCGTCGAAAATGTCGATAAAATCATGGAAATCGTCGAGTCGGACCGGCATGTGAGCACTTATTCCATTGCCCAGGAACTGAAGATTAGCCAGAACACCGTTTGGAACCATTTGCATAAGGCTGGTCTCAAGAAGAAGCTCGATGTATGGGTGCCACATGAATTGACGCAAAGGAACCTTTTGGACCAAATTGATGCCTGCGATTCTTTGCTGAAACGTAACGAAATCGACCCATTTTTGAAGCGGATGGTGACTGGCGATGAAAAATGGGTCACATACGAGAACAACAGCCGAAAAAGATCATGGTCCAATCGCGGTGAGCCAGCCCAAACGATCGCCAAGCCCGGATTAACGGCCAAGAAGGTTTTGCTGTGTGTTTGGTGGGGTTGGAAGGGAATCATCCACTATGAGCTGCTCTCATCGGGCCAAACACTCAATTCGGACCTCTACTGTCAACAACTGACCAGATTGAAGCAGGCGATCGACCAGAAGCGGCCAGAATTGGCCAATAGGAAGGGTGTTGTTTTCAATCAAGACAACGCCAAGCCGCACACATCTTTAACGACGCGCCAGCAGCTCCGAGACCTTGGATGGGAGGTTCTATCGCACCCGCCGCGTAGTCCAGACCTGGCACCAAGTGATTATCACCTTTTCAAGCATTTGCAAAATTTTCTTGATGGTACAAAACTGGCCTCAAGAGAGGCTTGTGAAAATGAGCTGATCAAGTTTTTTACCAATAGGGACGAGGACTTCTTCAATCGCGGAATTATGAAATTGCCTTCAAAATGGAAAAAAGTTATCGAACAAAACGGCGCATTTTTTATCTAAATCGGATAATCCTAACTATGTTAATTTCATCGTCGAAATAAAGCGAAAAAACGCTCGGAAGGTTTTACTTCATCTAATATAATAAAACATAGAGCAAACTAAGGCAGATAATTCATAGACAATTCCCAGAGCACACAATTAGACGAGAAAAAAAAACATGAAGAAGAGAACAATTAAAGAGAACCCAAAACGATTAAAAGTGGAAAAATCCTCGAACAATGAATAATTAACAAAAATCTCAATGGCCAGTTGGCGAAACTCTTAACAGAACCAACCTACAAATGTTCCAACAGCCCAGTAAAGGTACATACAATGAAACACGAGCATGTATTTCCCATTAATTAGTTTCTCGGAATTTCCCAGGTCATCATTTTCATCTCAGTGAATAGGTGGGAAAAAACGCTTCTGTTCCCCTTTTTCGCTATTGATGCAAGGCATCGCGTGTATAAAGCTTCGCTCCAGTTGCCTTTCGACGAACAATGAAAAAGTTGACGGAAATTCAAGTGCGACGGAGAGGGAGCGAGAGAGTGAGAGGAGGGGGGACGGGTGAAGATCGTCTATAGTTACAGTTTTTTACTTCCTGTGTTGTTTCGTTTTGTGTTTTTTTTTTCCTCTTGCCTCTTTATTTTCCGTATAATAATACAAAAGGAAGCTTTGTAGAGGGATTCCCGGAGTGCATACTACACATGAATGAAACAACGGGGAAATGGCATGTTCGCATTCCAGTATACATACATATCCATGAGCGCAGTTCATACTTGCTCATATTGTTTCAGACGGTATACACTTGAAAACGTGTGCCAAACACCGCAACGCTGCGAGAGCAGCAACGAAGAAAAATGAAACGAGGCGACATATGGAACGGAGGAAATAAAAAAAAAAAAGGTTAATATTCGCCGGCATCACACTGACGTATACCTTCGGTTTCCGGAAATCGATTTTCTCCTCGGCACTCCGTGCCATTTTATTTCCGTCCCACTGCGTGCGTCGTTACGAGCACGGGAGACGAACAAAGTTTGAGAGAAGGAGAGAGATGCGAAAAAAAGAACATTTTCCAGAATGCTCAATGAATTGTTGAATTAACTGGCGTTTATTTGAAGAAAAAAAAAACTAATGAAACGTCCGGCTGTTCTAACAGGAAATAGCGGAATGATAGCCATAGGATGAAAGTTCAAAGATACTAGAAATTACATATACATATATTTTATTGTAAATGATAAGTAAACGAACCCCCCCGAAGAATAAGGGCTGTCCTCCATATTTTTCGCCAATGATATTGCGTCGATGCCCCTCAATAAAAGGAATAGGCACTCCAAAGAGAAATAAAGAAATAAATCAGTTATTTGACGCGTCTACATAAGCTTGAAGTTTCTAAAATACGATTTTTCTATTGCATAGTTTCATAGCCTCAAAAATTCTAAAAACTGACCGAGTTTTGATTATTGTTTTTAAGGTGAGAGCGCCCGTTACGCTAAAGTGCATTTTTTTCTTTTGCTTTTTTTCTCGAAACTATTTTTTATGAAGCGGCGTAAGTCGTGTATCTCAAAATCTATTCGTCCGATTAACTCCAAATTCGAACAGGGATATTTTATAACATCTTTTATCGTATGACAGCATGATTTTTTATGCGTTTATCTATTTGTTCATAAATGATCAGTCGTCCTTTTTTTCGGTCGAAAATCGAACCTTTTTTGTCCGCCATTTCCGTAATTTTCAAAATTTCACAGAAACATCCGGTCATACGGAAGTTAATTATCATAAATATTACAATTGCAGTTACAAAAGCCACAGCAGACACAAAAGTCGATTTTTCAATTTTTTATTTCAGTTCACCCAAGAGGCCAGAACCACCTATATAAATTGCCCATGGAGCAATGGCCGCGCTATGTTTAGATAATAATAACTGCATTGTTTATCGATATTCTTTGTGTGTAAAATCCCGACTTCGTCATGCCAATGCCCTCATCAGGAAAGAATATTGGAAAATGACCTGTTTTTTGGGGTCCAAGCTTATGCAAACCCGATAGAAATAAAATGGAACGTACGGAGGAAAACTGTCAGCACCAGAGAGAGAGAGAGAGAGAGAGAGAGAGAGAGAGAGAGCCCTTGGCAGAAGTTTCATCGTAATACGAGCATACAGCCGTATCGAGGCCATAATTATGCACCGACTATAGACGAGGGACGATATGATACGAGAAAGTACGGGACAAGAACGAAAGAAAGAAAAAGATAAAAAGATATAGCGGGTTCGTTAGCGTAACAACGTGTGTACCGCAACGGAAACATATTCGAGCCGGTCGATGGACAAAGACACTCATCGCCGTTACGCTCGCAATTCCCTCTCGTCGAAAGTTCTTTCTTGTTCCTTCTTTTTTTAAATTTCTCCACAATGTTTTTTCTCTTTCTTTTATTCATTCGCGTGCGCACGTACCTTTCCATCCAGTGGTGCAAGTTTAATTAACGAATCGTCTTCTGTACGTGACGGGCTCTTTGCATCATATATTTATACATATATATATATATATGCTTCGATTTTGATGAGGGTTGGCGGCATGTTTGTAAAGTGGATAAAAATAACCAACACGTATTTTTTTTATATCGGCAGAACCCTATTTTTACGGGGTTAAGCATACCCGTGACAATTACACTGACAGAAAAATTCTTTTCATATTAACTAAATTCGAGTTAACTACATGTTTCGTGAAATCAAATTTTTCCTATTGCATTCCATTATTAAAATGATTTATTTTAAATATATTTATTTATGCAAATCAAGATCTGTTTGATATCGTCTAATAACTACATATTTTATTTATTCCTAATAAATCTATAATTTGGTTTCATCTGATAGTATGAGACAAAAGAGACAGACGAAAAAATGGTACACGATTCAGTCACTCAAAAATCTCATGGCTTTGTTTTCATAAGAAGACTGTTGTAACATTCTGCAGTTGAGGAAAAGAGTCATTCAATAGATAAATTTTCGCGCCTGTTAATAAAAGGCACGACGATGCCTTTCGTTTTTTGTTTAAATAACAGAATTGTTAGTGAAAAAAAAGAAATTTAACTTTTTTCACCGTACTTTTATGTCATGAACCTATATTCCTTTCTCGTATTCATGCGATATATCGTGTTTTATCTTTATTTATTTCATTTCAATCCAATCTTTATTTATTTCATGTGAATATATTTAATATTTGAAAAAATAGCTTGAGCAAAAAAAAAAACTTAAAACGTAGTAGACTGTGAGACAAGGAAAAAACCTATTTTATTTGAATAGATCGAATTTAAATTAAATATTTTTTTTAGCAGCGTAGGGTTTTTTTCGTTTTTCGTCTATATGCTATTCTCGTCACATGTACGAAGTTATATTCCAATGAAACGAAAATCTTTCTAAGTACGCATGCAAGAGACGAACTTTCGAAATAAACAAATAAAAATATTTTTGCCGTTTGCACTTTATTTCTATCTCCTCCCGCTCAAGTTATAGCCAAAAAAAAATAACGAAAATTCCGAGGAGTCCGTTTGACCTCTTGAGAAAACTGATGCACTAGATTTTCAGGATTGTCGATAATATTTTGAGCTTCGTTGGTACAATTTTGCTAGTTCTATGTAAAAAAAAACCCCCAAAATCCCAATTCCTTCGTCATTTTTCTATAAAAAGTCTCGAAATATGCATGGATTCGGTGCATCAATTAATAATTTACAATTCATCCTAAGGTAACAACAAACTGTAAAGTTTTTTCCAAAAAAATTTCAAAGCCGTCGATTCATGTGATCAAATCTTACGAACGAACAAGCAAAAGAAAAAGGAATAACACAGAAGAATCGTACAGCATATTTTTTACGTAACTGCACACATTTTTTCCCCGTATTTCTTCGACTTAACTGTGCTCGACGCGTCCGCGGTGTGCGCGGTCGGTGCACGCAATCTCAAACTGATTCTGGCACGTTTTTCATGGCTAAAAAAATAGAACGTAAACTGTACAATTGTTGTCAGTCAATTGTAACCAAAGGCAAAGTATCTTCTCTATTCTTTTCCGTATCTAAGCATCCCATGAGAAACGTATACGTGCACCTGGAACAATAAAGTTCACCGGGGAATCATCAATATTCGTCGTTTGGTTTTTTGTTCTTTCCTTTTGAACTATCGGGATCGGGAAGCTTTTACGAATACTCAGTCGAGAACGAACGATTGAGAAAGATAGAAAGAGAGAGAGGGAGAAAAAGAGAGAGAGAGAGAGAGAGAGAGAGAGAGAGAGAGAGAGAGAGAGAGAGAGAGGGAGAGAGAGAGAGAGAGAGAGGGAAAGAGAGACATTTTATCATGATTTTTCTACCCGCATAAGGTTTCCGCATCTCATTCTTATTTGGAATATCATTCACCAGTGCAGAATATGTTCTCTGGGGTAGCTGCGGCATTTTCGAGCAGGTATATATATATAGTGTAAGCATAGTATGGAAAGATGGCATTTCGACTTTCATTCGGACAACCATCGGAAAAACCGTTAGTCGATTTTTGCACACTACCCAGTGTCAGTAGCAAGGTGCGGTGAGAATCCAAGCAAGGAGAAGGAGATCGTACGTGCCGTCTACTTCAGTTTGGAATATATTTCGAAACTTGTACGACGAGAACGACGAAGACGACGACGGGTGAAGAGTACGATGGAAATCAGTATTATTATTCTATCACCCTACGTCTTATTCGACGTTTTCGTCGTCTCACGTGTTTCTCGTACGGGTGACTGCGACACGCCCAGGGAAATCTCGACTTTCAAATCGCGAGCTAACACACCGAAACCCTGGCTGCCTAACCTGGTCCCAACGACAAACTTTGGGAAAACAGGGTGTAAAGCCGACGACGAGGATGGACGGACGGGAGGAGAGCTTTTGGCTCCAGAGTATACACGAAAGATCTTCCGTACTCACCAGCGGGATGGTAATATATATATATATACATCCAATATTTATTCTTATATGCATATATATATATATATATGTGCATATATTGCGACGTTGCGTCACAAGTCGCCGCTCGCTCGAAATGTCCACCCCCCCCCCCCCCCATCCGCCCGCACCTTCCACGTTTAAACGTACTGCACTAATCTTTATTTTGTTTTTCTTTGAGCATATTCGATGACCGAGCGAGATAATAAGGCCCCGCGCGGCTTGCCAACGCATTGCACTAGGATCTAAGCCTGTCCTATGAGGAGTCACCATTGAGGAGGAGAAGACCTCACCCACATTATGGAGAAAAATTGAGCTAGTATCCGGCCTTGTCCCCCGGAGTGTGACGGCAGCATCCAAACTCCATCCCGCGATATACCCCTTCCACCTCTTTCTCGCAACATCACCTCGAGAATACGCCCCCCCCCCCCCCTCGCGAAGATCCGTCACCGAACGCACGAATGCAGGGGGCACCACGCCGAAACGCCACCAGCTGCCACACAGGGATGCACCATCCATCATGCCAAACCAAGTTATTGAGTCCCTCGAATGTCCCTCGTCCAACACGGCTACGCCGCCCCAGCCTGTCATACTGGAGCCGAATTTCGTTGCATACGCGACAAAGCCTCCATGTCGAGAAATAGGAGTCATCCAGAGCACCAGTACAGTCCACCGAGTATATGGGAACTATCAAGCACGAACCCACATCGTCCATTCACGAGGATTCCACGGCCAAGGCGCGCCGTGACGTCCAACTGCTGTCATCCGTCGTCACGCCGCGTAATTATTACGCGAATGACCGGTACCCTTACCCGTGAAGAAATTTCACCGGGCATTCCCTACTTTGTGTCGGGCTCTGTGTCAGGCTTGCCTCGTGAGATTCGCCTGACTGGGCCCTTTCACGAAACAGACCGGGAAGATCACAAAATCGTTTTTTACGGCTTACACTCTACATTTGGAAACTAGAATGCTGTGGCTAGAATAGATTGCGAGAAAGCCCACAGTCCACAGTGGACCCGTGTCGAACCAAGTCCTCGCGTTCTCTTGTTTAAGTATCAGTGCCACCCAATACTATCTTTTTCAGAGTTTAGCTCGCCAGTGTAAAACGACTTTCCTCGTTATTTTCCGGTCAGCTCCTGCTCAATTTCTGACAAGGAAGGGACAGATCGAGCCCTGTTTTAAGGCCTGTTATATAGCAAATCCGATCCCGACTCGGCAGCCTGTCTAGTTCCTGACATTGTTTAGGGAAAGCAGTACTTTTCTCCCAAACTAAATTTCTACACTAAATGCTCTTACTAGCTTTTACGAGCCCACCTATTCTTCATATTCAAAACTGCAGACTTTTACCACAACACCGTTTACCATTCCTCGAGGACTGCGCAACCACCCACAGCTACTCATTTCCTCGTGCACTATTGCATCGCGTCTCGTACGAAGTCACAAAGATACAGTGAAAAACCTGTGCCGATACAGGCGAATATATTTTATCTGAGTCTCAATATTCACATGATCATTACGAAAGGATTGTCCGATACGAATAATCCATTCCGTATATGTGAGGCAAAATATTACGTCGTTCGACGAACAATCCCATCGCCACTCATAGTTCACTGGAACATCGTCTATCCTTGGTTGAAGTGGTGATTCTCAATGCAAAATGCCGGAGTATCCCGTTCTCGTAAGCTCCATCCTTTAGATACTTCCTCCTCGCACAGATTCAGGCCGCGCTTGCCTATGCAAAGTTTGCGCGAAACCATAGGCAAGAGAGTACATGCAGAGTAGAACGAAGAAGCCACGCGGGGCCGAGGCTTTCGGGAGGAGAATGGCGCACGTCTTCGGGCGCGTCGAAGCTTCTAGGACGCCACCGATGACGGCGCTCGCAGGGAGAAATAATGCTCGCGGTGGAGGTGGTACTGGCGATGGTGGGAGAAGAGAAGCCATAACATGAACCAAGATTGGCTACAGCCTGTACGTTCGCCTCACACTCCCCTCATTTGAATTTAGATTCGTCTCTTGGTCCCATAGCATGTATACGTATATATATATATATATATACATGTGTATGTGTGGGGGCGGTTATGTATGGGTATGTGTATATATATATCCTTGAACTTACTGCGGCAACACACGAATGTACATCGTAAATATACATCCAAGCTTTCCTCGTAGCAACTCTCATTGTAGCATCAATACAACCGAAAAATTTCTCGCTGTTGGCCGTGATGCGCAACACGGCTCGCTCTGAGCCAACACGACAACATACGTATCAAAGCTATGTACTCGATATAACTCGTCCTATATGCATTTATAAGAGAAACTTTCGCGCCTCGAGTTTCACGCAATATCGTATGTATGCGAGAGGGAGTGAGGGAAAACGAGAGGGCGAGGGAAAAAAGGGAAAAACTCGCAAAGCCAGTCCAATTTGCATGATTTGCATGATTTTTTACCTTCCAATGAATAATCAGTCGTAGTAACAGCGGTACACACTGCGGAACATACACCTAGGGCACTTTTCGCGAAGCATTCCTGTGTGAACTCTTTTATTGATTTACGGTAACGCATCTTGCTGTAATTCCACAAAATGGAATTGGCTTCGGGTCCGCCCCAAATTTGAAAGTGATTCGAAGGTGAAGATTCAAGTTTGAGGCAATGTACGAACAATGCACTTGATGCTAGGGATAGGAAAAAGTGAAAACGAAAGAGATACGGAGAGACAGACACACTTACCGACAGAAAGAAAGAGAGAGAGAGAGAGAGAGAGAGAGAGAGAGAGAGAGAGAGAGAGAGAGGGATAAACCCTGATCCTTTAGTGCTCGAGTCTCCAACCGCCATGGAAGTCACTTGGTCGTCGTAACGTAATCTGCATCTAACTATTTTCGCGATTTTTTTTTTGCTTATTTTGCCGAAAGAAATTTTGGGTGTATACGCGTCCATTGATCCTACGTATACGACAAAATTAATGCGCCTTGGAAAATACAGTTTAATCCACAATTTGGATTGGAAATACGGTTTCAGCTTACCTCGACCTCATACTTACAAGTTACTACTATGTATACGGCTAATAGGAAAGAATGGCCGTGAAATATCTCTTTCCGTATGGTTGGATAGGACCACCCGTGCAGAAATGTGATTGGGCATTCCCTACTTTGTGTCGAGCCCCTGGCGGACTTGCCTCGTCCGATGTACCTGACCGGGCCCTTTCATGGAAGGGCCGGGAAGATCACAAAAACATTTTTTACGGCTTACGCTTGATGTTTGGAAATGAGAATATTCTCGCCGAGATGCATTGCAAGCAAGTACACTTTCACGTAATATATTCCCGGCCAAAACATTGACTGAAAAGTGGATTCTGACTTTAAGAACTATGTATAGCTGCTTTGCTTCTCACCCATGAAAGATATTAATAATTGATTAGGATGAAACTAATACATCTGTTGTAATTCTATTTACCATTATATGTATTTTTTTCATCAATGATAATCTACGAGAATAAAAATGCTTATTATAAATAACGGTATTACAATAAGTATTAATTTGAACAGAACGAATAACCACATTATACAATGACGCAAAAATATAATGCCGGTAGTTCGCCGTTTTTAATCGCGATCGATGTTGCCTTGTCAGGAAATATCAATGTTTTAGCCGGGAAGACATTACCTAAATTATTTCGCCAACAATCCGCCATAGGTGGCTTGAAGCGAAGCGCTTCGTGTAACCAATGTACCATCGTACAACGGCCACGTACAGAAGTGCTATGCTTACGGCGTGCACTTACGTGCAAGGGCCCTGTCAGTAAACCAGCACCTTTGTCGTCATTTTCCGATCCTTTTCATCATCAGTGCTCGGTTACTTCTCGACGATCGATTCCCTATAACTTCCGTGGTCATTTCCCGGCCAGTTCATGATCAGTTCCCGAAAAAGGGAGCAGTCGATCGGGACCTGGTCTAAGGTCTGTTACATGGCGAACTTCATCCACGCTGGAAAGCTTGACCATGTCCTGGCATGATCTAGGAAAGGCAGATAAAGTGCAGAACTTTTTCTTGGCTTAAATTTCTACACGGGTCGCAGCAAATTCGACATCAAGGACAGTCCTCATAGTATACCCCGCCACATTCAGCATTATATACACGCCAATGTCTTTAAAATCACTTTTGGATGAACAAGAGCATATTTATATAAATGTCATTTCGAGGAGCGAACCGACTGTAAAATAAAGTTAAAAATTCATTAAAAAAAATAGTTCAAACCGTCTTTAGAATAGCCAACTCGTGGTCAATGTTACACAGATATAAGCGGGTTTAAATAATACGTTTCCCACAAATATATACATATATGTATGTGTGTGTGTGTGTGTGTGTGTATTCGACGAGATTGTTGGAAAAGATCGAGATGCATCGGTGAAACGCGCGAAAAGGAGAAGTTGAAAGGAACACGAGACAGGAGAAAAATGGGAAAATGTAGGAAGCATCTGGATCGAGCCAAGAGACCGGATATGCCGCACATACAGCGCTGAGATCAGCGCATCAGTGCAAGCGTGCAAGAGCGAAAGAGAGCGAGAGAGAGAGAGAGAGAGAGAGAGAGAGAGGGAGAGAGACACGGATGTGGATATCGCGATCTCGATTTATGCCAAGCCAGCAGGGAACGGAAAGATAAGTACGGAGCTATTTTAGAAATACGTTCGGTCACCCCGTGTGCGCGCTCAGTCGGAGACAAACCCTCCCAAACTCACCCATAGAAACCCCTGTCCAACTGCTGTCTTTCTCTCCCTCTCTCTCTCTCTCTTTCTTTCTCTTTCTCCTTCTCTCGCGCTCCTCCCGATCAATGGTCTGCACCGCTCCCAATAAGGCCCGCGAGAATTCTCTTTTCTCCTCGGTCTCTCACCCCCTCTGGTTTTGCCGAAGAGTATTGACAAATGTGGAGGGAAAACAAGCAATACGGACGCGCACATGGGGTGGCAAGTATGCGGTCATAAGGAGTGTGAGAAACGGTTGGGATGCCCTGATGCATTTTCCCTCCTCCCCCAGGAATGTCGAACTATACCACAAAGGCAGTCGTTCTGCAGATCTAGAGAACTATATATACACGCACACTCACATGTATGTATGAATGTACAAGATAGTGTGTGTCCCTCGCATATAAGAAACGAGACTGTAGCTCTGCCGAAAAAAAATCACTTGGATCAAGGAAATTATTTATTTTATAAGTAGCCAACGAAATATTAAGATAAAACACTAAAATATTTGATTATTCGGAGTATTCGTTAATTCGATGTAATAAATAATGCTTAACATAACGTGATATTCCATTTTTTTCAACAAATAATTCATTGTCATCCCCCAATGATGCCGTTAGTCACCTCAAGTAATTGATTTTTTTCAGTGTAGGGGAGAGTGGGGCACGATGGGCCACGGGGCACAGTGAGCCACATGCGGTTTCTCAGAGGTCTGTAGCTCGTAAATTCCGAAATTTTCCGAATATTAGGTTTCGTCAAGCCTAAAAGAAAGTTGATACCAGCTCACAAAAGATTATTGAACATTAAAGTTTGATTTGAGGCTTGGAAAAAAAAACATTTCGCTCGCCGGGAAAACGTAAAGTATAACGACACTTCCTGCAGCGGCTCCGGTTTTCGGTCCTAATCAATAGTTTTATTATTTATGATGCACTCAGTGACTTGTGTTTTTCCATTCGTAGTTTAATTAATAGTTATTTTCATCAATAATCAAATATTTTACTAGTGGAGTACAATGTGTCAACGAGTGGTGGGGCAAAATGAGTCGACTCCCAATGAGGAAACAAACAAGTGACGATGCTCCGCAGAAGCGCAATTTGTCACGAGCAACTGTCAACCACATGCGATGTCTCGGAGTTTTGTAGCTCGTAGAATCCGAAATTTTTTGTATTGGTCCGTGATTTATATTGAATTTCGGCTGGCCTAAAAGAAAGTCAATAGCAGCTCACGAAGAATTATTAAAAGTACAAAATTAATTTGAGCTACGAAAAAAAAAATTTCGCTTGCCGGGAAAACGTCAAATATTGTGGGGCAATTGTGTGAAGCACAATATGTCATCGAGTTGTTGAGCACAATGTGTCGACTCCCAAAGTTATTGGCAAATAATACCCGTTGTGAAATTATCGATATGTATGAAAATACGTTATCTATGTTAGAAAAATATAAGAGTTTCAACCGACTCGTTGTACCCCACGTTTCGCAGCACTTGACACACTGTACCCACCTATGTGACACATTTTACCCCACCCGTGGGGCGCAATGAACCAAACCGCAAATTTTTTTCGAACCAATTATTTTAGGATTTTTTATGTTTTTGCAAAAAATATGGTAGCTTTATTGTGCGCCCAAAGGTCTGTAAAATCGGTTATGATATAAATTAATAGACGAGGGTACACACGCGCAGCCAGAATAAACAAAAAAACTGGCAAAAAAAATATATATAAAGACGCGCGGTCACGCTGTGACGCTAAGTACTTAAAAAGCATACAATTACTCGCTTAAATATTCGGACACCATTGTTGTTCAAATGCGATTGCCCTGCACACTTATAGTCGAGTTAAGGAATTCATGCTTCTTTGTACCAAGGAGTACACTTCTTCTAATTGTCAGAAATATGCATTTTTTCAATCAATTAATACCATTATTTATATAGCATGAGATAAAAGAAATAACGCTTGCTTTTGGTATCGCAAAAATATTCGGACACACTTTAACTTTGTAGCACGTTCATTCTAAAAAATTATTGGGAGTACAAATTAATTCGGTCCGTTTTTTTGTGGTAAAAAAATCCATTTATTTCAAATTAAAAAATATGAATAGATTAATCAAAGTATTGTCCATCGCTGGCTACTACTTTTTCCCACCTCTCAGGCAATTTTCGAATTCCATCTCGAACAAAAAGTCTCGTCTTTTGAGGCGATCCAAGTTTTGAGCCAATTTTCGACTTCTGCGAAAGAAGTGAACCGGTGACCTGCTAAATCCTGCTGCATCCATCGGAACAACCAGTAATCAGAAGGCGCAATGTCCGGAGAATACGACGGGTGCGGTAAAATATCCCATTTGAGCGTGTCCAAATATTTTTTTACGACTTTTGCGACATGAGGCCGAGCGTTGTCATGCAGAAGAATAAGTTTGTCATGTCTTTGCTCGTATTCCGGCCGTTTTTCTCGTAATGCACGGCTCAAAAGAATCAATTGTAGTCTATACCGATCGCCCGTTATGGAATCATCGAGTAATGCCTCCAATTCATTGTCTTCGAATTTTTCTGGCTGTCCAGGGCGAGGCTTGTCTTCAACGCTGAAATCACCGTTCTTAAAGCGTCGAAACCATTCCCACATGATTTATCAGTTGGAGCATCATCACCATAAACTTCAACAAGCATTCGATGCGCTTCAGCTGCACTTTTCTTCCAATTAAAGCAGAAAAGTAAAACTTCCCGCAAATGCTGCTTAGTTAACACAAAATTTGACATATTCAACACAGTAAAAAAACAAGGTTTTTAATGGAACTCAAAGCGATATAAACTGAATGTTATTGACAGATGTCTAACCTCTCTGAAACCACCGAAATCAGTTGTCACTATGAAACATTCATAACAGCCAGAGCCATCTCTTGAAAACGGACCGAATTAATTTGTACTCCCAATAGTTGGACCGCTCAGAAGTTTTATTCACAAACATAGCCGTGTTGAAGCACTCGATGCCGAGGATCATGTATCAGTTTAGCGCAAAAACGCGAAAGTTATCGTACATATTATTAGCGAAAATGGGACACAAGGGCAAAAATATTTCGATGTACGCCAGCTGATCATTTTCTATAGGCAAAAGGAAAAATCATATTGGGAAATTGGCAATTTATTAAACGTTAGTAAGAGTACAGTAGCGGACATCATAAGGCGATATACTCATGAAGATAGAATAGAATCTATTCCGCAAAAAGGACGTCCAAAACTCCTTTCTGCTCGCAATAAATTTAATATTATTAGGAAAATAAGACAAAATCCTGGATTGAGTGCTCCGAAGTTGACCTCACAGTTAGATGAAGAAACGGGGAAGAAAGTGCATCCTGATACAGTTCGCAGAGCATTGAAAGAAGCAGGCTACAATGGTAGAGTTGCTCGTAAAAAGCCTTATATAAGCGAGAACAATCGGAAGAAAAGAATTGGTTTCCCTAAGGAATACTTAAATAAAGAAGAGACATGGTGGAACAACGTAATATTTGCTGATGAAAGCAAATTTAATATTCTTGCAAGTGACGGACTCAAAATGGTATGACGCAAAGTGAACGAAGAGTTCAAACTTAAAAATCCAAACCAACCATGAAACACGGTGGTGGATCTGTGATGGTTTGGGGTTGTATTCTAACTGCAGGATTGGTCAATTTAGTTTTCATCGAAGGCTATTTGGACAAAAACAAATATTTGAATCTTTTGAAAAACAATTGAATGCAAAGTGCAACAAGAATGAACATTCGTGATCATTTCAAATTTTACCAGAACAATGATCTCAAACATATATCACGTATTCTTCAAGAATATCTGTTGGATAATTGTCGAAAAGTTTTGTACCCTCCACCACAGTTGCCGGACTTAAACCCAATTAAAAACTTGTGGTATAAGTTTGTTCGTAACATACGAAAAACACCGATGAGATCAAAAGACGAATTGAAAATACGTTTAACAGAAGAATGGGGACGAATATCGGTAGATTAACGAAAAAAAAATCATTTTGAACATGCCAAAGCGATTGCAACGTGTTTCTAAACAAAAAGGAAATCCAACGAAATAGTACAATTATTCTAATTTGATTTATTTTTATTAATAACTTGTTTAAAAATTTTGTTCTCTCAAATGTCCGAATATTTTTGTGATACCAGCTTTTGGTATCTTTTATTTTATGCTATATAAATCATGACGCCAATTGAACGAACAAAACGTATGTGTCTGACAATTAGAAGTGTACTCCTCGGTAAGAAAAGCATGAATTTCTTCTCGACTATATTAAGTGTACAGGGCAATCATATTTGTAAAACAATGGTGTCCGAATATTAAAGCTCGTCTCTTCCTGCACTTTCCTAATTCTGCAGCAGGTGATATAGAATCACATCTCATATATATAGAAAAGACTACGTCGTAATTTCCTCGAGTATTCAGGACTAAGGAAAATACGAAATTCCATTCCCCGTCCGATTCAATTATTATTTTTTTGTTCTTTCCATTCATTTTTGTACTGTCTCGAAAAAAAGTGGCAAGGGAACTCGACCCATACGATATACCACGTATACATACTGGCCTATACACTCCCACACATTGTGTTCGTCTGCATGAATATGTATATGCATACATACGAGACAGCGATAGGAAATATATATGGGAGGTTGAATTGGCAACCGAATACTAATACACATACCTATGGTATGTACGCGTATGTATGTATGTTTAACAATGTATTTACGGGCACATGTGCCTTGACACGAAATAGCCAAAGGTCCACGAGGCGACCTAAAGTGGGCCGGGGATACTCGCGATATTGCTGCAAGGGTATTATCTTTTATTTTATTTTTTCTTTTATTGTCTCGTTTTTTTTTCATAAATTGTCACGACAATGATCTCCATTCCGCAAACGGAGGAAAAATGTATTTCTACAGTTGCAAACTACTGCCGCGCGCGAGTGAGGATCCCGAAAAGTCGTGGAAAATGAAGAAAGGACAGAATAGATGAGCTGAGGAGAACGAGGATCTATTTCTAAAGCAGAAAAAAAAGGAAGAGAAGAAAACATTGAAGCAATATCACACGAAGTTGTGCGAGGTTATTTACGATTGTGTGTGCGTATGCTTATTTATAGGGAGGGGATTTTGAAGACATTGACTTTAAAGACCGTTCACATAGTAGTCTATTGGCCCCAATATCTCCCAAATCATCTCTAGATAAATTTAAGCATATTTGTAGAAAGGTAATTTCCAGAGCCGTCACATCAAGTCCTGGAAACAGCCAGACATAATCTGGGGTCAAAATATCCTTTTCGCCCGCCCATATACACACACATGTATGCATATATATGAGGCATTCCACGCCATTTCACCTAGCCTGTGACCCCGACCATTTTTTATTTTCCTTCTCTTTTAGGATTTTATATCTCTTCTCTTTTAAGAGTTATAATTTTCCAAAAAATGTCGTTTTCGGAAGTTTTGGAAACGTTTAAACGCTGATAACTCCTGAACTAATTGAGATATCGACAAATATCAATATATAATTTTTTTATTTTGTAACATACTTTCATTTATACTGCACCACGAATTTTTTGCTTCGAAAGTGGAAACTATTTTTTTTAAAGATGATTGCGATTTTTTATTTTTTTTCAAAAAATTCTCTAAAATAGTGTGACCCATTCTATGATTTTTAAAACTAGTCTCATCGTGGGCCCATTTTTCCTTTTATTTTTTGCGAATTAATCATATTTTTTTAAAGAGATTTTTATCATTTCAATTCTCAAGAAGGCTATATATTTGCATTTTAATCTCCAATAATGCTAATAATGAAATGGTTTATTTTTTATTTGTGCTAAAATTAACGAAAAAGAAATTTTTTTGTGCAAAATTATTTTTTTTCACTAATAAGAAGTCATATCTATTCTAGTTTCTATTCTTTTCGTAAATAAAATGACCTAAATAAAGAATTATATGGGAATACGTGAATTTAAAAAAGACCAAAATTTTTCCTGTCATATTCATATATATATATATATATATATATATATATATATATATATATATATATACACATATATATATATATATATAAAAGAAATAATTTCACTCTTTTTTAAATTTACGTATTCCCATAGAAATCTTAATTTAGTTCATTTTATTTATGAAAAGGATAAAAACTAGAATAGTTATAACTATTAGATCCGATTGAAAATTGTACTTGTATTGATCAATATTATTATTAGTGAGAAAAAAATTAATTTTGCACAAACAATCTTCCTTTTCGTCAATTTCAGCTCAAATAAAACGTAAACCGTTTCATTGTTAACATTATTGGAGATTAAAATGGAGATATATAGCATTATTGGAGATTAAAATGATACAAATCTTCTCAAAAAATATGATTACTTGAAAAAAAAATAGAAGGAAAAATGGGCCCACGACGAGACTAGTCTTCAAAAGCATAGAATGGGTCACTCTATTTTAGAGAATTTTTTGAAAAAAAATAAAAAATGGCGATCATCTTAATAAAAATAGTTTTCACTTTCGAAGCAAAAAATACGTGGTCCAATATAATTGATATTTTTTTCATATTTTTTTATGAAAGTATGCTTTGAAATGAAAAAAAATATATATATTGACATTTGTCGATATCTCAATTAGTTCAGGAGTTATAAGCGTTTAAACTTTTCCAAATCTTCCGAAATCGACATTTTTTGGAAAATTATAACTCATAAAAGACAAGAGATAAAAATCTAAAAATTGGTGTGGATATTCCGTTCATGGGGTACAATTTTACAAAAAAAAAATCAGGATAATCAAAAATGGTCGGGGTCACGGGCAAGGCGAAATGTTGTGGAATGCCTCATATATAAACACACACACACATGTACAACTAACCTGTTATATGGTCGAAAATAACACTGGCGACGAATTGACGCTATTTGTTCCCAGGGTGTAATATGTCAAGGGAAAGTAAGGCTTGGGCTCTCACATATACACATGGATAAATATTCGTAAATATACATGTGTATGTGTGGGTGACATCGTCGTTCGCAGTGAAATCGAAAAGCTCTCGTCTTGACGCGGTGAACGTTCAAAAGGCAACGCATATAGTATCTCCATATGTACTCTCGAGCGATCGGTTGATCGCTCGAGCCAGCCTCATTCTTTATCGCTCCTCTTCATTTTCCCATTCCTCCGTCCCATATATCAGGAGAAGAAAAAAATATCAATATCGTGCCGAAAATGCGACTGCGTGGGAAAATTTCTTCATTCTCCGTGATCTCACTTTCACGAACAAAAAAGATTATATGATGCGAAAGCTTGCGTCGCGCACAAAATGTACGATAAATCATGCGCGGCTCGAATACACATGGAGACGCTTCGTGAATATGGTGGAGAACGTTTGTTCGATTCATTATATTCTCAATTTATTCGCGTATCTCTCAGACCAAGCTTCCAAACGTATTGCATTTATTTCGAGTGTGAATTCGAGCGGATTTTTTTTTATTTCTTCATTTTCAAATATACCTTATAAAATAAATAAGTATCTTATAAAGTAAACCTTCTCAGAAATTTACGTAGTTACAGTTAATTAATTAAACTTATTTTTATCAACTTACTGGACAGATATAGAAATTTAATTACAGATAATTAAGGCCTTAGGCCACTCTAGGATTTTCCAAAAATCGATTTTTTTTGTTGTTAAAAATGTACCTTAGTACCTACAAAATTATATTCCAAAAGATTATGGGTGTGAAAAATCTCTGAGTACTCGATTTTCGAATTCTAGCGCAACCCCTCTTGATTCATGTCGTGACTTTCTACTAACTTTAAACGCGTTTATCTCAAAACTACATTTTTCAAGTCGACCGGACTCATAACTCAAATAAATTTCAACCGATTCACTTGAAATTTTAACTGTATATTTAGAATTACATTTTCTGAGGCACTACATAGGATGTTTAAATTATATTGCATAGTTCCTTTTTTATAAACAATTTTCTGACAATTTTCTCATGGCGTTTTATACTTTTTGTTTTAGAAATGCGCCATTTTTACAAAAAACAATATATCAAAAAAATCCTACGTACTTCTATAGCTATTCTTATATATAATCGAAAAAACTTTAGTGTCTCATCATAACACAAAAATTATAGGAGCTGTTGGTCCGGCCATTGTCCTTCCAGAAATAAGGGCGTCATCGGAAAAATGCTGCACAGTCGCCATTTTGACATGTATCGCTGTGAAAAAATAATTTTGTATACTTAATTGCGTGTATAATAAAACCCCTAATTTGTAATTCCAATTTATTTTATGGTTTCGCTGAAAAAAAAATCACAAAATATGCCCTTTTTTGGGCTCTAGAGTGGCCTAAGGCCTTAATTCAATACCGCTATTTCAAAAATTTCTTATATATGTGTGCATATATATGTAAGTTTTTTGGTTGAATTGTTTTAAAAATCTGCCATATCTGGGTAAACAAAACGGGTATGCACCCACTGGAATAATGAACCCACGCGATCTCGTAAACGTATAGACCAACAAAAAAAAACTATAAATCTTTGAGTTACTGTTTTCCTTACAAAACTGGATATCTTCTATTTAATATTTGACTTGAGATTTGAATCTTTGATTTACTGCATTAATTACAAAACTGTGAATCTTTGGTACGAAATGTTTTTCGATCTAACTTCAGTTTCGCGATTTGTTTACGGCGTGTGATTAAAATGGTACATACTTTTATATATATATATATATATCATCGCAATATAATAAATTCGACGAAAGTTCAAGCTCAAAGTTCGATGCTTTGGAGCAAAAAGATCGCATAGGTCGGGTTCGTAACTGCATTGACGCAGCGCACCACGATCAGCGTCAGGAGCAATATGCTATCGCACCTTTACTGCTAGGAAATTTATTCGGTTTACCAATGCAGTTCTACGGGCCACCGTATCTACTGGCACAGTTCGGCGTGCATCGTTACTGACAATGCGGGAAATATCGCTGCATGAATCGTGCAAATTTTGCCAGGAAGAAACAAAGAGAGAGTGAGAGACAGAGCAATCCGACTCGATAAACTAGATTGGTCGTTTTGTTTATGCAAATCCGGGACTGGAATATATATATATATATATGTGCACACGTGGTTTCGCGAGAAAGCTCCGACATAACTGGATTTTCTCTCTGACATCTCTGGATTCTCTCCAGAGAGAGAGAATAAATAGGAAGCGCCGTTGTGCCAACGTTGTGCACTCCCACCCCCTTTACCCCTTGTTCGTTTCCTCTTCCGCTTCCACGCACGGCACAAAGTTGTTTTTGTTTTCATATTTTTTTCTGTCCTCGTAGAGTACTCATAATCTGTACTCATTAATGAACGATTCCCGGTTGTTCTTTTATCCCCATATATCAACATTATTTAATCCCTAATGTCTTCAAAATCATCTTTAGATGCAGTTAGGCATATTTCATCCCTCGCTATTGATGCTCCATGAAACCTTCCGATCTCTCTCTCTCTCTCTCTCTCTCTCTCTCTCTCTCTCACACACACACACACACACACACTCTCTCGCTCGCTCTCGTGAATACAGAGAGGCTTCCTGCGTTCATAGAGGAAAAGTCGTATTCTATGAAGGAGCTCTGAAAAGTTTGTTCGTCGGAAGAGGAAAACGTGATTTCCATTTTTATTTCAGCCTGGTATTTTTCAGAAGTCCACAGAAATTTTATATACTTGTGGCACACACACGCACAAATATCGGAATGAAAATTGCTCGGCGTATAGAGAGGAACGGAATTCTCGACAAATTACAAGTTAATTTTGGTGGCAAGGCTATTGGTATGGGACAAGCCAAAAAGAATTTTAATATCGCAACAATTTGTTAGAAAGAATTTTGATTGCGCCAATTAGCCGCGGTTTATCGATCGAGGTAGGATGAGTCGAAACGACACTGATGACACGAATTCCCAGTCTCGATTCGGACGAAGGATTAACAACCTGTTATAGGAAATATCGTTTTTTTTTTAAAATTCTTTCCCCCAAACTTATTGCTCGAACCATATTAAATCTACTTGTACAATTTATTACGGCGTGAATTAAGCCATGCGTATTTTTCTCATTATTTTGAATAAATTCACGTTGAGCATATTAATGGGCAATGGGCGAGTGGGTTCAACAGAGCTTGGAAAACTTTCGAAACAAACTGGGTCAACACGGAGCCCACTTTTTTTCTTGTTCTTTGTCCGCTTTTTATTGTTCTTATCGTTGTTATTGCTAAACAGGACGGAAGGTTCGACATCCAAAGCTTCTCGAAAGTTACACGCGTTGAGTGGGCTTGTGAAACATAGCTTCAGCGCGCTCAAAAAGGAAACAGAGGAGCAGGACATCAATGTGGAAGGCCAATTGTATGGTACAAGCATCGCGGATTAGAGGTATATAAGAATTTTATATTATTCTGTAATACTAAAGACTTTTCAGTACTAAACTCAAAAAAATCTTCACTAATCGATCGATGAATGTAACTCCATTCAAAGCCAAATCCTCTACAGAAGTACGTAGAATTTTTTCGTTATATTACATTTTTTTAGTTATGAACAATTATCTGATGATTTTTTCCTAAAATTTCACTACGATGCACCACTTTGGTAAAAATCAAGATATCGAAAAAATCCAAAGTACACCTGTAGCGGTTCTTATATATAATCTAAGTAATGTTCGTTTTTTGCTCCAGCTCAAAAATGGCATGAGGTACGTTTCCGCCTGCGAAACCTGCCAAAAAAACGGCGTCAACGGAGAAATTCTGTGCAGCGGCCATTATGTTATTAATCATTACGAAAAAAATTATTTTGCATAGTTCATTAGTAATATAATAGAGAGCTGTGCACGGAATTTCGATTGATTCCATTATATAGCTTATAAAAATGCCAAAATATGCCTATTTTTTCTTGCACCAAGGTGGCTGAACTCTTTAAAGGTTTTAAGTATTGTAGAAATGAATAAAATGATTGTTGCTTCAAACGAAAATACATTAAACGTACTTAGTTGACCCAAAGAAACAATGTCTCACAGTGCACGAATCCAAGCAGAATTTGATACATCCGAACGAGGCGCACAAAACAAATAAGAAAATCGCAAACAACAATATCAGGCGTGAATAACATTTTTTTCGAAAATTGCGCCATCGTACGACTAAGTACATGTTTACTCGCCGCGTATACCCGAGGTTCTTGTGATACAAATATATACAGCGCTCGATATATTTGCAAACAGAAAAGCGTGTGCAGTGGCGAAAATGCCGTGCATGGTATACCGGTCGATTAATTATTTCGCCTACATTAGCGAGCTCGGCTGCATCGGTTGATCGACCAATTAGACGCGTGAATTGTCACTGAGGACGAAACTTTAGCAGGTTCGGGGTTGGGGTGAGAGGGAGGAAGATTTTCGTCAATCGGGCTAAATCAAAGAGGGATCGAATAGTAGCAGGTCTATATACAGGATTCGCAAGAGCTCATGAGAAATCAGGGGGACGGAAGAAACGGAAAGAGAGAAGTTGGCTCCGATCGGAGAACAATCAATCAATGACTGTTCGACGGCTCAAAATTACGAAGTCCGCAAAAGAACGACAGAATTGGCACCGGAAAATACACGGAGAGAGACAGAAAGCGAGAGAAAGAAAAGAAGAATAAAAGTGAGACAGAAAAACACAAAGATGAAAAGACAGACAGTGGGAAAAAAAAGGGAGAGAAATGGAGAGGAGAAAATTGGAGGGAAACAAAGGGAATTGGAAGGCAGAAGCAGAGCGACGGATATAGGGGCTTTATGTAAGGCCTCGGGAGAGAAGTGAGGGAAGAATGTGACGATGCTAGAAGCAGGGTAGCAAGCAGTGGATCAGTCAGTAATTGATCGGACGCCCGCAAGTAGCAAACACTTCTTCCTTGATTGATGAACTAATTGACCTTATACGAAACACACACCTTCGTGGGATCCTTGGGAGTGAAGAGAAATGAGGACGCTCTCACGGTCGACGCGGCTCCAATAAGCCCTTCGAGGGATATTCTCGCATGCCTTTGGCGTTTCTCGCTCGACAATACACTCTCGTATAATAGTTGATCGGCGGATTTTCCACTCCCGCTTGTATATACCGTACACCTACTTTAACTCGACATAAAGAGGAACTTTTCATTATTAAGCATGGCGGCCTTTTTCGTTGCATAGCGTATACAGCTGCCTCATCCCCCTTGTATCGATCGTTTACACCTGCCCTTGGCAATTCATTCAATTACAGAGATGCATAAATTTATTAAACGCGTGATTGGGCGATTCTCCTCGACATAGTATGATGCCCTATATGCTGCGAATCGTACACACTTTTTCAACAATAAAAAGATCGAATGCCCAAAATTCGATCGCATGTTAATTTGGAACAACGGAACGTTGTTCGTTTCAATTCATCACGTTGAATTAAATGCAGTTGAATAGCTTGCTTCAAATTGAATAATTCATATATATTTTTCAGGAAGATATTTATTATATTAACATACGTACAGTGTGTATATGATGGTATTGAAGTTTGTATGGTTGGAGAAAAACCTTCTTTATTTTTTTCATTTTTTCATTCTTATTACTATCCAAACTCTTCTTTTGCAGTTGTAGATTAGAATCCCTAATTAGGATCTTAAAAAATATTTCAATGATGTATGTAGTCTAAATGTGTCAAAAAAAAATTAGACAATACGAAAGAAAAATAATTTCGTTGCATTCTAACGATGCAAGCTTGAATACCATGTGTATCTATATATATATATATACCCGGTGAGTCAGTAGAAATTAGACACACGAATACTTCTAAAGGGTGTCTCAAAATGACCTGACATTTTGAATTGCGCGTCATTGTTTTTGTGGCGAACCTAGAGTACTAATCTTTGACAACTGGCATCAGGAAGTATTGAGGTTTAGTCGTGGAGAATTACACGATCGAGCAACGCGTAGAAATCGTGAAAATGCAATGTGAAACAATGCAGTTATTGCAGACGAAGTTTCATGGTCGTGTTATCTCGCGCCGCGACGATGTGAAATCGCCATCAAGATCGTGCGATTTGACGCCATTGGACTTCTTTCATTGGGGTTTTCTGAGAGGAAAAGTGTATGCCAATGCTCCACGTACCATTCCGGAACTCAAGGAAGCAATAAGATGCACCATTAGTGAAATTAATCCGCAATTATGCTAAAATGTTATTGAAAATTTCGTCAAAAGAGTGAACGTTTGCAAACAAGGACGCGGCGGCCATTTATCGGATATTGTGGTACACACATAACCTCCATGTTTGCAACTTATATGAAAATAAAAATATCCTTACTTTTCAAATAAATAATACGTTTCATTAATAAATTTAAATGTCAGGTCATTTTGAAACACCCTTTATAAATATTAATTTTAGAGAGAGAAAAGTCACCTAAATTTCGAGGGTTATTCAAGATCTACATTTCAGTCTACTCCGTTTTCTTTTTTTTTAAGTGGAGACATCAAAGTGATTTCACGATCAACTCCACTCATTCCAAACCGCTTTTTTTAAAGCTCCTTCCTCACTTAATAAAAACCAAATTCATATACCAATCGGGATCGGGGGATGGCCCTGATGTACCGGAACATTAATAAAATGAGAATTATCTCGAAGCGGGTAATGAATGTGGAATTTCCGAAAGCGAATAACAACTTTCATCAAACGGCATGTCCAAATTATTGTTCGAAACATACATAATCCGTATATATAAATATAAATATATTTTACACACAGATACGTATATAAAACATGAACAAGTTTAATTATCAAACATTCATGTTTTCTAAAAGAAGAAGAAAAAATTAATCTCGTGCAGTCTTAAGCGAAACTTTATCGGAGGCTAATAGGAAAAGGACCATCTTCTCCGTTCTATCCCCACACAACCTTCCTTACTTCCTTACGTCTTTCCAAAAACAGACAACACGACAAACTGCGTTGCAGTAGGACTACATTTTTGACAATCTTCTTCAACAAAAAATAATAAATAAATAAAACCAATAAACCGAGTCAACCGCGGGAAATAAAAATATTTAACTTTTTGCGCTTGAAAAATAAGCAAAAATAACGATCCGCGATTAGGGTGAACGATCAAAGAGATGTCAGCGATATTGACAAATACGGTACGCGACCGAAAAAAAAACCGATAAAAAAAATCATGAACGATAGGCTAGAGCGGACGATATTTAAATCGAGACGCATGACTGGTTGTGTATTCTATACGCAAATAGTAAAAAAAAAAAACGCCATAGCGTGGTTTGCGATTCGTTAGATGTTTAAAGCAAAACGAAATGAAAAAAAAAAAAAAAAAAAAAGAAAATGAAAAAACCACTCACACAAGCAGCTTTTTGTACACCGTCGTTTTAGTTCCGAGTGCGGGGAGAATCGTCAAACACACATCGTGAACGCAGTGGTACGTGAAATTTTCAATCATACCTATATCAGAGCTTACATTGCCAATATCGTGTCTATTTACATGTATATAAATGCGTACGGACACCTTGCACGCAGAACATTTTACGACAAATTGAGGGTATTGAGGTACCGCCTACAATGTCAGCCCTATTGTTTATATATTTTTGTTCATTTGATTGGCTACTCTTTTTTAGGGAACAACGAGTCGTTAAAACTTGTCCCTTTTACCATAAAAACCGCGCGGAATGTTAAATAATGCAACATCCTTGAACAACATTTTATTGTTTCACGTATACAGTGACGTGCAAAAGTTTTCAGGCGTCAAATATTATTCAGAGGCAATTAAATAATATAATATTTTATACGGAACAGAATAGAAAGCCAAAAATATAGAACTTTCTTTTGAAAATTAAGCAATGAAGGCAATTAATACATTGCTCGAAGGCAAGCAAAAATGTATATCTGCAAGTATCGAGGAGCCAAAAATATTGATTTGTCTCGCGTCAACTGCAATGAATAAAAAATGTCTCTAAGTATTGAGAATTCAAATATATGGATTTTTTTGCTCAATCACCGACAACAAAAAATGAATATCTCAGGTATCGCAAAGCCAGAACTATAAATTTATCTTGTATCGAACCACCGCAATGAAAAATTCTTAGGGCTTCAGTTATCGAAATGCCAAAAATGTGTATGTCTCGTAAGCCAATCAGATAAAAATATATACATCCTTGATTACTGAAATTCATTTGAAGACAATCAAATTATACTTTATGCTAAACAGCACGGAAAGCCAAAAATGGGTAATTCTCTCGCATCGAACACAGATAACGAAAAATGTGTACTTTCAGGTTCCTAAAAGTTTAGAAATATGAACTTTCCGTTGCTTGAAGACAACGAAAAATCTATACCCGTAACTACTTGATGCGAGACGAATCCATATTTTCAGCTCCCCGATAACTATCGGGGAGCTGAAAATATGGATTCGTCTCGCATCAAGTGCAACGAATGTGGCGTCACGAAGCCAAATCGACAGATTTGTTAGCTCGATCGCAAACAACGAGAGGCCACAAGTATGACTTTTTTTCTGCATCGAACTTAGGCAATAAAAAAACTATAGCAGTTTTAGATATCGAAAAGGCGAAAATCTGAATTTCTCTTAAATCGATCAGACAAAAAAATATATCTTTGGGTACGGCGAACCCGAAATTCGTTCAAAGACAATCAAAAATTCATATCTTTTTCAGCGGCCTCAAGTGAGATCAACAAAGCGCACCATCCATGTAAATCCAATGTACGAGTATCTAAGAAATATATGCTTCAATGGCTGAAGTTCACGGTTATAAAAAATTATAAAAATTGAATTATTATAAAAATAATACAAATTTTTGAAACTATGTATTGTACCATTATTTTACTTATTTTGTGGATACCATTTCCTAGGTTTCTACGAGTTCAAATATCTTGAAACGCTTTTCCCAGCTAAATATGAAATTGAAACTATACACATATAGTTTATTCGAACATATTTGAAATTCACTACTCTTTGGATTGAAGCCAAAGGAAAAAAGGATTTCTTGCTTTTTGAAAAAAAAAAAAAAGAAATGAAATCTTTCTTAAAAACTTTTAAAAAGTTAAAAAAGTACGACAATTAATTAAAAAATTACCCTCGAAAACATTGTTGTTTGTTTTACTTTTAAAAAAATGATGGTTCACCTTACAAAAAAGTATTATTTGTTTAAATTAAAACCATGGTTGTATTATATTTTTTCATCAAGTAAGGGTACAAAAAAAATTAAATGATTTATGAGATAGCCAAGTACAGTGTACGTATTAGGCAAGTGTACAAGAAATGTTGTACACAACATTATTAAATCTTAAAAATACTCTTATTAACCCTTCGTGGTCACACTTCCAAATTTAATCGCCGTGGTCACACTTCGAACGATTCTACCCAATCAGTTTTCAAAAAAGTATTGTGACCAAACTATCCGTCCAAAGTGGTTCAAAAAATTACGGAACATGCTTTGAACTTTCTAGATGATGTACGAAAAATTTATTTATAAGAAATAAAATGGCAACATGTTAAAAAAATTCATAAAGAGGTGAAAACGCAGAAAAGACACTTTTTCGCTCAAATAATCATAGTTCCATGAATTTTCAACATTTTTACCTAAAATTTAGACGTGATACACCTTAGATATGCTACTTTTGGAAAAAAAATAGAAGCATAGTGCGCGTTCCAAAAAAGGTATTTATTCCGATATGTGAAGAGGGTAAATTTTATGTTATGAGGATACTTCAAACTCCAGGTAAGATGGTGAATACAGTCCCATTCGAAGCCGAGAACTATTATATATTTACGCCAAAAATTGATCGACGAGTCGATTCTATCCAGGGTGATCACGAAAGGTTAAAAATGTTTTATTTTTATTTAAAAAATCTCATTATTCTAACAAAAGATTGTAAATTATTATCACAAAAATGATCATTGACACCAATATAGAAAAATACGATGCATGAACCACGAGGGTACACTGGAAATGTTGTGCAAGGTCTTGCACACAAATTTTGCAACCGAGAAAAATATGACATTCAAGGGTTTATCCAGTCCTCTTTGAAAAAAAAAATACAGCGTATTTTTGTGATGAGTAATATACGCCAGAAAAAAATGAAGCATTCTGCAAAAAAACTCAATATTTCATTTTGAATACAGCAGAATACGAAACACTTCTAAAAAACATTTTTCTGTCTATCGAGCCATCGAGAAGGAGATCATCAAAAATGCATTTGAAAGTGGATAAATGGAATTAAATTCCCTGAAAAAAGTTTTTTCAGAAGTGTTTCGTGTTGGGAATTTAATAAAATGGAATATTTATTTTTTCCACAATGCTCATTTTATTTCGATAAATATTACTCATCTCAAGAATACGCTATATTTTTTTTCGTAGAAGACTTGAAAACCATTAAATATCATATTGTTCTTGGTCGGAAAATTGCTGCTCCAAACCCTTGAAAAACATAGTGCAACCTTATAATTGTCACCCTGTATGTAATATGAACATATGTATAAATGAGAAAATGGAGAAAACAAGAACTGGGAAAAAGAGTCTTCCATACAGAACTTATGACGAATATGACGTAACAGAGTCGAGCTTTGCGATGTTATAATCTCTGAGCAGCTCCGAATCTCTTTTCAGCTCCGAAAGAGAAAAATACAACACACGCGCACGCATCCATCATACATATACGCATTCTTATTCATTTCTATTCAGACAAGCGAACACTTTCATCGTGTCGATTTCGCATACATAGCGGTGATACCAGGAACTTCGCAAAGCGGAATTGCAACGCACAACGAATTTAATACGAGATGGACGAGCTCAAAGAGAAATGCCCATGGATTTGTGCTTGTGTGCGTCTCGAACGCATCGCTATAGATACTACACAATTTTATATTATCATGATACGAATGTGAAATTGACTCGGGATATATTGCGGGGCAACCCAGCCTTTGAATCTCTCCCAGCTCTCCCCCCCCTCTCTCTCTCTCTCTCTCTCTAACTCTGTATCTTTCCTATGCTCGCCGAATAAAAAATATTTTTTTTCGATTCGCCAATACAAAGAACAGAAAAAAATAGTATAATTTTCATAAAAAGAATGGATTTTTTTCAAATTCGCCAAAATTTTCGTGACAGCTTCTTCATTTGCTCCAAGAGGCTGCAATTGAGGCAGTATTGTTGTCTACAGCGCCGCTTAAGAGATGATTTTTTGGATAGAATAATTGTTAAACTTTTTCAGTTTTCCTTCTGAAATTGTTCACACATCTTTATTGATCCTCCAAGAATATATCCAAATTAAAAAACAAACGAAAATGTCTCATAATGTACTTTTCTACGTTTTACCACTTAAGCACGACCTACGAAAAATTAAAAAAAACATTTTAAAAAAATGTCTAGACAATAATACTGCCTTAAGGGTTGAAGGAATAATTAAAGGAATAGTGTAAAGTGATCGTTGCAGGCCATGTTATTGAGTATTTTAAAAAAAAAGCACACACACACACACTCACACTCATAAAAATGAAACTAAGTTGTCAAGACGTAATACGCTCGTAAGTAAATAAATTAACATTCGAGATAAATGCGGAAAATAAAGACAAACGTTTGGCAAGATTTCCGGGTGTTTGCACGGACATCTAGCTTATAAATTAAAACACCCATACATACACATACATATACGTATATACAGCATCGCGCGATAAGTAACGGGTGATAAAACCGAATTTCCTCTATCAACGAAACAAAAAAAAACCGCACCGCACCCTCGCCGCGGGTACGTCACTAATTTTCCTTGGCTTTTTCCACTTTAACTACCGCACCTAGCGCGCGCTTCGCGATTATCTCGTATAAGCCCGAATAAATCAGCTTTAATTATATCTTATAGTACCCGATTGTTGCGCGCCCTACGAAATTACTATCTCCGCGCTCGCCCTCAACCCGTTATAGTGGAGAAAAAAAAACAAAAACAGGGAATCCAACTTGTTTATCGCGTGGCCGGGTAACGAGGAATTTGTACAAAACGTGATTAACGGCATCTCTTTTTTTTTTAATACTGTAAGTGTCAAAGGAAAAACATTATTGAAAAATGAACAGGAACAAACAACAATAACACGTCAAAATGTATAATTTAAAGAAAAAAGACAAAGTTTTTTAAACTTTTGCCATCATAGCAGAGAGATAGACAATAATTTTGCTAATGATATATGTTACACGACTTTGGAACGAACTTTAGCATATATATATAAACAAGCTGTCCCCTCGGCTTCACCCGTGTTGAACTCTGATTGATGGCCAATCTGGTCCTCTATTTGAATAGCATTTTTTTCAAAAGGGCTGTTGACAATTTTACATCAAACACTGCGGTAACTTCCAAACGGACATTTCATACCTATTTAGACAACTATTTGGAAATAGCTACCTGGAAAACCAGTGTGTTCATTCCGCTTATGAGGCATTCGTTTTGAGTATAAGCGCATTCTTAACGCTCACTTTTTTTTGCTGCTCTGCCTCCCTGAAAGAAGCGTTTTTGAGTACAATATGGGACTGGTAATGACGTCACCTGTGACGTCATAAATGCTTCTATAAGCGCACACAACGTTAATCCGAACGACATGAGCGATGCTGAAAGCGAATGCTGAAAGCGTGTAAGCGCCCAAGTCGAACGCACCCTCAGTGAGCTCTCTTTCTCCCAAAAAACCGGCTCTTATGTACACCCTTTTTCGGTGATCTTTCATTCCCCTTCTCTGACTTATTACCCATAATGCCTCTAAATGTTAATTTTTTTCTTTAAATTTATTAATGTTAATAATGTTTTGTTTTTGCTTTTCCAGGTAGCCCAAGAGCAGCGCTCGCCGGCCTTGTTTACCTCGAGTGATTCTTTGGCGCTTACCCTAGTGACGTGTATACGTAACAATATAAATTTATATATATATATATATATATGCATATACATGTACATCGACCCAGTGTATATTCGAGAAGCTGCAATGTTTAGAGTGGGTTCCAATCCACCGAGCACGTAGAAAAAAGATTTGAAAAAATCCATTGACATCGGCGGAGATCGGACCCGCAGGAGCTTCAGAATTTCAGTCCAGAACTAAATCGACTATGCCACTGATGGCTCTTTATATATGTATATGTTAAGTATCAAGTATGCACATCGTTGCGTGAAGTATACTTATCAATGATTCCCGCATCATCCCAACGTGAGCACTCGGAATTCAACTCGGAAAACCCGCACATCGCATCCGCGTACGCCGGCGTGTGGGTGTTCGTATAGGTGAATACAGTGGTAACCCGCATGTATATGCATCTCATAGGATTAAGGCATCAATAACGCTCTGTACAAGTTGATCAAGGGTATACCCGATGGAGACTGCCTTCTCGAATTAAGAAGCTGCGCTGGGGATACAGCCCTTTGATTGAGCAATTTATTTGTCCATCTGGCTTAAATTTTTACAAGCAACGGATGTACCCGTTTGATTGTACAAGCTAATGTGATAAACACGACTGGAGAAGAGCACCAATTCGTAATTGGTCATCAACGGCGGGAGAGAGGGGGGAGTGGGGGGTTGAAGAAGCCGCCGTGTACACAGCCAGGCAGTAAAGACAATGATGATTATAAACGGCAATTGCTCTGAAATTGTTATACACAGAGTTAAAATAGAAAGAAAAAACAATGTTCCTTCCCGATTTATCCGGACTGTGTACTGTTATATTTATATTGTATATCGGTAGAGTACGAGCTCAACGTTTGTTTATGGGAAAATATTTCAACAAATTTTCTAAATACTCGTATTTTTTAACACGTGAAAAATCATGAGGACACTAGGCAGGACAGGATTTAACCCAATTCTCATATATGCAGGAACATAAATAAAGCATATGCGGAAACAAAAATTATTACGATATTTTTTTTTATTCATAATTTGTTGATGATTTAATTTTTCATTTCAGGCATAGATACGGCAATTGGATCAGGGCCTGAAAAAGCGTACTGATCAGGTTTGTAACCAGCATCCGCTTCAAGTCCGGATGCCAGAAAGCGTTTCACGTCTAGTAACGTTCTGATCCGGCAGCCTGTAAAGTGCCGTATTATTGGATCCGGCCCTAGTCTGCCCCGTAGCTAAATTTCTCGGGATACACTGGATGTAGGAGGACCTCCCATTACAGTTATATCAGTACTTTTTTTCATCCCCAATGCGATCAAGAGTTATCATCGTGCAGTAGAACCACCTTTCGGCGATTTGATGCAATTGACGACTATTTTCAATTGAATTATCGTTCAAACGCTCCAGATGATATTGGTTTCATGAACTCACAAAGCACTGCCTCCTTCATATCCCACCAGATACACAGCGTGGTTTTGTGGCCACGGATATTCCGTTTTAGCTTCGATGTTGATGGTTACCTAGGACCAACCCATGATTCTCTGTGTTTGGGGTTGAAAAACAATTATGTTCTATCCCTACTCAACATACGCTAAAGGAAACTTTGTTTCTGTACCGCACACAGAAAATGACGATGTCTAGTCGATTCTCAATAGCATTCTCGCTCAGCTCAGTTCAGCTGAATCGTCGAAACCAAGCCCTACACATATAGCTTTCAAGGGTGCGAACTCACTATAATTCTGCATAAGCACTCGGTGAGTTACAACTGCACCTTTTTCAAATCGAAGTATTGCAGAAGTAGATATCGGAAAAACAACTTGCCACGATCCATTTTCACGTTGCTCATTCGAGGCACGTTGCTTTACTAAATATGGCGCCTTTTGGCTGGAAGTTAGTGGCACTGGGCCAGCCTTCAAGGTCACATAAGCGACGTCTGTTCGCACTAAAATATAAAACATCTAGAGGCACCTACAGCCGAACAGCGAGCTTCAATGCAACCACCTAATAAATCAATCCTAATACAATATGACGCTAAAATACATTCCGCGCATAAACATGAACGAAATTTCCGACATGCTCGCGAGCGGAACTGCTGCCAAAAGATGGTAATAAATAAATATGTTTGAAAACAAGCAACTGTTTAATTGATAGGGAGAGATAGAGAAAGAGGAGTAAGAGCTAAAGAGAGAACGGGAACTGGAGCCCAGGAGTAATACATGTGAAACCCATGAATCGTTAAGCATCATCCCGTGGAGAAATGTAACCGGGCATTCCCTACTTTGTATCGGGCCCTGGCCAGGCTTGCCTTGTCTGATTCACCTAATCGGGCCCTTTCATGAAACCGACCGGGAAAATGGCAAAATCGTTTTTTTACAGCATACACTCTATGGTTGAAAATTGCCATGTTCTGGCCGGAACACATTCAAGGAAGTATACTTTCACGTAATGTATACCACGCCAGAAGACTGACAGATCCAGAAAAGTGGAGCCCGACTTTAAGAAATGTGTGAAGCTGCTTTGGTTTTTAACCCAACAAAGATATTTATAATTGATTAGAATGAAACCAATACATCTGTTGTAATTTGATTCACTATTATAAGTATTTTTTTTATCCATGATAATCTGCGTGCATGAAAATCCTTTTCATGAATAAATGTATTAGAATGATTATTAATTTGAACATAACGAATAACCAAAAAATTTGATAAGACAAAAAAATTAAACCGATGATTCGTGGTTTTTAAAACCGAAGTCGCCTTGTCAAGAAATATGAATGTTCTGACCGGGAAGACATTACGTTTATTTATTTCGACAACAATCCAACAATCACCTTCCTCGTCATTACGTGCCAATTTTCCGATCTCTTCTCTCGTCAGTTCCCGACCAGTTTCTGATCAGTTCCCGAAAAAGGGAACGGCGCATCACGGGCCTGGCCTAAGACCTGTTACATAGCAAACCTGATCTACATTGGAAGTCCTGGCCTGATATTATTTAGGGAAGGCAGATAATGGGCAGTACTTTTTCCCCGATTAAAATGTCTACACGGGATTCGCCATACGTAATCGATCAAAATCTAGACGCAGTAAGACGTCAAATTTTACGGGAGATTTTTGTTACAATTACTGTCATGTCACTCCGTAAAAAACGTGAGGATAATTCATGGTAATCTTTATCGCCAGCACCGAGACAGAAAGGGGTTTAAAAAGAAGAGTGAAGGAGAGAGACGGGATAGTTAAGGAGAGACAGATAGAGACAGGGATGGATATTCTCGTGAGAGGGAAGTTAATCACGGTCGATGCTCCGTATAGATTGCTGACGTAACGGCATAACGCTGGGGGCTTAAATGCAAATTTATCCCTGAGGAGAGTCCTCTACTTGCACGCAGTATACACACACACACACAGGCATATCTATATCCACAAATATACATATATATTCACATGCTCAAGTGGCAAAGAACCTTCGCGACAATTTGTCGGCTCCGCGGTGGAGGGTTTCCTGGCACTTCCTACCTATCCCCCATTATGCATTTCTCTCGTCACTTCTTCCCTTCCGTTTCGTCTGGGCATATATACACACACGCACAACCAGCTTCGTCTCTATTCTTGGAGCTTCATTGCTGGAAAAAAAAACCCTTGTGCTTCCGGCAACGACGAAATCCAAATTAACCAAGATGGCCGCGCGAAATGATAACTTTTTCACGATTACGAGCACATTGCTACCGCGTGCAGTACAGTCGGTGGCAAATCTTTCGAGCAATGTTGGCAACGTAATGAAAAATTTGTTATATACGGACAAGATGATACAAATGATTTGATACACGTTGCTCAAAAATATGCGATTGAGTTCGGTACGTGACATTTTTTTTCGCGTAATATAATAATCAAATAAAGTTTACCTCGAAGAATGCGCACGCGCAAATTTATCTTTTATTTTTATTGCAATTACCTTTTGCCGCTCTGATGAGATCCGCCATTCAACTATTCCTAGTTTCTTTGAAGAAGAAAAAAACTAGAAATAGTGGAGTGACAGATTTGGGGTAAAAATTAAGGAGAATGGGATCGTAAGAGCCCTAATGGGCATATGAAGAAACATCTATACATATAATAAAACTGTAAACTTTACGTGTCTGTTTATCTGCTTGTTTGCGCACTCATCACGTAATAACTACTAACCCAAGCTGGATGGAGTTTTCTGACAAATCTAGGGCTTAACTGAAGAATCGATTTTCTCGATGAGAAAAATCAATTTTCTGTATCGATTGTCTGGCATCCGATATTTTTGAGAATCGATTTTTCTAAGCCAGAATAGATTCTTCGCCCGGACGGAAAATAATCGTTTCCAGACGTTGCTACAATAGACAAATATTATTTGTCTGTTGCAGCAATGCTGTACCGTCGAACGATTTTTTTTCGAGGCAGGTAACATATTGAGTCGAAACTCGCTTTCTAAAATGGGCTTTCTAAAATGCATCAGGGAAGAGGCACAAGTCCATTTTTTTCACCAGTTAAGAGAAATCCACCTTAAGGAATTTCGGGACAATTGGTGAAGTGTTACCATTTGATTCAAATTTATACAGTAAATTATTTCTCATATACTGAATGTACCTTCAAAAATTTGAATCGATCGTCTACACCGTTCCTGTAAAATTTACTATTAAAAAAAAAACCTTTTTAACATAAGGCGATATTTTAACTGCCTACGCTCATCGCTCAATGGCAGTTTTACGCACGGAATAGTGTGAACATTTTTTTTTTATGTTTTGAAAAACTGTCAAATCACTCAGTACATTATGACAAATTCGTCATCAGTGTCGTAATGTTAAATGCTCTATGGTAAAAAGTGTTTATTCAATTGTAAATTTTAAAGAAAACGGTGTAGACGATCGATTTAAAATTTGGAGGGTACATTCAGTACATGACAAAGAATTTATTGTACAATTTGAATCAAATAGCAACATTTCGTTAAGTGTCCCGAAACTCTTTAAAGGGTTGAAGACGTACGCCTTTCTTTGTTCAGAATGTGCAGTTTAGTCCATTCGCGTACGTTTTAGCTTTTTCAGTTTTTTTTCATACTGTATAGGACTTTAAGGAAACGATTTTTGCAAGATCGATCTTTAATGTTTCGATTTTTTGCAGAATTGATTCTCAGACATCCGATTCAGAATCGATCCCGAAATCGATTTTTTCAGAAAATCCAACATCCCTTGTATCAAGGAGAAGCCTGGCTGTTTTATAATTACCATGAAATGCGGCCTTGCGACTGCTAAATCGAAAAAAAACCGATTTACAGCTGACAACAAAACTAGATACTCTCCCGTTAGAGACAAACAATGCGGTCTCATTCTCGTCGCAATTATTTTCCTTCCTCTTTTCCATTTCTATCATCGCGCTTACTTTTTTCTCTATTTGCGTTTCCTCTCTCTTCTTTTTTTTTTTTGCGCTATAGCAAGAGCTCTCTTTGCGTACTTGACGGAACGACGTACTTCCGGAAACCTTCATTCTCCCGAAGTGGGTCCCGGGCAAAGAGTTTCTCCCGGATGATGGTAATGCTACACAATGGCGGAGAACCTCGAACCCGGCCAATTTTAGAGAAAGGGATAATTGGATAATTGCAGAAGCGCACACTGGGCGCGAGTCTTTGAAGCCTCGAGAGAGAACCGATTTCCGGAGCAACGACAACGTCGTATTCTTTCATTTCCTTAATTTGGTTGAATAAAAAAAAAACGAACACGTCACAAATTGTCTGACTAGAAATGAATAAATGCAGCCATCGGTTATTACGTAAAACTATACATTTATATATTCATATATGATGGTGATGCAAATAAGATAGGTATATTTTTTCTCATTGCCATAACAAACAAAAAAGTCTTAGTACAAAAATAGCCGGACTGAGAGCCCGCACTGTCTTCAGAAGCGTATAAGGCAACTAGAACTGCTCGCAGGGAAGAACGAGCTTCAGAAAATTATCATTTCGGAATCGAGGAAGGCACACTTCACAAAGCAGGAATGGCCAATCAATATAAAGTAAGATTTATAACATGCCATTTAGATAGTTGCGGTTTTCTGAAATTGTTACTCAAAACTTTGACATAAAATCTCGAGCTTTCTTCAACCGATTGACTTTAAATTAGGTATGGACCTTTATTGCGAAGTTATTATTATTGCTATTTCAAAAAATGCAAAACTTAGAAAAAAAAAATAGTGCGAAAAATTGACTTTTTTCAGACAGTCACTATTACATTTTTTTCTCCTTGGTACCTGCCATAATGACAATTTTATTGTTCAAGGAAATTGATTTTAATTCCGTTCCAGATGGATGAGAGCTTTGGCATCATGTCAACCATCTCAACCATTTTTCTTTCACGGCGATATTTAGAGGCCCATAACTTTTTGAATTTTTATACTTTTTTGTAAGTTCTTGAAACATCAATAAAAAGACTATAACAAAATAGATGTTAAAAATATTTTTTTGTTTTTTTATCAAGCCCGAAAACGCCCGAAATGTTCGCCTCTAGACTACAATACATAGTGTGTGTGTGTGTGCGTGTGTGTGTGTATGTGCATATGCGCAAGCGCATTCCGTCATTTTGGAATAACGTTCGCGACCGTGTAGACGCTTGGATGCATTCGATTTAATCGGTAATACGCATACGTATCGGGAACAACGCGAGGATATGTATACACCATGCATATCGCGGGCGCGCGTGGGTGTCAACGATTTTGTGGAACGGGCATAGACGCCGTTTGCACTCCCGGAAAGTGTCGGAAACAAATGTTAGCGATCGGATCGTTTGGCGCTTACAAAGCAATCGTTCAGAGCGATTATACCCATTCGAACTCGTGAAACAACGCACAACTCATGTTGCAAAAAGAAAAAGTGGTCGGACGAAAAATAAAAAGCGAAAAGAAAAAGCATGCAGGAGAAAAAAATGTGATAAAGAAAAGTTTGCGATACGACAGTAGAGGGCGCGCGTTCGGCGTGAGCGGCAAGCTTCAGCAGTCTCCCGTGTCAAGCAGCGTTGGCCTGAGCCCATACTTGGATGGGTGATCGTTCAATACCAGTTGCCGAACGGACGAGAGCTTTGCCAAGTTTTTAATGATACCGCAATTGAAACTCAGTCGATTTTTCACAGTTGTCCTATACCCTCGTGCAAATGCGACACGTTATTGCATCAAGCAAGAGTGGCTGTGGGAAACATTCAGGGGCGCGGGGGTGAGGATTGTCGCTGTCCGAAACTGGAAAAAGTGACGTGACGAATGTGGGACAAAAGTGAAAGAGATTGCGAAAGCTCGAAGGGAATACGAAGAAAGATTGGAAATCTACCCGACTAGAAATTTAGCTACGGGGCAAAGTAGAGCCGGATCTAGCATGCCGTATTCTGTACTAGGTCACTTTACAGGCTGCCGGATCGAGGCTTTACTAGGCGTGAAACGTTTTTTGGCATCAGGCCCTGGATCCGGCTGCCGTATCTACGTCTGAAATTAAATATTAAATAACATTGCAATTTCCAAACAAAGAGTGTAAGCCATAAAAAAACGCTTTTGTGATTTTTCTGGTCTGTTCCATGAAATGGCCCGGCCAGGTGAATTGGACGAGGCAAGCCTGGTCAGTGGCCGACGCAAAGTAGGGAATGCCCGGTCAAATTTCTGCACGGGAAACGGGCGATCATCTACGCACAGATTCTACGAATATTATTTTAATGGTAAACACATTCGTCATCATTGCGTAGGAGAATTGTTTTTCTTTCTATCATTGCCCGCCGATATATTCGTTTCATTCTCCAATATACCTCGGGCGGAAGGGGGGGGGGAGGAGGCTTTGTACAATTGTTTGCGTCGAGTATTCTCATTGCATTTACGAGTTCATGAAGATCTGACCTATTCGACAAGGCACAGCCGATATACATCAATCTGCGTGTGAATAATGCAAAATTGAACGCACCAATGCTCGGGCCGGCCAGGGCGGCGGCGGGGAGAGAACCCGGATAATAATAACAATAATCCGTGGGCATACTTGTGTGTTGTACAGGGGTTGCGTTGCGGGATGTGTGTTATATAACCTCGACCGAATTCGCGGATGATTTGACAGAATTAATTACACGTCCCTCGTGCTCATAGATGCCGGATATATATATATATATATATATATATATATATATGAAATACAATATATAAACGAGCGGTCGATATGTATAACCGCCGCTTTGTGCGCGACGATATATATCAATAATTATTACGGGATACCGAGAGAATAATACCCTCGTCAGTTTGAAACCTGGTACTTGATACGAATCAACCACGTCTCTGCATGTGTACGCACACACACACACACACACGCACGCACGCACATGAACCGAAAAAAACTCAACATTTATGCACAGATTTATTCTCTTTTTATTTTGCCAATCTTTTAAACATTCGGGAAACATTTTTTTTTTATGCGGTTATTCGTCGTTCGCGCTTTCCCGATTGGTTTTGGAAAGTATTAAAATTCGGAAGAGCGAAGTAATTACACATTGAAGTTATTATTCGGTCATTTCCATCCACCATTGATGGAAAAAGCTTTTGATTTATCGGACGTACACGAGGTCTGGAATTTTGTTAATTAGTACTATTTTCTATCAACGTCATTTTATAACATGTGCGTGTGTCATTTTATATAGGGTTAGTCCGGGAGTAGTTGACCATTGTTTTTTTCTTCGAGGATCCGTCAAAATAAAACTACAAATGCTTCTTAACTTATCTCGATTTGTTATTAAACTTTGAACATTTAACTTTACGATAATTTACGAAAATAACCCCAATTCTTATGAGATCAACCTCGAAATTAGTGTTTTTTTTTCATCCCGATTGACCAGGAGTCAATCGGGAGTCATCTTCCGGAGTATCCAGGTGTGATGGCCATAGGAGTAGGGGTGGCCAGTGCTTCATTCTACTCTTGGCTTCATGTTTTGATTCTTTTTTTTCTTCTGGCCACATCTAGAACACATATCATCGAATTCAGTACAATTTTCGTGTATTCAAAGTTGGCAGCACTATGCACTGGAGCCAGTCTTCAATGAGACGGGTTTCATAATAATTTGCTCCACAACCAACACCATCCTCTTCTGTAGTCTCAGCTTCATCTGATAAATCGCATAATACTGGTTCTTCGTCATTGTCACTACCCACAGATATCCTTCTAATTGCTTTTCTTTTTCTTGCAGTACGTTTCATTGGGGCAATTTTTTCTGACTGGCTAGGCCCAATCTAGTTTTCTCTTTTTATTGTATACTGGCAATTGTTTTTTGGTCTTTCAATTATTTTGACTCTTCTTTACAATTTCTGAACTCAATATGTCCGTCAGATGTTAAAAGTGTGCCAACTTGCTTAGCTCGTTTATAAGTCCTAGCGGCCGCACGAACCGACAATCCAACATTTTTCCAACACTCATAGCTGGTTTTGATTCTTCAGTCCAGTTCCCTCTCAGTGCAATTGCTTTTCTCTTGAATTTATCCTAATAAGTTCTATTAAGGATAAATAAAGCATCTAAAAAAATTAAGGTTTCTAAATAAGGCATCTAAAAAAATATATAAAAAACAAATTATTCGAATACATCGCAAGTGATAGTATGGCCATCACACACCGACTGTACGTGGCCATCTCTCCCAATGTTCCGGGAGAAATTACCACATCTAATCGTAAAATGTAAGCAAGTAGAACCGAACATCATTCCTTTTAATTTTTCAAACTTTTTTTGGCTCTGAAAATCACTCAAACGTTTTTACGTATTCTTATTAGAAATTTACGACCTCAATTTTCATAAAAAAAAGCTTTGGCTATGCTTAAAAATAAAGAAATGGAAAATGAACAAAAAAAATCCTTACATTCCAATAATGCAAATTTCAACGTCATGTAGAAATAGTGATATCAATATTTCGAAAAGGCCTTTGATCTACAACCGGTTTTGAGAAATATCAATCAATTGAGCTATTCATGTTCATCATAAAGAGCGAAATTTCCGTATTAATCAAATACGGAAAAAAATTATTTAGCGCTACCATTCAGAACCTCTCTGATCCCTTTTCACAATATCATTGAGTATGATGTCAAATTTGATTTCAGCACTATTCATCACGATTATGTAAAAGGTCCATATACACGATACAACAATTTTGAAATGAACTCATACATTTCTATAAAGAAGTTGTCTGTCCTGACGTGCAAGCACCAAAGAGAAGAATGCTCAATCACACCGCAGCCGTTTGCAGGCGCATTTTAGTCCGCAATCGCGCCACATGAAATCATTTGACCGCGAAGAAGGCTTTTAAATGGTAACTTGACCGAAAATTTCTATATATATATACATATATTTAGATAAAGCAGCCGATACGGTGAACATGTTTATGGCAACTGGGTTGAAAAGAAATTGATAGCGGGCGAAAGATGCCATGGAGATGGAGGAGGGATGAGAAATATAGCAAGGTAGGACACGACGGGAGGAAAAGGATTGGGGAGAAGGGGAGCGTTGACGTACAGACCACCTCTCCGTGAAAGAACTTTACTTTCAACGATATCTAGCTATACGTTTTACTTTTATGTCGTGATCGCGCTGGGTATCAAAGGCAGTTTCGACACATGTGTGTATGTATATATATATATATATATATACGTTTGTGCTCTTTGTACCGCCCACATTGGCGAGGAATAGACACGAGAGCATGAGAAAAACGAGGATTGAAAGATATCGTCGTTGGATTTTCCCTTGAGAAAACGGCAAAAGGCCTCCTACCTCCTACCCCTCCCTCTATCTGTCCGTCGCTCGGCTTCGACGAAAGTACGCAATAAAAGTTTTCCCGTCGACATATATCCGTACGGCCGAGTGCTTTTTCGAGACTGAAGCAAAGTTTTCCGTCGGCGATCGCCCGCGGTAGATCGAATGGTTTATCGCTCGGTGGAAACCGTTGCACAATTTCTTTGCTTCGAAACATTCTTGTATAATATTATATGTCATATCTATTTATATATATATATATACATATATATATATATATATATATATATATATATAGACTACATAAAAACGTGTACCGCAAAGTTCTAACTGCATCCATGCAATTTTGGAACGTGTGTATTCGCAAAACAGGCGGTCTTCCAATTTCTGTATGAGTTTATCGCGAATTAACTTCATCGATGAACTTTGACGTGCACGTTTTTGTGTATTGTCTATATACAGGGTGATTGGAAATTCGACCTATTCCTTGAAAGGGGTTATACCTACTAGAGGTAATTTGCGACAAATTGACCCCTCTCAACTAGGAGTCGAAAATGAGTGGTTCACCGAGTTGATGGTGGTTTTAAGACTTTTTTTAGAAATGCTCAGACTTATGATGTTCATCGTCATTGAGTGGTGGCTACGAGGTTCATCCAGGTGTTGGCGCTTTGGAGATTTCAAGGTCACCTCCATTTTTAAAATAGGATCACTATTTTTCAAAATACTTTTATCAAGAAAATTAAAATAAGTTCACATCACAAGTTTCAAGATGATTCATCAAGATTTAGTATTAAAAAACGGACAAAACAAGAATTTCAATGTTTTATCCTGATTTTGAATTAAAAAAAAAGGTGCAAACACTTACTCCTATAGAAGGTGCAGTCATTAAAGCTTAAAGCTACTGGATTTGGACTTATTCTTATTTTTTATACACGGAGAGAATTAAATGTTAAAAATTACCGTGCAGTAACGGTAACCAGATGACAATCCTGAAACTTCGCTTATTATTACTGAGTAAAACACAGATTTTCACGAAAATAAAATAAAATTTCTTCTTCAGATAGAAAATTTTACCAGATTTTCTAGTAAATTTTGATGTCTAACAAAATACGCCAAAGTTAAATTTAAAAAATATATAATATCAGCTAAATTTTACTGTGCATTTTATTATTGTATGCCTTTCAAAAATGTCTATAAAAAAGTATCATCTTTATAACAGTTATTTTAAGATTTATTATAAAATTTAATGAGTGTTATAGGAAAATGTATTGTGCTCTCGGTAAAAATTATCGTGCGCGCTACCCTTCTTGTCTAGTAAAATTTTAGCTACGTATTTGAAATTTTCTGTAACGTGAGTTAAAAAAAACTTGTCGCATACGAATTATTATGCTTTTCTCACTTGTCACCACATTGAAATATATCACGGTAATTTTTACCGTGAAATTCACGACAAAAATTACTTTTTAATTCTCTCCGTGTAAGAAATATTCCCATTTCGACTTATTTGGACTGCTGGATTTGGAGCGTAAAATCTACTGGATTTGGACGGACCGCGTCTGCTCGATTTCTCTGTCAGTTTCACCCGTTGTTAACCCTTTATAGCTCAACATAAGAAAAAAAATAGCTTACTTCATGATAAGTTTTAATAAATAAAAAAAACACGTATTTAGTTTTTGAAAAATTTAATCAGGGTGCTAGTTATAAAGCAATAAAGGGAGTGTGACAGACATGTTACATTGTGTCATAAGATTCCTTTGAGATCTATGGAATGTTTTGAAGCATTTTTTTTTGCTTGTTATTGCCATCGGTCTCGGTTAACAGGCAAACATGAAACTTCCTGTTTGCCAGTGTTGGGCAAAATTTAATTGCTAGGGTAACTAAAGATTAACAATGAATTAATTGTTAATCACGACTATAACAATTAACAATTAATCAATTGTTAATCGTGACTTTCCACAATTAGAAACTAATCAATTTTCAATCTTTTTGGTGTATTTGATTAAAAACTAACAAATAAAACTGATTATTGTATAGGGGCGCGGAGTGGCGTCAGAACAAATGCGTAAGTTATTGCGCTACATAAGCCTACAAAACCCAAACAAACACGTCGTATCTGATATCTGTCAAGTTAAATAAGTTAATTGTTAATTTTAATAGTTTCTTAGAACAATTAAAAAAGGTTAATTGCAATTGTTTTAATTGCGAGTTGCAATGAACATAGATAGATTAATCCAAGTAAATTAATTGGAACATGCGATTAATAGTTTATTGCAATTAACCCGGTGCGTTGGTCTAGTTGGTTGGCGTGCTGGCCAGCGGACCGGGAGGTCGCAGGTTCGAATCCCAGTCGCGTCACTTTGGTCGTGAAATATTTTTCTTCGATATTTCTCGGCGAAAGACGACTAGTTCCGTGACTGGAAGGCGAACTTGGGACCGGCTGTATCGGTATAGGTTTTCCGCAGTTTCCCTATGCCCATGGCAGACATATATGGTGAATACGATACAGAGGGGGAAGTCGGCTGCGGCCGCAAGGTGGGGGATGGGTGGCAGGGAGGAATTGTGGAGGGGAGATAGACGGGGGAATTGTGGAATCGCGGAGATATAGAGGGGTGATGTGGAATGCATGACAGAATGAAGTTTTGAGGTGGGTTGGGGCTCGTTAAAAGGGGAAGACCCTGTACGGCTGGAAAAACCAATAAAAAAAAATAATAATAATAATAATAATAGTTTATTGCAATTAAATTAATTGCAATTACTTTTTTAGTTAATTAATGAATTGATTGAAAATTCAATTGATTAACACACAACACTGCTGTTTGCGCATGGCAGTTAGTTCTTACACTGTGCAACATGAAAAGCTTGTGAAGAATGTGACGTTGCCACACATCGAGCCAAAACACCCAATGTTTAGAAATGAATGTGAAAAATAAACGAGTTTTACATTATTTTATTGATCAAGAATTTTCTGTGAAAGCTTTTGTAAAACTAGTTTAGAAATGTTTCATTGAATAAATATGTTTGGGTTTGTGTGGATTTAAAACTGTTGCCGGCGGTAGACTGCCAGGGATATTTTGAATCGTACTGTCGACCGCACACTTAAAAAGTTTGGCCATCCCTGACTCAGATGGTTTGTTACAGAAATGTCACACGGTGATATAAAGGGATAAATTCACAATTTTCGCCCAATTTCCGTCAGGCAAGCATATGCACAAAAACAAAAATATGTTCGATCTCTCAACCCTCTCCCCTTTTCCAAGCGTGCGAGCCAAAAAGTTATTTCACGCAAAGTTACAGTCTAGTGCGAAAATACTAAACGATCTGGTGCCAATATAATACGACTACAGTGATTCTATATATTCACATTTTATGCGCACTCGGGCAGATTTGTATTCCACAGATTTCTGCCAGATTTGCCCTCTGAGCCGCGAGTACACAAAAGAAAGAAAAAAAAAAGAAAATGTTAGGTTACGTTTCATTGTATGGAAAAAAGAAAGGAAAAAGAACTGCAAACAACTGTGTGAGACTTATGAACTTCAACGTGAAAAAGTTAAATAAAAGAGAACACATGCACGTGAAAGGAAAAAAAAACTCTCACGATTAAAGAGCTCGAATGGATGATTGAACGTAACGAAATTTTTTTGTCCTTTTTCCGATATTGGTTACGCATGTGTCTGCGCGTGTGTGTGTGTGTGTGTGTATGTCCACCGACAGTTCGGTCACAGGATCGCATTCGTGTAAGAATCGATGAGCCGTACCAAAACGAGAGAAAAGTCCGTGCCAAAATCGCACTATCGTTACATTCACGGTTGGACAAGCTCGCTCAATCGTTATGGATAAGCTCGTAGCTCCAACCTGGACGGCAGTAACGAACACATATACATACACACAAACACACATGCGCGCATTCTTGCCGGGTCGCTAGGATAAGTATAAAGAGATCCCGCATCTGAACACACAAACGCCCGCAGTACAATCGTTCCTTTTCTGGTCTTTTTTTTCCTTTGCTTTTTCTTCTTCTCATACGTTTCGATGCTCCATAATGAATCGTCTCTTCCCTTATCCTCCGGCCGCCTCCCGCCCATCCCGACCTCTTCTGCCGCGTCCTGAATAAAGCGGTCTGCATAAGCTTGTGATTTCAAAGATTTTACATCAAGATTTGAATATGAGCAAATTAACCGCGCGCTGGATGTCGCGATTGTTAACGATCGATCATAAAAGCACGCACGGGCGGAAATGTCGCGCGAGTGTCTTAGCCTGAATTTAAAACATCCAGCGACCATCCAGGAACCATCTCCGAAGAAGGCAAAGGTCGTTGGGTCGGTACTCTTTATCGATGTTTTTCAATTTAAAAAAGTCAAGCTTTGAAAAACATCATTAAAATATATTCAAAAATCCGACTCCTTCATCCCAATACTCTCGTCAATTGTCTTTTTTTTTTGTTGTTGTAAATCGACCTGTTTTTTGGCCTCAATCTTATGCAGGCCCTATAGTTTTCACACGTCTCTCCATATACACGCACTTTTTACAACCTCGTACGTGGTTTTGGAGGACATTTCCAGTGGAGGCTTCCGCAGACAAAATGGGATTGAAGTTTGCATCTTTGATAAGCAATGAAAATTCTCTTCAGATTTCTTATTTTTATTATTATCGAAAATCATATTCTATATAATTAGGTTGTACCACGTTAAATAAGGATCCTAAAAAATATTTTCGTGATTTTCATAGCTCATATCTGCGAAAGAAAATTTGGGAAATACAGAAAAAAATATTCCTCTGCATTCCAACGATGCAAACTTCGCGGTCATCAGGCAAGAATGATTTATTTCACACACCTATTCTTATAGGAAATAGCCCGTTTTGCGAGAACGAAGAATCTTCGAAACGTCAAGCTCGGATTTCGTTAACTGGCTTTTTCAGGAACTTTTTCAAAGCTGCGTCTCTAGCAGATTTTTTTTTTTTCAAAATGATTTATTAATCTCAATTTATCAAAATTATTCACGTATCTCAATTTGTCAAAGGTTTTTGTGTCATTATATAAGCGTCAACTTATTTCTCAAGCACGAAATACCAACGCGTATGCGAAACGCAGCGAAAAAAAAACTTTCTATAAATTTGTCTATAATTTTATCGGCACTAGCCACTCTCGTATGTATGTACTTCATGGCATCTCTTCACTCGCCCTTAACTACGGCTTTCTATCTCTTTTCCACAATCCCACGAGAAACCTTGAAAAAACAGCTACGTGTACGTACGTATGTGCACATTCATGTATGTAAATATATATATATGTACAAATATATGTTCAAAGCTTGATGCAAAAGTGTAGCAAAGTATTAAGGGGTGTGTCAAAAAGGAAGCATATTAAAAGTTGCCGATGCGTTAGCAGGATGTGAGTACCGGTGTTGCTGCAGTTTGTTGCCAGGAACTGCTCCACAGAGAACCAAACTATCTCTTCGTACACATAGATGTGTATAGAAAGGGCTGTACACTGCAGTTATCGGTGTAACTCGTCCCTTTCTAACTTTACGTGGATACATACATATACATTCCATTTGTAATTGATAACGCACACACACATACACACACACATGCACACATATATATGTATATATCTAACGTCCGCTGCACCTGTACAATGCGCGAAACGTGCGCTCTCATGTGTGCGTTTAAAAAGCGAGCAAAGTGGGAAAGGAGTAGAGGACTACTATACACGTATATATATATATATATACGTATATCTAGCAGATGAATGATTAAACGAAGTGTACACGGACGGAATCGTGATCGTGGTATGCATATGTATATACGTAGTAAATCGAATGACTCGAAAATGTCAGTGGTCAACAATATGTACATCGTCGCATAAATATATGCAAATAAGAGCGCGCTATTGAGCTCGTCTCATGAATCATAACGCAAAGAGAGACAGAGAGAGAGAGAGAGAGAGAGAGAGAGAGAGAAAATTTTATAATGTCTAAGAATGTACATACTGGGAGGAAATTTTGATACAATATTTACTGATATGGGTAAATTCTAATAATTATATAAATTCTAATTAGTAACACTATAAACTTTACTGCTCTCTTCTATCCTACACAGAACTGAAACGTGCGTATTTGTCTTAATTATTGCTTCTTATGACTATACTTATTCTTGCTTTAACTTTTTTTTATATCTACTCATACATCGCTTGATTATTTTGAAGAAGACAGTGTGTGTGAGAGAGAGAGAGGGGGGGGGGAGAAAGAGAGAGACGAAGAAAAAAGGTAGAGAAAAAAGAGGGCAAAGTGACAAGACGACGATATATCACGGCAAACATGGAGGAGCCGAAGAACTTCCGGTGTCGCGTAAGCCGATCATTTCTCATGCTGGTACATGTAACGCACAGACAGTCCCCATATATATATATACACAAAGAAGAAGAGGTATGTATCTAAGTATATATACATAGGCCAAAGAGAGATTTTGAAGGGATTCGATTTCGGAGACCGTCCTCGAAACGGCTGGTCAGGCTAATAGCCAACATTACTCACAAGAAAAGAGCGAAGTGTCCCCCTCAGATTTTGATGAAGTTTGGCATGTTTGTAGAGTGGGTCAAAATAGTCACATATTTTTTTATATCGGCGGAACCCCATTTCCTAGGAGCGAAATGCATACGCACAATCGGGGTTTTTTTTTCGTTTTTGAGCGATAACTTTTCATTTCATTTTTCGAATACTATACATTGGTGACGAGAAGGTTGCAAATAACGACAAATTTTATATTGTTTATTGCAAAAATGCAATATTTTAATGCTCATCTACGGATATTTTCATTCGATTAGTATGTAAATTTGCACATGGGTAATGGAAAAATAGCGGATACGGGTTTTTTGTTTTTTCGATATCTTGGAATTAAAGGGTTAAAACCACCTTTCGATCTTCTGGCCAACATTGACCTATAATCGGCTAATACTATGCGACAACGGGTTAATACGAGGCTTATTCGATGACTCGATTTAATATTCAAGTAAAATACGCTCCCTGCACTCCCACCCCACTCTGACAAGAAATGGATAAAACGTCTCCTTGCTAAAGTATTTGCTTTTACGTAAAAAATGCAATTGCGGTTGTACTACTGAAAAAAAAAAGTGACGTCGATATTGGCCAAAAGATCGAAGGGTGGTTTTAACCCCTTAATTGCGAAATATTGGAAACAAAACAAAAAAAAAACAAGTAGCCGCTACTATTCCATCCGCTACACATGGCGAAACTTACATCCCAATGAGATGAAAAATTTCGTAAATACGAATTGAAAAATTGAAATTTTGTAATAAACAATATGACATTTGTTGTTATCTACACCATTTTTCAATTCCATTAAAAAGTTATCGCCGAAAAAAGAAGAAAAAAAGTTCTGATTTTCAAGGGTGCAATTCACGACTTAAGACGAGGTTTCGCCGATATAAAAAAAAAATCGTATCGACGATTTTGAACAACTCTACCGAAATGCCAAATTTCATGAAAATCGGAAGGGGACGATTCGCGTGGTTTCCTTTTAGATATAACGTATTCAAAAGTACCGTTTTCCATTTTATATATATACATTTTTTCCATTTCCTTTTTTCATATATCCATTAATATATATATATATATATATATATATATACATACACACACACACACACGCAAACGGAATCGAACGAGACAGATGGTGAATCGAACAACCGTGTGTAAAACTAGAACGAAAAGACAAAAAAATATCTGAGGAAACGAAACTGAGGGAAAGAGCGAAAAATGGGAAGAAAAGGAATAGAGAAAGCACGAAGGCAAAGCTGATGAAAAACGACGTCGCGTACGCGACAACGTTTATCAATCTTGATGAGCGAAAAGCTCAAGAGAAGGCGCCAACATCGTACCAGGTGGGTCCACAAGGTTATTATTTATATATGTGTGTGTTTGTGTATATATATATATATATATATTTGTATGTAGGTGTGTGTTTGTATGGATATAATGAGAACGAAGGAAGTTTCACGCCTTCCGGTTTCGCTAAAAATCGCAAAAGTTTTTCTCTCTGGAAAATCGGACAGCCGACACCGTCGCTCAGTGAGCTGAGCCCTATATATATATATAGACCAAACTGCTGTTGCGGAATTCGCGGCGCGCAAAAGGTGTTCCACAGTCGTGTAAAACCTGACCCAGAAACAGGTCGCCAGTGACGGAACATCGTCTATTACAAGGAAACGAAAAAAAAAACGCACGAACCAAAAAACGTGCCGATTGAAACTTGTACATTGCTTTCGCGTCGTGTATATTTTTTTTTTTTGTATTTGCGTGCACTCAGAAATCCACCCGCATGAGGAAGTGTCTTCGTCGATTTGATGCACATGATTGGCGTTTGAGATTGATGTTTGTCGCGTAGAGTTTGTGCGTGTATCATTTTTATTATTGGAGGGACCACTTTTCTCTGGCTATTTTATTTTTATTTGTTTAATTATTGTATCATACTTTATATTATGTGCCGGTGAGTTTCATTTTACTGAAGTTTTTCGACAATTCTCTAAAAGGTAAAAAATCGAGTAGAACATTCATCATCCTTTATTTATTCGTATACTTTGACTAAATGGGACATCTTTTTAAAGTATTACTATGGATGGACCATCGGGCAAAAAGTTAGTCCAAAATGGGCGAATCGTGGATTTACAAGTCTAGATTATGTCGTGTATGTTTAGCCTTACAAATAGCTAATTTAATAATAAATTAACACTTAGAAATGATAATTTTCCACTTTTAATAATAATTGAAATCAATTTCGACGATATTGGCGTGTGCTTGACTGAGGTTTTGTCAGTGACTGTAAATCTGTTTCAACTCTGCAACAAAAAAAAATCCCAATTCTTAAATTTAATTAATACGTTCAGATCATCTTGTTATTATCAATAATTACCCAAAAACTCAATGAATATTGAGTTTTCTAATGATTGTTATTAATTCATCGTTGAAAAAGACAATACTCCGCATTACTTTAATTTATTTATCGACAATTACTCAGTCGATTTATTTGAAACTTAGCATAATTGATTATTGATCCTAAATCTTGATGATATAATATTTTCAGAATTTACGGCGATTTAGTTCCATTCGTTATGCAACCATTAAAGCCTTAGGCCAAAAAAAGGGCATATTTTGTGATTTTTTTCAGCGAAACCATAAAATAAATCGGAATTACAAAATAGGGGTTTTATTATACATGTAATTGGGTATACAAAATTATTTTTTCACAACAATACATGTCAAAATGGCAACTGTGCAGCATTTTTCCGATGACACCTTTATTTCTGGAAAAAAAATCGATTTTTGGAAAATCCCAGAGTGGCCTAAGGCCTTAACGTCTGCAGAAGCTATTTTCCCATAAGTGACCATGTTAAATTCATATTTTTATAACTACTAAATTATTTACTGAAAAATTCTAAAATAATTCATGTATTATTGTATCGAAAACTATAATTCCTCTATTTTTCAAGAATTTTGGCGATTTTTTAATATCCATCTAGTAATACTTTAAATTCATTTATCGATAAATCATTTCAGGTTCCCATAAAGCAATGTTATAGCTATAGTCTGTCGAGTCGAATTTATAAATTAGAAGCAAAAAAACAGTTATCACATTTTGAAGTCGCAACGTTACTTTTTCTGTTAAATTTCGCCCTATAAAAGTTTATTTAATAACGTTTAACACAAAAAATATCAAAAACGGCTCAACAGACGATAGCGAATCGATTTCCAGGGATTAAAAAAAAACCTGCGTTAAAAAATACCAAAAACTGTTCAAGTTGTCGTGCAGACCATCTCGAAAAATGTAGTTTCGACAAAAACGCGTTTGAACCGACCGTGCAACCGAGTGCAATCTTTTCGCGGGTGTAGCCACTTTTACCCTCGTATCTCCGTTTCGAATTGAAATTTCGGAATATTTTTAAAAATTCAAAAACGCGTAAATATGTACAGAATAATAAAAATATAAAACGTCGATTTTTTATTAATGCTGGAAGTATGTTAACCGGAGTTACGCCGAAGCCACAAACCGACCGCGCGTCCACTTTTATCGGTTTTTTTTAAAGTTATTTTCACTCATGCTCGAATGGCAGTCATATATTTCGCGTTCTTCGTGTATAAATCTGAGCGACTGCAATTCCGACAGAGGAAAACAGTCATTTACATTCGTCCATAATCCTTGGCTAATCCAGCGCGCTGGAGTTAATTCTGTTTTTGTTTCGGTGGTTGAAACCTCGCTAATTCCCCACTAACGTTAACCGTTACCTTTTATGGCGAACGGCAATATTAAACGAGAAGTAGGTCAAGAAGGATGACACGACTGAGAAGCGCGTTACGACGAGAGTACACAGCGTATGGAGGGACACACGATATTGGACTTCAAAGTTCGAGGCTACGCGAGGGCATCATGAACGATCAGCAAACGCTAGGCGAGGGAAAACGTGACCTATCGGAGGAATTTCTCATAAAGTCACGATCGCCAAGCATGAAACTCGCCAAATCACATATCGAGTTTGAAACCACTTCAAAAGAAGTGCAGAAAATGCCAGGTAAAAAAAAACCGAAAGTTCATTTTTCAAACTGTTATATAGATACGATTCTTCGTTACGGACAACTCCATTATCGAAGCTTCGTTTGAATCACATTTTTTTTATTTAATTTCTTTTTCGATAAGCGATTAATCTTGCCAAGCCCTCCACGTTGATTCTTCTGCGGGAAGCAATACCCAGTCACACTCAAGTGTCCGCCCGAATTGCTCCGGTCGAAAAATAAATTTCGTTAATTCGAAATTCACCTTGCAGGACTTTATTAGTTTTTTTTCTCCCTTCTTTCTGTTGATAACGTGTGCAAGGTCAACATGACCTCAACAATTTTTCGAATCCAGTTTTCTCATAGATAGTTAAGTTTTTAGGAAGAAAAAACAAAGCATCAAGCACTGAAGAATTTCCTGACGCAGAGCTTGACGCATTTTATTATGCTCTAAATATTGTCAATCTCCGAGAAATCTCTTTTCGAAAAATCCAGTTAGCTTTGACGCAGTCATATGTCACGTGTCACATCTTCTACTTCACCTTAACAATCGAAAGTACGATTCAACCGGAAATAAGGGCCGGGAGATTTTGACGTAAAACACTGTACGATAATTGTTGTAAACGTTAAGATTCTTTTTCGAAATGTTCTACGAAAGAACGGTGCACGTGTCGTAGAAAATGGTACATTATTTTATTTCCTTATTAACTAGTGAATGAGAGAGCGCTTCAATCTTGTTGTTATTCTTTTTCTTTTAGTCTCTTGCGAATGCACGGTATACCACAAAACCACTTACGATTGCGATGCATCCAATTGGAGTGAAGCTGGAACTCGCAGGTTCGAAAGGTCTAGTGGTTTTTGCATGTGAACACATATATATATATATATATATATATATATATATATATTACGATGGTCAATTTTTTACTTTATTTTTTGCGGGCCATCCAATCAAATTGTGACAAATAGAGAAAAAAAAATATCGTAAAGGCTCCCTATAATTGGAAAATATTTAGAGGTCGCTACCTGGGTTTAAAGAAAATTATTCTGAAAATGAATGAAATTGAATGATTTATATTTTTTCCAAACTATTTGTCGGAATACAAATTTGTTTATACTTTTTATAAGAATTTAACTTTATCTTAATTTTTTATAGCATGTGCAATCGTACTGATATTGAAATTTGGCATGTTCTTCCGATGTTCGCTTACGACTAACAGCAGATACTGTTTCTGTACTTCATCATATGTAATAGGCCAATTAAATTCTTCCATAAGGGCAACTCCTCGCTCTGCTGTGTCGTTTACTACACGGAATCCTTTGCAAATAGCGAAACACTTTAAAAAGCTTTCATCACTTTTCTACTCCAGCGGGTCCCGAGCAAGAAAAGTTGGTTCTATTTTTCTATTTTTATTATTTCAAAAAATCGCTACCTACAAGCGATTACGAAGTCTGCCAATCTGATGTTAAGAAGGCTCTGGACTGTTATATCAGCTTTCACTTGACGACTGGTACTCCCTGAACGTGCTGATGATTCAGTCATTCCGCGCTTCGTCTTAATTGGAACGTCGTAATCGAAAAAAGACAAATAGATTAACTCTTCTGACAGATGGTTCAGGAAATTTTAGGACGGTAGTAGCCACTTTAAGACAGTAGTCTCGCCAAGGCGTTTTTCAATAGATTTTTATTTCATTTTGAGGACTCATTCTAGACAATATACAATAATGACCTCCAAATTTGCAAAAGGATTCACCGTTCCGTTTTCGAGATATTGGCAATCGAAGATTTCATGGTTTTACGCGTGTTCTCTTGCAGAGCAGTGGAAAATTTCTACATATTTTTTTTTACTTTTCAATTACAGAAAAACATATGACGAAGAGGGTAAAAAAATCATGAATTTTGACAGTCTAGTTTCAGAGATATAGCGATTTAAATTAAGCAATGTCTAGCGACGCTAGCGTCACGAAGCGACCGGAGCAGACTAGAAGTAGATTACAGTAATGTGTGATTTCAGTAATATTCGTATAGGCAGGGTATCTACGCACTAATAGCCGGAATGGATAGTCTGATACAAAAGTAAGGGTTAGGTAAACATATTAGGCGTTTTCATCATCACTTTATAAGTTTTTAAATCCCGATAAGATGTACAACTTGTAAGGATATTTCGCAATATTTCGAAGCTTTCATCGATTGAGCGGAGAATAAACTTTTCAACGTGACTGTGGCGAGACTACTACCTTAAACACAATCCGATAGAGACCATGACATACTCGACACGAGTCGAGGCTTGATGGTGGAAAAAATATATAGTAAAAATGGTATAATGCTCGGTAGCGATCTCTAAACATTTTCTGATTACAGGGAGTCTTTGCGATATTTTTTCTTTCTCTATTTGTGACAATTTGATCAGGTGGCCCGCAAAGAAATTAAAAACATGGCGAAAAGTGGGCCACCCTAATATATATATATATATATATATATATATTATAAATGCGCATATTCTACGAAGGATAGTGCGAGGCACAAGTGCAGGTCGATAATAAAAGAGGTACGGAAATGTCGAAAATGAAGAAAAAAAAAGGCTTGCTTCCCTACTCTCATCGAGTGCTCCAATAATAACGAATATGTGTGTGGAAGGGGGAAGTGATTTCGACCTATTTGATGTCAAGAACCGTTCTCATAGTAGCGTTTTTTTTTTCCCATACTCGACATTACGTAAAAGCCAATGTCTTCAAAATCACTTTCAGATAAATCTAATTGCAAGCATATTTCTAAATTTATAAACGTAATATTTCCAAACGTAATTCATAAACGTAATTCCAAGCACCGACCCGTTCCCACAATCAAAAACACATTGAAAAAAAAATTAAGGACCGTCCGCAAAACCATGTGGGTGTGTGTGTATGTGTGTGTGCGCGCACGCACGTGTGTATGTGTGCTGGTGTGTGTTGAGAGGAGGGAGTCTATATATAGTAAATGAAGTGTACACGGAAGCAGAGGTAGAAGCGTTTGGTGATGTTCGCCTCTACTTTGCGACTGCTGCTGTTTAAAGCCCGGGAAGTAACGTGGGGCCAATGGATTTTCTTTCTTTTTTTTTGCACCGTTCAACCATGGTCCGAGTGCAAGCTTCTCTTGTAATATTCCGTTTGGTTTTCAGAAAATGCACCGAACCATCCCTCTTGCCCTTCTCCCTTAGCCCTTGTGTTTTTTTTCCTTTTTTTACCTTATCGGTATTTCCATGGACGAAAAACGGCGAACAGTTCGCGTAACGTTTCAACCGTTGGAGTTTTCTTTTTCATATACATATTAGTAATTTTCCATCCGTGTACAGTCGCGCGCGAGCGCTGTATTGAAAAGAATGGTTTTCCCCTAGTGCCTGAGAAAATGTTTTCTCGCAGTCAATCGGCGTTCGCGTTTTATGACAATGCAAGTTTGTATTTATATTTGAAAGGCTTGGATAGTTAGGATTCCCTAATTATTCAAGCTCAAGAAAACGATCAAAAGTTTTTCGTTTTTTTAAGGTAGTAGTCTCGCCACAGTCACGTTGAAAAGTTTATTCTCCGCTCAATCGATGAAAGCTTCGAAATATTGCGAAATATCCTTATAATGTAGCTTGCACATCTTATCGAGATATAACAACTTATAAAGTAATGATGAAAACGCCTCTAATATAATGTTTACCTAACCCTCACTTTTGTATCAGACTATCTATTCCAGCTACTAATACGTAGGTACTTTGTATATATGGATATGCACACACTACTGTAATCTAGTTCTAGTCTGCTCCAGTCGCTTCGTGGCGCTAGCGTCGCTAGACATTGCTTTATTTAAATCGTTATATCTCTAAAACCAGACGGTCAAAATACATGATTTTTTTTTATCCACTTCGTCATATGTTCCTCTGTAATTGAGAATTTTTTAAAAATAATCTGTAGAAAATTTTCGAAGATATTGCGTGAAATGTGAAATTTTCCGACGCTCCCCATAAAAACATGTCTAAAACCATGAAATCTTTGATTGCCAATATCTCGAAAAAGGAACCGTTAATCCTTTTGAAATTTTGTAGGTGATCATTTAATAGTGTCCTGAATGAGTCGACAACATTTTAAAAAGTGTACAGAAAAACGTGTTGACGGGATTACTACTTTGAGTGAGGCTGCTGAGATCAATAACTCCTTGAGATAAAATTCGAGAAAAAAAATTAAGAAATCGCCACAATTGACGACAAATACGTATCGTAATGAGAACTTTGCAGTTATTCAGAAAGAATACACTCTGCATTCCATTGTATTGAGGATTTATGAAAATCTTGCCGAAATTCTATCAAGGGATTAAAAATTGGGAACGCAACATTGCTTCGCTCGTTCTAAGCTTGCATGTAAAATTCGGGTCGATCCGCTGACTCGTTAAAAAAGTATAACAATATTAACCCTTCATATCATCGTGTGATAGTTCTCTAACAAACAATCAAGACCTCACAAAATCCCACATTGACGTTTAATCCCTTTTTGAAATCAACGTTACATGACGACTAAGAACCGTTCTGTGGTTTAATGTGCAATTCATGCAAACTTCGAAGTTCATTTGTCGCAAGATTGCAAAATTCGAGTGTGCGTAAAGATTGCAAAAATCGAAAAAAAATATAAAAACGATTAAAACGACGTGTTTGTTTGGGCTACAACAAGGAAAACAACTGCTTCAAAGCAGTCCATACATCATAAAGGAATGTTACGACACAATATTACATGCCTATTACACTCCCCTTGATTACATTATTCAAAAACCAAATAATACGTGATTTTTTATTTTTAAAACCTACCATAAAGTCAACTATATTAAAAATTTTACGTTGTTGACTTATGAACGATTAATTTGCCGTAAATGTACGTGTCTTCTATTCGGGCATTGCTTTACGAACATTTTACATTGTTAATGTGGGTAATTTATGCATTGAAGAATCTTTTTGCTAAATATCACAATCATTCACTACATGCCTGTTATATAATTAATTGTAACGTACAGGAATTATGTTTACAGTATAATCCGGATTATCCGGACTAATTAAGACCTGATAATGAGATAAGGGATATCGGGGATAATCGAAAAATGGGATAATCCATTTTCTGGTAAAATAAAAGTAGTATCAACAGAGAATCCCAGTTTTATTGATAGGTATTTATATTTCGTTGGTTTCTCCATACGAATATATGTACGTACAAAAACTAATCTATTATATTGTTTATTGTTATATTACGCTCGCGTAAGTCCAGAGCGACAAGTGCGAACGAATATAACCGATCCCTTATTTCCAGCCTCAGCTCTTTAATCTCGACTAATATATGCTAGGAGAAAAACGTGCCTTCTGATTGTTCTATAAAGAATAAAGTTTCAAGACAATGAATATAGAACAAAGTGTTATTTCTTTAATAAGCTTTTTCCTATACACGGAGAGAATTAAAAAGTAATTTTTGTTGTGAATTTCACGGTAAAAATTACCGTGATATATTTCAATGTGGTGACAAGTGAGAACAGCATAATAATTCGTATGCGACAAGTTTTTTTTAACTCACGTTACAGAAAATTTCAAATACGTAGCTAAAATTTTACTACACAAGAAGGGTAGCGCGCACGGTAATTTTTACCGAGAGCACAATACATTTTCCTATAACACTCATTAAATTTTATAATAAATCTTAAAATAACTGTTATAAAGACGATACTTTTTTATAGACATTTTTGAAAGGCATAAAATAATGAAATGCACAGTAAAATTTCGCTGATATTATATATTTTTTAAATTTAAGTTTTGCGTATTTTGTTACACATCAAAATTTACTAGAAAATCTGGTAAAATTTTCTATCTGAAGAAGAAATTTTATTTTATTTTCGTGAAAATCGGTGTTTTACTCAGTAATAATAAGCGAAGTTTCAGGGTTGTCATCTGGTTACCGTTACTGCACGGTAATTTTTAACATTTAATTCTCTCCGTGTATATTTATCTAGGGGCTAGAATGCTTAGGGCCGCGGAACAAGAGTGCAAATAATCGGGATTCTACTGTAATCCCAATTATCATGCCCCAATGAAGTTAAATATGTTTTTAGAACCGGTCAAACGAACCATTGAAAAAAATAACTTTCGAACCGACGCAGTTTGAAAATCGGTTCCCACATTACGCTACTAACGTCTGATTTTGCTCAATATCCAGGACATACATTTGAGAATTTCAAATTCCAACTGTCTTATCCAGGTTACTATCCACCGTGAATTTTTATCGAAAACCACCATTGAAAATTAAAATTCTTTCATCTTCCATTTTTTTTCTTACCATTAGATGCAAATAATAAAAATAGTGCGGCTGCTTTCTATGCATTGAATTATCGATAAAGTAGATGGTTTTACCGAAAAACTTCATTTAAGCTTAGGAAGCGTAATAGGACGCCTACTGGCGATCCGTACAGAGTGACGTGGTACTGCTATATATATCTTGTATTTTCGTATCGAAATAAGCTGACTGGAGCCTGATCCGGCGATCACGCAAACCATACCGAAGAGTACAAAGCTTATCAAAATTGACGGCTTGAATATGTGTGTGTGTGTGTGTGTGTGTGTGGGTATATGCATAGGGCGAAAGATTATCGAAGTTTTCGTGTAATAATGCTTGGACTAATACATTATCGATAGTGGTATATTAAGCCTGGAAGCGAAACGGCACTCTCTTCTTTATGCATAATATATATGAGGGTGTATATATCTATGCAACCACAAAAAACTTTTTACCCCACCTTACCATATAGCTCGCCCATCGTCCTAGATTTACTTCTCGGCGCACCCACAACTTTTTCTTCATTACACAAGCCGCACAAATTTTCCGATAAATTCTTCTGTGTATGTATGTATATATATAAACAATAAATTATTCGGTACCGCGCGCGATGAGGTAAGAACGTAGGAAGCGCCAAGTATCTCGAGACGAGCAAATCAATGGCCAGCCAATATCAAAATTTGAAACGTCGGTTCGTGTGGTCATATCGTGATAAAAAATGCAGACCGAAGAATTATACGGTTCAGCTGTAGCATGAAGAAAAATGGTTGTATGAACGGAATCTCCAGTCGCGTATCTGCAACGAGATTTTTTCTCACGGTGACGATATTTTGCATCGAGGCGAACGTTTTTTTTGTTTCTAAGCGCAAAAAAGGTTGAGATAAGGGTTTAAATTTTATTGCACGAATCAACGAGTTGCTCGAAAGATCGGTGGCCGCGTAACCAATGCGCAAAACATTTTTTTTTTTCAGTGTGCACGCTTTTTACAATTCCATCCTGGATACATTCAGTCACTTGAGTGTCAATAATTCTAGCTGAGCATTCCATTGGTGCGCTTAATGTATAAAATAAATTTCATTTTAAAAGCCTCCACATTACTGTTCATGCGAGTTCGGTTGTGCGGTCTTCGATACTTCACAATATCCATTTTAAGGCAGTATTGTTGTTGTCTAGAAATTTGAAAAAATCGTTCTTTTTTATTTTATTTTATCATTCTACAGACATTTATGAATACATCTGTCAAATCCGTTTAACGATATTGATCAAATTAGCGGAGTTATATAAATTATAAGAATTATAAGGAATATAATTTCGAAAGCGCAGCAAACACTTTAATGACTATCGACAACGTGTGTGGCGTATGAAAAAACTCGATTTGCACGTCAACTGTCATTGAAATATCCGTTTTAATAATAAAAAAAAGCCTATACACACACACACGCGCGCGCGCGCGTGCGTATATACGCGATCGTATATACACGTGTGCACGTGAGTCCCTTTATTCGTAGTTTGTATACTTTGCGCAACGAACTTTAGTACGTACATTCACGTGATATTGGCGCGCCTGAACGAGCGTTGGGACGCGAATGAAATGGAAAATGGGTTTCCAACGCTCGCCTCAGTCGTCAGGAGCACAATACAATCCTCGCTAGAAACTTTTACGAGCGGATCGCAGCTCGTAAGCATCTCGACGCATTCGCCGATGTGAATGCGTATGTATATATACGATATAGACATACGCATCCACATCGGCGAATATAGATAGAGATGATTTTAATATAGATAAAGATGATTTTAAAGACATCTGACTTCGAGGACTGCCCTTATAATGGCCTATCGTCACCATACTCAAAATCATGTAAACCCAAATTTTGTTCAAAATCATCATTCAGATAAATGTAACATATATTTATATAAACGAAGAATTCTTGAAAAAAAAGTAAGGTCTGAAAGAGCTGAATATGCTTATAGATAAAATTTCTTACATATACAGGTTCAATATGTACTTGCCCGATATATATAGGGAGATCAACTTGAATGTAACCACCTGATAAACTGCCTTTGATTCAAAGATACGTGAAAATGATTTGCGAAAAGTTGAAAGGATGACACATTTCTCCGTGCGGAAAATTGGGAGGGTATACCTAATACAATTCGGGGCTTTCAATGGATTATTTGTGGATGTCATAAGGTTTTCCGTAAAAGAGCCGGACCGGACGCCTATTAGAGAATGGTAGGGTAAGTAGATTGACTAAAACTATGGTCTAAGTACGGAGACCAAGTAAAGGCCTTTAAAGGGTGTAGGTGCAGATTCCCTAGTAGCGATGTTCCCAATACTACTAGACTTTGCTATTATAGGGGCAAATCAGTATAATTGCTTGACTAAAGAATTTGTGGTATAATAATTATCGAGATCGATTAAATGTAATAATTAAACTATACATTTAGTAGACGAGCTGTGATGCCTCGAACCAGCACGCATGCAGTGCGTTCATTGGAACAACGCCGGATCAAACGTGTCAAAATAAGCGACAGAATTCTAAGGCTCAAATGTATTGAAATAGGACATTTCTTGTTCACAGTGTACACACACACACACACACACACACACACACACACACACACACACACACACGTACGCATATGGCTGCAATAATTTCTATGAGGCACCGTTGAGGCAATTTTAAAGACCCTGGTTATTTTTTTATTCAATGGCCCTCGGTAGCAAAGTGTGACCGGCCACTGATGGCCCATATGAAGCTCCACACTAGGGCCTTAATAATATTAGGGAAAATTAAGATGGGCCCGATCAAAGCCCGCACTCAATTTCCGCACGGGATCCCGCGCAGAAATTTGTTGGGGACTCTCCAGATTCGACCACATCCCTATAGGGATTTGATAGAGACGCCACATGTAGGGAATTCACATTGGAATCCAGTTGGATTCCGCGCTAAATCCAGACATTGACGTCGTTTGAGAATTTTTTATTTGAAATTCCCAAATGGAATTTGTTGGACCTTCAAAAAAAATATCCTTTCTTGATCCCGTGTAAAATTTTTTTTGGGGCGTTCCGAAATGCACCGACATCTCTATAGGAATTTGTCAAGGACATCGCCCTTAGGGAGTCCTCATTGGGATACAATTGGATTCTGCACTGTTCCCCGATAAACGCCATTTGAGAATTCTTACCATGTTCGAATGGAAAATATGTGAAAAGTCACGAGAAATAACTCGGCGTGTTGAAACATAACCTGCACGTTTCGTAAGCTCGTGCGGGGATATTATGTCAAAGCGCAGTAAAAGAAATAACAAACAATAATAAGAGTGGCTTTTCAGTGATGTGATTGCAATCGAATTTTGACATATACTTTTTTTATGCAATTTTAACTTTTACAAATAAGACTTATACTTTTTAAACATCCACTTATGTTGTATATCTGTATATTTTGTTTAGAAAATTCAACATACAAAATGCAATGGGCTCCATAAAGAATCGTATTGAATTCTGTTTGTTAACAGGGCAATCCTTTAGGATTCGAATTGGATCGCGTACACTGGATTCCAATGGGGAATCCTCATTAGAATCCAATTCCGAATACAATACATCGATGACTTTGATAACTGAAAAAAAAGACCTTCGACGAAAATGTCCCGTTCGACAAATGCAACCTCCAATGCCCTTTCGTTGAAAACATTTTCAAGTTTCTTCAAATACAAGGCAGATAATCAAATGTTTGGTTTTAAGTGGATCACCCTGTATTTGTATACCCTTCTGTCACCATAAACGCGAAACAGCGAGTGACGGAACGACAATTACAGTATACAGAGTTAAACTCGAATATATAGAGCTATGTCAACGACCAATCGCATCGTCACTATATACGCTCGAAAAATACAATAAACCGACAAGTTATTGCATTTTCGAGAGCACTTTACAGCCGCGAGTTGTTGCGAAACGAGAAAAAATAAAAGGCAACAAAAACAAAAAGCTGCTGAAGCTTTTACGTCACTTTGCCCTTTTGTCATCGAAATAGCGAGCTTTCGAAAAAAAGAGAACCAGAAAGTGGAAACCAGAAGAGCGATACTTCATTACAATAAAATGTTACGAATAATTTCCGGCCAAGCGTAAGGACTCGAAGAGGTGGCAATTTTCTAAGCGTATTTCTACACAGAGAGAAAAGTTCATGATATTTACAACAAACGCCCTTGGTAAAAGAGGGTATAGTAAAATTCCTTGTACTTCATTGACACCGTAATGATAATATGAATAACACAACTATAAGCGAACAGTATATGTAAACATCCGATTTGGGTGGCGTGTTCGACTATCTTTTAACCCCAAAACAATTATTGACTATTGTAAAAGGCTTGACAATATAGATATGGTTTATTCGGTGCTATCACAAAATTGGGACACAAATACTAATGTTGTACACTGTACGTTAGGTTTTGTCGAGGCAAAACGTCATATGATTAATACACTCGGCAAAAAAAAATAAAGGAGCAGAAAAATTTTACAATTTTTCAGTGATTTTTGAAAGGCTGTAACTTCGTGAAAAATGGTCGTATCAGGAAAAATAACCAGTACTGTATTTTTCGTAGTCACTGTGGCTATGAACTATTAGAGTTCCCTCAGGGACTAAATGCGGTTATAATATAGTTGAAAACACCATACATTTTTCTTAGTGCATAATTTGAGTCCGACAAATTATATGCAGTTATATTTGGTCAAAAATTCGTCCGATTTGTGAAGGATGTCGTGGAAACTCGCTTGGTAATTGTCAATTGATGAGTTTGAGGCACGATGAAAGGACGGAGGTCGAGAGCGTGAGAGATAGAGAGAGAGAGAGAGAAAAAACACGAGAGCGGCGAGATTTGCCAAGAAAATTCTGCTCAAAGGCGCCTCTCTTCTATAGGTATACAAGGCGACGAACTAAAGCAGTATACAAGGGATTGTGTTTTACGCTTCGAAGCACTACACCGTTGACCCTTGCGCGCCTCAAGCCCAAGACGATTCTCCTCGTGAAAGTCCGGGCGCGCACAGCGGAGCGAAGAGAGAAAAAGATGGAAATTGAAACTCGCTCGTAGTGTCGCGCGGCTCTTTTCGCCGCTGCGTCGCTTGCGCAAATCTCCTCTTTCTGCTTCTAAAGTGGAATTGGTTTTTGTCAATTTGTACTTTCTCGTTAACGCGAAGAGCTTGAACAAAGTCCTCGACTGATTATTTGTTAAGCGGAAAACCTATACACGAGTTCCAATGTGCATGTGTGACCAAAGCTCCTTTTCCAAAACAAAACAAAAAAAAAACACGAGCTACAGTACAACCCCGATTATCCGAATCAATTGAAACTGAAGATGATTAGGATAATCAAAAGTTCGGATTATCGAAACGTATTTTTTTTCTGAAGATATAATATACAACAAAAATTGAAGTTAATGTACAATTTATATTAGACATATTTTTTTGAACCTCTTGCAAACATCGAATACTCATTTAAATTTTTTTATTTTGTATAATCGTCGATCAACGAGTGTCTCGATTTGTCTTTATATCGGAAATCGTGGTTCTTGAAAGACTGCAGCGTATATTTTGCGCCAACGTTCGGATAATTGAGCATTCCGATAATCGAAATCGTTGTTCGGGATAATTGAGTGTACGGACAAATTTCTGATCCCGAAAAATGTACTATACGGTTGATCAGTGAAATAAAAATTCTACACTGATAAACATTTTTTTTTTGAAATCAACTAAATACATTGATTTGGTCCTTTTTTATTTAGATTAAGAGGGGAGATACCTTTACAACCTTCCAAAAATGGATTTTTTTTCATGATACATTAGTCCAATGTCTTAAAAATATCGTATCAAAAGTTTAAACCAAAATTCGAAGCCGTTTGGAAGTTATAGCCACAAACGTGACACAACTTCCGACGCTTGAGGGCACTGCATGCATAGTCTTGCCTTACCGACGAGGCTACCTGTCTTTTATACTCTACTGTTTCCAAACGCGTCCACAGTTATTTTTGAGCATACACAAAATACTCAAAATGCCAATGAAAGTGTCAACTCAACGATCTGGATCTTAGCTCTGAAGCCCTTGAATTCTAGACTGAAAATCGTCGAAATTGCATCCTATCTTGCGGCAGGATTATTCAACGAAGGATATATTAGGTGAAGTAAAAAGTTCTGAGCCCTTTCACTTGTTTTTTAGGCTTACGGACGAACGATGAATGTTTTAAATAAAAATCTGCAACCCTATTGGTTTCAGATGAAAACAACGAACGCCAGAGTGTATGGCATTTTCGAAGTACCAAGTCGCCCTGCTCCAAAGCCAACAGGATATCTCATGCCATTTTTTAGTAACTTAAAAAATACGCTTTGCCAGATCAAAGTACACTCTAATAAATTCTAAAGTTTCAAAAATCTGAAATAATTGTTTCCCTTCCAAAAAAATTCTACAAAATCATCGATTTTTTAACCTTGTCAAGGTATCTCCCCCCCTTAATAAAATTTTTCGTATAATCAAGGTTTATTTTTGTAATTTGATTCTCCTATTTCAAAGATTTATGGCAAATATATTTATTTATTCAAATCAAGATCTATTTAAGGGGTAAAGCTACTCGAGTATTTTCAAATTTTCAGGAAAGAAAAGGAAGAGGACAATGTTCATTTGAAAAGCCAAGTGTATATGGTGCTGGCATTGCAGATTAAAGGTGATTCGAAAATTTCACATATTATCTCTCAAAAAACATGGTTTTTCTCGAGAAAAAAAAATGTTTTTTTTACGCAGATAATTATATTCGCAAACGAGAATAAGCTGTGCATTGACTCACGGTTGCCGGCGGCATTCTCGATCAACGAGCTGACGACGAGTAGAGTGCCCACGAGGATCGTGGTGGTTAGAAAGAAGAGACTCGAGTTGCGCCCCATCACGGCATCACTTCAACTTCAGCTTGAACGACGCGCTTTGCAAATACAAGTCGCGCGTGCGCGGCAGCCACCCGCGTTCGTTATTATCACCGCGCGTTACTTTTCTTTATCTTTTATTTTTTTTTTTTTTCTGTATTTAGCTTTTTTTCTCACGCTCCGTGTCACGAGATGACGCGTAAACGGCACTGCTCGCGCACTCTTTATTACGACCGATCACGATACACGTATATATGCACGTATATATTCAACATATATGTACGCTAACGTATCACTAACACTGATCGAACGATGAATTTCGCCAACTTCGATTTTAGCCCACTTTTTCCCAGCCACTTCGAAGTCCGCGCGAAAACCTGTCATTCCACTTCCGCCCTCGCACTGCGCTTCTTCGCCACGTCGCCTAATCCCAATTTTCTTTTTTTCCGAACTCAACCGCACTCGTTCGCTTTTTTCAACGCTATTTTTTCCCCTCCCTCCCTCCCTCCCTCCCTCCCCCCAACCCGCCAAATGCGAACCCCGCGCACTCACTTTCGACTTTCCTCCTGTTTCGGAAGCGGATATCCTTTTTATTGTCTATCTCGATCGACGATCGATGAAAATAACACGAATAACATTTACTCGCTCGACGGGAGCGACGCAGGATCAACGAGACTTCAATCAATGTCTGTAAAACGTACACGTAAACGTATGTATATGTATATATATATATATATATATATATATATATATGTGCATATAGACGGATACAGGACGACAGAAAACTGTAGCACGCACGGAACAATGCACCATCAACTGGCGTACTGTATTTCGTCCAGTGCAGTATATACATATATATCTAGCGAGTCACTAAAAATTGAAAACTTAAAAGCCCTATAAAAATGGATTCGGCACAAAAAATAACTTAATAGACAAAATTTGGCAAGTTTGTCAAGATCTACATGATCTACATGTAGATCTTGCTCAGTTCAGTTTCTTTTTTCAAGTGGCGACCTCAAACTCTAAGTTCCAGATCGGCTCATCTTTATTTAAAGGGGCAAATACATGTAGTGGCATAAAAAGATCGATTTGTTTTTTTTTGCATAAAATGTTAGTTAAACATCTCAAGAATACAGTAGTAAAGTTTCTTAATTCGCCGGTGAGTCACGGAAAGCATTGAGTTTTCGTAGTTCGAAACTTTAAACCCGTTTTTCTCAAAACTACCCGACTAGAAATTTTGATCCGGCAGCCTGAAGACTGATCAGGCCCCGATCAGGCTGCAGTCCGGACTGCCGGCCTGATCAGGGTGCCTTTTTACGGCCTTACTACGGTTCCACTGATCCGGTGGACATCCGACCCTGATCAGGCGTACTGTACTACGGCATTCCGGACTGCAGCCTGATCTGCCACGTGTTGAAGCTGCCATATTTGAGAGTATTGGCGGCGTATGTACGCGGATATATGCGTTTTCCAATTTCCTGGCTGAAATAACAGTGCAAAATGAATCAAAAAGAGTTCCGAAAAAAAATTATTGGGACACTTACGGGTGCGAAAGTGGCGTGCTGTACACGCAGAAAAAAAAAACGGCTAACAAAAGTAAATTCTTCACTCGTACTAAGTGTGTATATATATATACATATACATTTTCATTTATATATTCTTTACTTTCAAAATTAACAATATCTATTATTATTTATGAACATGCGTAATATCTATTATTTTTGTGATGGTATTTTTAGAGCCAAGCGGAGAATTGCCTAAAAATCTTGAGAATTGAGATTGTCTATATTGGCAATTGGCAATCTAGATCAAATCTAGAGAATTGAGATAGATAAAAAAAATATAAGTGAGTTTATTATTGTTATCGAAATTATTATACATTCATTAATACCAAATTCCCTTTTTTAGTTATTTAAAAAAAAAATCTTTAAAAAAAGAATCAAAATAACATTGAATTTTGCATCGGTGGAATGCAACGATTTTTTTTTTCATTTTTCATTCGTTTATTTTGATCATGATCAAAAGCCTTTTTTTGTAAATTGAAGTCGTAAAACTCTAATAAGAATACGTAAAAACGTGTGGATTATTTATAGTGCCTAATCAGGCAAAAAGAAATTCAGCGGTCAAAAAGTATTAATTTTCGTTGCATTGCTAACTTCAATGCTAACTTCAACGCCATAAAAAAAGATTGACATTTTTCAAAATGATGATAATATAAGCAACGAAAAAAAGAGAATTCCTACAAGTGTTAGGATGACTAAGTAGGTAGCGCTTTCAGCTCTAGAATTAGAAGACGTAGGTTCGAAACCGAGGCTAGACAAAAACTTTAATGAGGCAGAACACGTTTTAATGCAATTATCATATATGCAGCAATATAAGTAAAGCATATGGAAACGAAAAATACTACCAGAATATTTTTATTCATCATTTGTTGTCTTTTTTATTTTTCATTTCAGGCAAAGCAGCCGGATCAGGGCCGTAAACGGCAGTCGGATCCGGGTCGGATGCCAAAAAGCGTTACACGCCTGATAAAGCTCTCATCCGGCCGCCTGTTCAGTGCCGTAGTACGGGATACGGATGCCGGATCCGGCCCTAGTCAGTCCCGTAGCAAAATTTCTAGTCGGGTACATTTTTTTAATTTTGTGGGGAAACGTTACTTTAAAACGAGTTGCTCGATCGTGCTAAAATTGTACACACAACTCAATAACAATATTACCTTGAACTTATACCTACTTATTTATGAGAATCACTTTTAAAACGTTCTTTTTAATGCAAAAAAAGAACGAACATTTTTTAAAACATTTCAATCTTTTTTTTCCCAAGTGTCCCATGAAAAAAAGGCTCGCATTTATCAGATCAATATTGAAGTCGTTGAATTTTCCACAAACGGACAACTGTCGCCAAAACCTTCCTAGAAGACCACGCCATAACGTCGCAATGCCGCAATATGCTTTAATAAAAAAATTGATTCAAAAAGTTCAATTATGTAATAACTTGTACCTGAAGTTTCATAATCGTACTACGGTTTGTTCCGTTCCAAAAAAAAATTATCAAAATTGGCTTTTTTTTTTTATCGTCTACATGTATTTCGCCTCTTAAGGAGATGGGTTTCATGGCCGGTTGGTAAAAATCTCACGGCCAAGTGTTCTCCTAGACGAATCACATTTCGGGCAAACGAAGAGAAAGGTGCGGAAGGTGTCTTTTCGTTTTTCCGAAACATCAGCCGTCTCGAAGAGCACAGAAAATCTGGAAATCAGCTATCCCACTCGCACTCATGGCCGCATGGTCAATATGACAGAAGGCACTAACTGGCAAATCTCATTTTTAAAATCCACTTTTTTTAAACGTTCCACTTTTTTTTCCACAGCAATTTCCAACCTCTTTTGACCTTAGGATAAGCCTAACATATGAAGAAAAAAAATATGGAAGACGGTTAATGAACGTAGCATTTCCGAAAGCAAATCATTATTATGATAATAATGCATTCAAAAAGCTCCCCATTAACTGTGTAGCGTTTTTTTGATACAATTTCTGAATGACATGTGGATTTACTCAATTTAGACTTTGCAATTACTTGTTTTCGAGTTCTGAATTTCCAGTGACTCTTTATAGATGTATATAGACTCGAATGTACGTACCTGCAACTATCGTTCGCTTCCCAGTCGCGTATGCACAATTTCACGCGCGATACACATACATACATATTTATAGAAGTTTACACATATATTCATACACAATCATACGTATATGCAAATACATATACGTATACATTCGTATACGTATATGTATGCATTCGGAGCTGACTCGTTGACTCGCGGCATCGCTTCCGGTCGCGAGATACGGAAGGAAAGAGGAACAGAGGAGGTAGAGGTGGTAAATTAGGGAGCTTTTTGGTTTTCCAAGTTGAGATTTTCCTTCTGTTCGTTGCCGCCGGTGCTCCCGATGCTTTTGGGCGCCGTCCGATGTATAGGATACGCCTGCATGTATCCCCGACGGCGCGCAGACAAGCGGACAGACAGACAAACGCACAGCCGCGCCTCGCAAAATTCCTCAGTGGAGAGGTCCTCGTCTGCCACTGCAATAACGAACAGAGTGATTTAATGCGAACCTACACCTCCTACGCTTTGCCTCCCTCCTCTTGCCCTTCACCCCGTGAACGGCAATTCACCCTCCCCCATCCAGGGCACATACTTGGCTACTCGATACTTCTGTTACAAGGTCTCCGACCCCACGGCTTCACCATCCCTCGCTCAAGGGCTCGAGCGAGGGTGGGCTCCATAGTCGCCGCACCCTAGCCTTCTTTGCCGCCATATCTCCAGCTCCGATCGACCCTCACAGCGCCTTCAACCTTTATCCTTTCATCTATCTACGCAACTAGTCCTTTCCCTATTCCAATAGGAACTCTTTGATTCTGTTGTAACTACGTAATGATGGATATCGGTTCATCTGGCTGTTCTGAGGTCCATCCTTACAATTTTCTTCACAAAGAATCGCGTTAATTTTGGGACCAGTTTGGTCCTTGACAGGGCCTTTGTTTTAATGTGCTTATGTACATCTAAAGATTATTTTTGAAGGCGTTGGAGTTTCTGTAACGTTGGGTACAGGGACGATGGGCCATTATGAGGACGGTCCTCAAAAGCGACTTCAAAAGCTGTTGGAGTCGCTTTGAACAGCATATATATGCTGTTCATAATGCAATGGGAATACGTGAATTCAAAAAAGAATAAAATTTTATATATACATATATATATATAAAAGGAAAAATTTCACTCTTTTTTTAATTAACGTATTCCCATATAATTCTCAATTTAGTTCATTTTGTTTACGTAAAAGATCGAAAATAGAATAGTTATGACTATGAGATCCGATTGAAAATTATCAAACTTGTATTGATCAGTATTATTATTAGTGAACAAAAATTCATTTTGCAGAAAAAATCTTCTTTTTCGTTAATTTCAGCACAAGTAAAAAATAAACCGTTTCATTATTTGCATTATTCAAGATTAAAATGGAGATATATAGCATTATTGGAGATTAAAATGATAAAAATCATTTTAAAAAAATATGGTTAATTCGAAAAAAAAATAGAAGGAAAAATGGGCCCACAATGAGACTAGTCTTAAAAATCATAGAATGGGTCACTCTATTTTAGGAATTTTTGTTTGAATGGAAATCATCTTTAAAAAAAATAGTTTCCACTTTCGAAGCAAAAACCACGTGTTTCAGTATAAATGATAATTTTTTTCATATTTTTTCGTGAAAGTATGCTTCAAAATGAACAATATATATATACTGACATTTGACGATATCTCAATTAGTTCAGGAGTTATCAGCGTTTAAACGTTTGCAAAAGTTCCGAAATGGACATTTTTTTTGGAAAATTATAACTCCTAAAAGAGAAGAGATAAAAATCTAAAAATTGGTGTGGATATTCCTTTTTTGGGGTACAATTTTACAAAAAAAAAATCAAGAAAATAAAAAATGGTCGGGGTCACGGGCTAGGTGAAATAACGTGGAATGCCTCATATACATATTGCTGTCTTTTCCTATTATATATTCCTCACGGTCCATTGGGCCCTTCCTCGGTCGGCTCTTTCCCACAAATTTATTTCTTACTTTTATTCTTTTCACGTGTATTCATTAAGCTCGGAATATATATCTTTCGTACACCTATATATATATATATATATATATATATATATATATATATATATGAGAATATATGTATGTATTTAATCAGCCTAGGGGTGATGTTCTCTCTCGCTCTCTCGTGGCTGGCCACGGCACCAATTACAGAGAATGCGGTTGAAGAGGAATAAAAATGAAGAAAAAGAAGAAAATAAAGGAAAAAAAGCTCATTGCCTGCCTGCGAAACTGTGGAGAGGAGGCAAATTTGTCTCTCGTTTCCATTGCGTTTGCATTGCTTCTTCGACCGCGCACCCGGTTTCTCGTTCTTGCACAGTTTATTTGGCCTTCCCCGGCCGCATCCCTCGATCGCAAGGACGTACAACGGGCTTCGATTTTTCTTCTCGATTCTAAGTATGCACTACACTCTCTTTCGGACTTTGATGTGTATGCATGTGTGCAGAGATTTCATAGAAGAATACACAAATGCGTCAGAAATGACGTCCTTGTGTGAAGAACTTTTCGTGTTTGGTTCGGGAGAGAGAAAAAGAGAGAGAGAGAGAGAGAGAGAGAGAGAGAGAGAGAGAGAGAGAGAGAGAGAGAGAGAGAGAGAGAGAGAGAGAGAGAGAGAGAGAGAGAGAGAGAGAGAGAGAGAGAGAGAGAGAGAGAGAGACAAAAAGATTTAGTTCATTATACCTTGTTCGGACCCTAAGGAAATTGAAACAAAATTATAATTATAATGATAATTTAGGCTTGTAGCGAACTACGCGAACAAAAGTAAAGGAATAAACAGTAATAACAATAATCAAAATCAAAAATGGTAATACTGAAGAAAATGAGTAATTACGAAAACTGTAACTAAATATAACAAATATGATGACGAGATATTTTTAAAAATTAGTCATTACAAAAAGAGTAGAGGTTATTCCAAAAAGTGTGAGGTTAAATTAGATGTCTCGCACACCATTCTCTTCCTGATAAAAAAAAACGTAAAAATTCATGTATTATAAAGTACATTTATTTCCGTCAGACCGATTTTATGATCGCGAAAAGCATGGGGTGCATATATACCCCAGGCATGCGTTTGAAGGGAAAAATTGAGTAATGAATTCTAGGGTTAACTAAAAATCTTTTAAACATCGTATTCAAACAAGTACGCAAGCAAAGGGCATTTAAAAAGTACTATACAGTAGGGGCGATGAGAGGGAAACGGGTGCCGAAAGTATATTGCAGAAAACGCAAATGCAAAGGCGAAGAGAAGGAGAGAGCGAATTGCGTGGATATTTAGAAAGAAAATCGTCGATTTTACCTTTGTCACAAGCACCTTCATCTCACGCTTGTATTTACCTTTTTTTTCTTATATTTGTGTATTTCTAGCAGCAAATGATAAAATAATTGAAGTAGACGAATAACAGGACAGATTCGTTAACATCGCAGCACTTTGATTCTCGTGTTTATTCGGCTAAATGAACGATTGTTTAGTTTAATTGGAAATAGGGCCGTGTTCAACGTAGAAATATAAGTTTTCATCTATATTACCGACGATAATTAAATTCTACAACATTAACAGTAATAATTCGTGTACAATTTGGGTACTTACTGTAATGACTATTTATTATCACCGCAATATAAAAAATTGCTGATTAATAATGGCGCATTGATTATCCGTCATTCGATTGCGAAATTTGTTTAATCGAAATCCATCGAAGCAAGATAAAATAGCAATACCCGGTACTGAAATTTGTTGCGGAATTCCCAGATCCGACTACATCATCTCTATACGGATTTGATAGGGATGCCGCATGTACGGAGTCCATATTGAAATCCAAGTGGATTCCACGCTATTCCTCGATTAGCGTCGTTTGAAAACATTTTTATGACATTCTGAATCAGACTTTTCTGGATCTTCTAAAAAAAATAGCCTTTCGGAATCTCGTGTATAAATTTGTTGGGTAAACCCAAGATGCACCTACATCTCTATGGGGATTTGTTAGTGACACCACACGTAGGTAGTCCGTATTGGAATTCAATTGGATTTTTCGCTGTTTCCTGATGAACGCCGTTTAAAAATTCCTACCACGTTCGAATCGAAAATATGTGAAAAGTCACGAGAAACAACTTGGCGTGTTGAAACATAACTTGCACACTTCGCGAGCGTTTACGTATATGCTGATATCATGTCAAAGTGCAGTAAAATAAGTAACAAACGATAATTACAGTGGATTTTTAGTGTTGTGATTCAGAACTATTTTCAACATATCCTTTTTTAACGGTGTTGAAGTTTGCATCGTTGCAATGCAACGAAAATTCTTTTTTCTTTCTCGACTTCTTTATTTTCATTTTTATCGAAAATATAATCTTGCCAATTTATGTTGTCGATTTTTAATTCGGACCTTGAAAAAGGTTGAATTTTGAGTGTTTTTTTAGTCCAAATCGGCGAAAAAAATATTTTGGAAATCGAAAAAAAAGAAATTTCGTTGCGTCGCAACGATGCAAACTTCAAGATTTTTTTTAAGCGATTTATACTTTTTGGAAATTTACTCATTTTTTATATCTATATATTTTGTATGGAAAATTCAACGTACAGAATGCGATGAGATCCAACAAAAATCGTATCGGATTCTGTTCGACAATGTGGTGATCATTCAGGATTTAAATTGGATTCGTACATCCCGATCGGGAATCTCGATTAGAATCGAATGTGAGAGCGTGACGTTTTAGCATAGGGATCCAATGCGATTACCCATTGGATCCCTATCAGGAAATGGAAACAAGCAAGGTAATCCAATTGGATTCCTACGACCAATTCTGCACGGAACGAAGTGCCAGATTTAAAAAACTCACGGTGATTGAAAAATCCGTTTCATGGAAACTCGTTTTACTGTATTTGGATGTTTTTTTCTCCTTATATTTTTTCTTCGTGTGCAATTATGGCTTTTTCCAATATTTACCTTATCCCTTTGCTATGTGCACTTCCTTAGAGCTCGTTAAAAAAATTGGTCTTGCATTATGCCCGAGTATTAAAAATAATCGAGACAGCCCCAAAATCACCGCAAGTTTCTCTCTTTCCCTCTCGCCAGATTCGACGATTTAAATCTAAAGAGCTCAAAGTTTGTGCTCGCGCGTTCGGAGCGAAGACGGAAAGAGCCGAGTCCGAGTTGGTCGAGGATTAAGATAGGAGTAGGGAGGACAGGGGGGCGGTTTTTACGAACTTTGAAACTCGTTAAAAAGTCCGTGTTCCACACAAATTAACGCGCACGAAACAATCCGAAGTTCCGATAATCGAGCTCGCATTAAAAATGAAGGAAGGAAGAAAGCCCGCCGCCGGGTACAACATTTCCCGCTGTTCTTCCATACTTTCGACATTAAATCGCCCCGCGCTCACGAATTCCAGAGAGAGACGAACCAATATAACGCGCTGTCAAATTTCCCAGGGTGTTTAGGCGCCATCGAGAGAAATCATTTATTTGCATCCACTAGATACACCAAATTCACGTATTTTTGTCCAGATCAATTATATTTTTATTCAATTTTACCAAAATATATCTTGGCGTTGAAGAAATAGTTATATTTCCAAAATGGCTCGTAATTTCAAATACTCCTTTCATTGACTGTTAACTTCGAAGAAATAATCTATTCAAGCGAAATAAATGTATTAGTGGAGCATTTAACCACCGACTAAATTATTCTTTAGATTCATAGAAATAATTCGTTGTCACATTCGGAGCTGAAACATCGTGCTGCCGGCTTCGTATCTATCTATTCATATAAAACAGTTCCGTGACTGACTGACGTATACTTGGAACAATTTCAAGCCAGGCTATCGAACTTTTAACAAAAAATAACGACTTTAAAGAACGTCTAATTTATGCAGCACTTTATGAAGATGACATACTGGTCACATTTCTATCTGATAATTTATAAACTAAATATTGGGTGAAGTAAAAAGTTCTGAGCGTTTTCGGCTAGATGTCCTTAGTGAGCCATATCTCACGATGTATACATCGCATCGGGTCATACTATACGGCGATTTAAAGGTGACATTACGCTTCAGAAAAAGTTCTTTGACAGTTTTGTGTTTGGTGAAACCAGTTGTGTGTTACAGCGTTCCAAAATGGAGGTAAAAAAAGAAAAAATTCGATACATTCTTCAGTACCACTACGACCAAGGTTAAAAGGCGGAGCAGGCGGCTAAAAAAATTTGTGCTGTTTATGGACCCAATACAGTATCGACTGCAACAGCAAAGCGGTGGTTCCAACGATTCCGTTCTGGTAATATGGACGTCGAAGATGTGGCACGCTCTGGTAGGATAATCGTCGAAAATGTCGATAAAATCATGGAAATCGGCGAATCGGACCGGCATGTGAGCAGTTATTCCATTGCCCAGGAACTAAAGATTAGCCAGAAAACCGTTTGGAACCATTTGCATAAGGCTGGTCTCAAGAAGAAGCTCGATGTATGGGTGCCACACGAATTGACGCAAAAGAACCTTTTGGACCGAATTGATGCCTGCGATTCTTTGCTGAAACGTAACGATATCGACCCATTTTCTAAGCGGATGGTGACTGGCGATGAAAAATGGGTCACATACGAGAACAAAAGCCGAAAAAGATCATGGTCCAATCGCGGTGAGCCGGCCCAAAAGATCGCCAAGCCCGGATTAACGGCCAAGAAGGTTTTGCTGTGTGTTTGTTGGGATTGGAAGGGAATCATCCACTATGAGCTGCTCCCATCGGGCCAAACACTCAATTCGGACCTCTACTGTCAACAACAGACCAGATTGAAGCAGGCGAACGACCAGAAGCGGCCGGAATTGGCCAATAGGAAAGGTGTTGTGTTCCATCAAGACAACGCCAGGCCGCACACATCTTTAACGACGCGCTAGAAGCACCGAGAGCTTGGAAGAGAGGTTCTATCGCACCCGCCGTATAGTCCAGACCTGGCACCAAGCGATTATCACCTTTTTAAGCATTTGCAAAATTTTCTTGATGGTACAAAACTCAAGAGAGGCTTGTGAAAATGAGCTGGTCAAGTTTTTTACCAATAAGGACGAGGACTTCTTCAATCGCGGAATTATGAAATTGCCTTCAAAATGGACAAAAGTTATCGAACAAAACGGCGCATATTTGATCTAAATCGGATAATCCTAACTATGTTAATTTCATCATCGAAATAAAGCGAAAAAACGCTCAGAACTTTTTACTTCATCTAATAATTCTCCACTGACAGAAAAATTCTTTATTGACGTATATTTGGAAAAATTACAAGCCAAGCTACCGAACTTTTAACAAAAAATAACGACTTTAAAAATCGTCTAATTTATGCAGCACTTTATGAAGATGACATGCTGGCCACATTTCTATCTGATAATTTATATACTAAATAATTCTCCACTAACAGAAAAATTCTTTTGATATTGACTAGATGCATCCATTTGATTTTTTTTTAAATTTGAATCAACTAGATTTTTCGTGGAATCAAATTTTTCCTATTGTATTCCATTATTAAAGTGACAAATAAAGAAAAATAATTTAACTTTTTTTCACCGCACTTTTATGTCATGAACCTATATTCCTTTCTCGTATTCATGCGATATATCGTGTTTTATTTTTATTTATTTAATTTGAATCTGAGCTTTATTTATTTAATTTTTAAAAGGAATAGCTTCCACAAATAAAAAAAAAATATTTGAAACCAATAGGGTCGTAGTAGGCTGTGAGACCAGGAAAAAACCTATTTAAATTAAATATTTTTTTTTTGCAGTTTAGATGTCTGATGCAAACTGCTCTAAGCATGTAAAAATTCTGAAGATCTCACAACGACAATAAAAACAGGGGGTCACCGAATGTTTGAAGAAAATATTAATGATAAAAATTTAAAAAATGTGACTAGCAGAAGAATTTTCGTAACCGCGACTTTTCAGAGAACATGTAAAAATGTCTAAAGCTACAAAATGTACGCGTAACTTTTCATTCTAGTTCATCGTTGGGTTCATAATAATTGATTGTAACTTATTTTTATTAAGCGCCTTTTTATGCGCATGCATCAAAAGCGAAAATATTTATTAACGGAATGAATAAGTTTATCGCCCTCGACTAATATATTGTTAATGTCAAATATCCGGGTTTTCTCAGAGTTTCGTCAATCGACCCCGTTGGTTAGTTGAAGTGAATATATATAATAATTCCATGAAATAATAACTAAAAGTCCAGCGGTTCGAGATTGAAAGGAAATTTCATTTCATTCTAACGAACCATTTTTTCCCAGTTCTACTTTTTCCTCGCACGAATTTCGCACCGACATTAAAAAACCCAAGAAAAAGATCGATGAAATCCCTTCAGAAATCAGGAGTCTAACCGGAAGAAATCGCACAGATATTCCTACCGGAGAAAAAAAAAACTTCCAATAACGTGTTTTAAGCGTAAAGGGCGAGAAAAAAAAAGGAAAAAGAACCAGTCATAATTATATAGAGATCACGGTTTATCCGAGTCACTTTAGCGAGCATCGGGGACGAAAGTAAGAGCGCGATCCCCTCAGGGAGATGAAGGCAAGGTGGAAGAAAAAGACGAAAAGGAGAAACGAAAGAGCACGACTATATCACCGCGGAATTTTATCGTCCATAAAACTTGGGAAAAGTGCCTCGGCAGATTTATGAACGAATCCGGTGCGCGCCCTCCACGCGTACCGGTCAATGTGTCGTTCCGTCACTGCGCGTGCTACACGATTTATAGGGTGCGCCGATCCCGCACCGAAAACCTATCTTCCGTACTACTCTCGCTCATCTACGCGGTGACTACTTATTACAGCCATTTCCGGTTTTCTCGTTCATCCTCAAACCGAAATACGATCCTCTCGAGAGCCCACGTTTATATACATATGTTTTTACCATATGTTCGTCCAATTTTTGGGAACCCTCCACTTTCAAAGTACCATTTCAGCTCTCGTTTTAATAACATTTCATTTATAATCAACGAGCCCGAGCTCTTTGTGAAATTTTCAACGCCTCATAAAATAAAGAACATTTTCGTCCTATTGTGCTTTTTTACTACCGAAAAGTCATCAAAACCTCGTTTTGAAGAAAGAAATCAAATTACGGCGTAAAGCCACTCGAGGATGTTCATTTTTTTAGAAAGAAATAGGAAGAGGACAATGTTAAGGCTAAAGGCCGAATGGAGGGTGCTGGAATTGCAGATTTAAGGTATATCTAAAATTTCTGCCAAAAGTAAGTTCAAAATTAAAACGCCTTTTTCTCGAAACTTTTTTTTTAATTGGCCGGAAACGTAAATCAATCGAATTGAACATCGACTTGAAATTTTGAACGTATCTTTTCAGATGCATTCTCCATGAAAATACATGCGGAATTTGCAATTGGTCATAAACTTTTTTTATAAACAATTACTCTATCAATATATCTTAACAAACTTTCCAAATTTTGTGAATGACGTTTTGTCTAGCATTAATATTAATAGGCATTTTTTACTATGTCATTTTTAATGAATTATCCCGTACACACATACACATATACGTGCGCATTGCGAATTATTTCGCCGATAGGATCTGCTCCCAGATTTATCTGGGATCCGGGAAGAACAAAGCAGAAGCCCGATTCCAGCAGATTATACTTCGGATATATGACAGCTGATTGAATTTTGTACGTACCACGAATTACGAGGATGGATCGGATCTTCGATTGGCTCAAGCAAATAAGGGGAAGAAAGCAATCAAGTGCTTATCGAACCACATGCACGATTGTCATATTATAACTTCATTACGTCCAAGAAATAACTCGTACCTCAAAAATCAATACATCCATATTGTTTTCAAAATTCAATGACTTTCGAAAAGTAATTGCTTGCCAATTTAATATTTTCAGAAGCATTCAAAATTAATACGTTCGAAAAATAACATTTACAAACTTGCCGAATTGATCCGTTATTTATTAAGGGATCAGCATAAGATTGGAATTTCGGAATACTACTTTTTGATTGTATAGTTTTGATGTTTGAGGTCTTAGCTTTACTTTGGAACGGAGTTTTTGTAGAAATTAAAAAGATTTACCAAGTTTGCCCTTTTATCTTTTGCGGTTTTGGCGAAATTATGTTTTATGAAACAATGTAGATCTTATCTGTAAATCTATTTGTCCCATTCGCGTCAAATTCGGACGGAGCATAGATTATAACATTTTCTATTGTATGGCTGGATAACTTTTCATATGTTCATCCTTTTGTTGATAACGAATGATTTCAGTAATTTCCTTTTGTCGAAAATCAAGCTTTCTTTCTCAAGGGTGTCTCAAAATGACCTGACATTCAATTTATTAATAAAACGTATTATTTATTTGAAAAGTACGAATATTTTTATTTAAATATTAGATGAAGTAAAAAGTTCTGAGCATTTTTTCACTTTATTTCAACGATGAAATTAACATAGTTAGGATTATCCGATTTAGATCAAATATGCGCCGTTTTGTTCAATAACTTTTTTTGTCCATTTTGAAGGCAATTTCATAATTCCGCGATTGAAGAAGTCCTCGTCCCTATTGGTAAAAAAACTTGACCAGCTCATTTTAACAAGCCTCTCTTGAGACCAGTTTTGTACCATCAAGAAAATTTTGCAAATGCTTGAAAAGGTGATAATCGCTTGGTGCCAGGTCTGGACTATACGGCGGGTGCGATAGAACCTCCCATCCAAGCTCTCGGAGCTTCTGGCGCGTCGTTAAAGATGTGTGCGGCCTGGCGTTGTCTTGGTGGAACATAACACCCTTCCTATTGGCCAATTCTGGCCACTTCTGGTCGATCGCCTGCTTCAATCTGGTCAGCTATTGACAGTAGAGGTCCGAATTGAGTGTTTTGCCCGATGAGAGCAGCTCATAGTGGATGATTCCCTTCCAATCCCACCAAACACACAGCAAAACCTTCTTGGCCGTTAATCCGGGCTTGGCGATCGTTTGGACCACGATCTTTTTCGGCTGTTGTTCTCGTATGTGACCCATTTTTCATCGCCAGTCATCATCCGCTTAAAAAATGGGTCGATTTCGTTACATTTCAGCAAAGAATCGCAAGAATCAATTCGGTGCGAAAGGTTCTTTTGAGTCAATTCGTGTGGCACCCATACATCGAGCTTCTTCTTGAGACCAGCCTTATCCAAATGGTTCCAAACGATTTTCTCGCTAATCTTCAGTTCCTGGGCAATGCAATAAGTGCTCACATGCCGGTCCGACTCGACGATTTCCATGATTTTATCGACATTTTCAACGATTGGCCTACCAGAGCGTGCCTCACCTTCGACGTCCATATTACCAGAACGGAATCGTTCGAACCACCGCTTTGCTGTTTTATTTGATAGTGTATTGGGTCCATAAACAGCACAAATTTTTTTGGCCGCCTGCTCCGCCTTTTCACCTTAGTCGTAGTGGTACTGAGGAATGTATCGAATTTTCTCTTTTTTTACTTCCATTTTGGAACGCTGTAACACACAACTGGCTTCACCAAACACAAAACTGTCAAAGAACTTTTTTTGAAGCGTAATGTCACCTTTAAATCGCCGTATCGTATGACCCGATGCGATGTATACATCGTGAGATATGGCTCACTAAAGACATCTAGCGAAAAACGCTCAGAACTTTTTACTTCACCCAATATAAGGAGCAAACATGGAGGTTATATGTAGAACACAATATCCGATAAATGGCCGCCTCGTCCCTGTTTGCAAACGTTCACTCTTTTGACGAAATTTTCAATAACATTTTGGCATAATTGCGGACTAATTTCATTAACGGTGGGTCCAATTGCTTCCTTGAGCTCCGGAATGCTCTGTGGATCATCGGCATACACTTTTCCTTTCAGAAAACCCCAAAGAAAGAAGTCCAATGGCGTCAAATCGCACGATCTTGGTGGCCAATTCACATAGCTGCGGCGCGAGATAACACGACCATGAAACTTCGCCTGCAATAACTGCATTGTTTCATATTGCATTTTCACAATTTCTATGCGTTGCTCCATCGTGTAATTCTCCATGACTAAACCTCAATACTTCCTGATGCCAGTTGTCAAAGATTAGTACTCTATGTTCGTCATAAAAAAAAATGGCACATCATTTAAAACGTCAGGTAATTTTAAGACACCCTTTACAACTTGACATTTACGTAATTTTTAAAATTTTTAAGAAGTATCCAATCATACAATTTTTTTTTTAATTTGTACTGAAAGTAGATTTTTGTTATTTTTCATTCCAGAGCACTCTAATTTCCAGAACACGCCTACACCAATTGGCTCTGCAGCAACGGTAGCGCATTGTTTGAATAATAATAACCAATCTTATCAATATTTTTCAACAGAAATAATAAAACTTAGCAAGACTATGGACTAATTGTGTGTAAAGCCCCGACCTGGAAATTCCAGTACTCTAAATGCTGTTGATGTTTGCAACATTGGAAGGCAATGAAAAATAAATTCTTTTTAATTGCACTAATTTTATTTCGCCGATTTAAGCTGTGTAATTCAATTGAAGATTTTTACGTATTCTTATTAGAAATTTACGAGCTCAATTTGCAAGAAAAGAGGCTTTGGATAATGATAACAATAAAGAAATGAAAAATAAAGAAAAAAAAATCGTTGCGATGCAATCTTCAACGTCGTGTACTCTGATCAGAAAAAAAATATTGAAAATCCACCTATTTTTTTTCAACCCAAGCTTATTCAGACCCGTTAAACACCATTCTCAAACACAAAGACCTCCATAATGGTATTAATAATCTACAATTTTCTCGAGCAGTGTCGAAAATACGGCAGATATGGTTGTGTCAAAAATATAACTTGTCGAATTGAGGACACTCATTCTTCTTTTTTTTCCAAAACGAAGTATTTTACAGTCACCCTAATAATTGTACTTGAGAGTTTTCAACGCCATTCACATGAGTTGTCTCTGATTTTCAAAAATACCAAAAACAAACCCCTTACAAATTTATACATGTTCATAAACTACCATAGGAATAAAATTCTCGGTTTCGTATGTACAAAAGCGCTAACAAATAGACGGCTTTGCACTGGAATCGGAAGCAACCACTTATCGTACATTGAAAAAGATATAAAACATGAAAATCAACGCTGGTGTAAATCCGTATAAATGCAGCAACATCAAACACGACACCGAAGATTAAATTGCTCCGAATATGACCTCATTTTTCAAACAAAATACCGTACGACCCGACAGCCCGGAACTTCAAGCACGTAAAATACGAAAAACAATAAATCTAGGTTCGTAACACGGGAGGGATCCCTTCGACTTGCAGCATCCTCGAGCGTAATTAGCCTCGTACGGATGAAACTTCGAGCGAAAAACAATCGGTTTGGGAACGAACGAAAAAGAGGATGCAAAAAATTCAAGCGTTCGTTTGAAACGTATAAAATTGATGGCTCCGACCCGTACCATCCCCTGGCCCGCACCAGCCCCTCTCCAGTAGCACTGCGTCGTTGACGCGGAATTAATGGGGCCAATGCGCGGCGCAGTCACCCGATCAGCAGACGAGGAACCCGGAAATATTACAAATGCTTCAACCCGATCTTTCTCTTCCTCTCTCTCTCTCTCTTTCTCTCTCTCTCTCTCTGTCCCTCTCTCTCTCTCCCCCTCCCGCCCTCCTTGCCGCTGCAGTTCTCTCTCGTTCTTTTTTGTCCAACTATTCCGTGTACCGGTACGTTATATTGCTCGCAATTTGTCTGAATTTACTAAAACATACGGATCATGTATTTACGCCCTTTATCAGTTAACTGCATATATGTTTTTACTGGCTTTTGAACGCGACTTAGTTCACGTGGACTTTAGGATTTGATTCAGCGAGGAGATAAACAAACAGAGAAAAAAATAAGCAAGGCAGACGGTAGGTGGAGTGTCATATTTCTCAAGCACGTTGGTAGACTGACTGACTGAGGTAAGGGTTGGTAATTAATGCTATAGCAGGTGTACAAGTATGAAATGCGGATTTCAGACAACAGATGGTGCACCAATACAGTTTGTGCTATAAAGATTTGACACTGCGCCATTTTGTTGTGTCATCAACAAGTGTCAGACGCGCACGAGTGATAAATTGGAAAAGTGTATGCATAGTGTTGTGTTGTTATGTTCAATATGTCGAAATTTATACCGAACAAAGAGCATTTGCGGACAGCAATAATTTTTTGTTTTCATTTGAAGAGAACTGCTGCTGAATCATACCGATTACTTCGGGAAGCTTATGGTGAACATGCTCCATCGCAAGATACGTGTGAACGATGGTTTCGGCGTTTCAAAAGTGGTGACTTCGATGTTGCAGACAAGGAACATGGAAAACCGCCAAAAAAATACGAAGATGTGGAATTGCAAGCATTGTTGGACGAAGATGATTCGCAAACACAAAAACAACTCGCCGAGCAATTGGGCGTTAGTCAACAAGCTGTTTCCAATTGGCTACGAGAGATGGGAAAGATTCAGAAGACCGGTCGACGGGTACCACATGAGTTGAACGACAGGCAAATGGAAAAGCGCAAAAACACATGTGACATTTTGCTCGCTTGGTACAAAAGGAAGTCGTTTTTGCATCGTATAGTTACAGGGGATGAAAAGTGGATTTATTTTGAGAATCCCAAGCGCAAAAAATCATGGGTAGACCCAGGCGCACCATCCACATCGAGCGCAAGACCGAATCGCTTTGGCAGAAAGACGATGCTCTGTGTTTGGTGGGACCAGAGGGGCGTGGTCTATTATGAGCTGTTAAAACCTGGGGAAACGGTTAATACTAAACGTTACCAACAACAATTGACCGATTTGAACCGTTCGCTGCTTGAAAAAAGGCCAGAATACCGAAAGAGGCAACACAAAGTCATTTTTCTTCATGACAATGCTCCATCACATACGGCAAAACCGGTTCGCGACATGTTGGAAGCACTCAGCTGGGAAGTTCTCCCCCATGCGGCTCACTCGCCAGACTTGGCTCCTTCCGATTACCACTTGTTTGCATCGATGGGTCAAGCACTTGCTGAGCAGCGCTTTGGTTCGTACGAAGATGTGAAAAAATGGCTGGATGAATGGTTCGCAGCAAAAGGGGAAGATTTTTACTGGCGTGGTATTCACAAATTGCCCGAAAGATGGGAAAAATGTATAACAAGCTATGGAGCATACATTGAATAAAGCACTTTTTATCATTCTTCCGAATTTAACGTGTTTTTTTTTAGAAAAAAAATCCGCATTTCATTATTGTGCACCTGCTACATATAAAACAGTTCCGTAACTGGCCGGCTGACTGACTGACATACAGGCAACGCACAGCCGCTGAAGATAGAAACATTTTTGGAAAATATGTTCCTTAGAAGGTGTAGACGTGCACTCAGAACGGATTTCCCGCAAATCTACTCTTAAGGGGTGAAATTGAGTGTAGAAGTTTGTATTGGAAAATTGTACGTAATATAAACGCGTAATTATGCGTTTATCAACTTGAAACGTGTTATAAATGTTCTTTAAAACAAATAATAAAACGCATATTTTAGGATTTTTTAAAACAACCACTAATTAGGGGTGCAATGGGTTATTTAAGTTTATATGGGAAAACCAAATTCCTTGATTTTATCTCAATTTTTTCTAAATTCGGAAGACGTGTTCCTTAAGGCGAAGTAGATGGTGTACCACGTGACATGAGTGCGAGAGAGATAGCTAAAATTTTCGAATCGAGATTTCTCAAAGATGAATAATTTTTAGGGCAAAAGAAAATCGTCAAACTCTGTGTTCCTCAAAAACCTTTACCATTTATGAGAAAACTGGGTTGGAAAATTTGTGAGGTTATGTTGACCTTGTACATGCCCTTAAAGGGCGTCGAGGTACACTAAGAAAGGATTCATCAAAAATCAACTCCTGAAAGGATGACATGGGATGTTAATGTTCGTATGGAACATTGTACTTCTTGCGTGTATCAACTTGAAACTCGGTGTAAATATTCTTCAAAACAAATAATGAAAGGCATATTTTAGGATTTTTGAAAACAACCCCTAAGAGGTGCAACATCTAAGGATCAAATTCCACACGGGCGAAGACGCGAGCGTAAGGTAGTAGTAATATGAAAGTGCCAACCTTCAACTCCAGTACCATACAACGTCATTGTTATTTACAGAATGGCTTTGCAATATAGTTCTGTAGACAACATTGTATAATTTATGGTTTTCGACAAGCACGTGTAAGCTTTGGGCACTCGATACTCTTGAACAGCCTACATATAGTTGTAGCTCGAAAAATATGGAAGTTATTAGACTTTGAAATTCTGAAAATGCATTATGTTCCGATGCATGTAAATCTGTCAATTGAGTACGATGCAAACGACAATACTATGGCAAGCGTACCACTTTTGCATTACATTAGAATATGGATTTTACTTTTTAAGGTACTACCGCGATTTTTTATTTCATTCTAATTGTTTAGGGACCCACCATTCTTTGAAAGAATAAAAAGTAAATTGACATATTTAAAATAATAAAAATTATCGCGAAATCTCGTAAACGGGTCGACAAAAAAATAATTAATATTGCCACCGTTTGTCTCCCTCGAAATCGTTGATCTTTTGTAGGAAACTTTTTTTATTTCTCGATTTATTTGGGGTGTGCGATTAAAATGTGGCACCCTCTTTTCGTGTGCGTGTGTGTAGATCTACACGGAGAGAATTAAAAAGTAATGTTTGTCATGAATTTCACGGTAAAAATTACCGTGATATATTTCAATGTGGTGACAAGTGAGAAAAGCATAATAATTCGTATGCGACAAGTTTTTATTAACTCACGTTACAGAAAATTTCAAATACGTAGCTAATATTTTACTATACAAGTAACCAAGCGCGCACGATAATTTTTACCGAGAGCACAATACATTTTCCTATAACACTCATTAAATTTTATAGTAAATCTTAAAATAACTGTTATAAAGACGATACTTTTTTATAGACATTTTTGAATGGCATAAAATAATAAAATGCATAGTAAAATTTCGCTGATATTATATATTTTTTAAATTTAAGTTTTGCGTATTTTGTTACACATCAAAATTTACTAGAAAATCTGGTAAAATTTTCTATCTGAAGAAGAAATTTTATTTTATTTTCGTGAAAATCTGTGTTTTACTCAATAATAATAAGCGAAGTTTCAGGGTTGTCATCTGGTTACCGCTACTGCACGGTAATTTTTAACATTTAATTCTCTCCGTGTATTATATAAAGCCTCAATATGGAGCACTTTAAGTCAAGGAATGTCCAAAAAAATTCGTTGCTATGTTTTTACCGCTGCTCTTCTTATTACCATAATGATAAATATTTCTATTATTAATGTTCAATCAATTGATTTGTCGTTGCTACTCGGGGATTAAAAAGATCGCAATTCATTTGCTTATTTTGCAGCCATAGCTTTATCAATTACGATTTTTCCGTAAAAAATGTACTTTACAAATCAAATTTTCGATAACACTAAGCGAAACGGTGTAAAAGGTATCTCCGAATCCATAGTATTTCGAATAAAAAAATTATCTTGCGCATAGTAAAGCGCGAGAATTCATGTTGCTAACTGGATCGAAACGCGAAAGGCAATAATATTTTGAATTCATATGACAAAGAGAAGAAATTTTTTTTATCTCCTACTATTGTTCTGTGACAAGTTATTTTTAACATTGTTCGAATAGATTTTTTTTTCTTCTCTTTTTTTCGTGCGCCGTATGATATAAAAATTGTATTGGAAATCTTTTCGTCGTTGCCTTGGCAATTTTTCTGTAACGTGATTAACGACCCGGTTAACAACCACACAGAGCGCGTGACTATGTACAAGCCAGTCGATAAACACACTCACGCACATACACACACGTATGATTTTATTTGTGCGCTTCTGTGTACGATGCGATCGGTTATTTTATCATGGCACAATCTACTGCAGTTACGGCTCCAAATTTGTATTCACACTTCGCCTCTTCTCCTTTTTTTGAGCCAGTCAAAATAGTATAATAAAATTTTATTAACATTCGATAGATTGAAAAATTACGAGAATTAAATTCCATCCCACGGTGATTTTCGAGCGCGAATGTAGATTTTAATTCAGAAAATAATAAAATTGTTCATGATATTTTTACGTATTTGAACACAGTCGATTGCCCGTGTCATGCGGAAAGTTACAGCAGTCTATAAAGCGAATTTAAAACCAAACACGAGTCTGCCGATGTTCCCATGCACATAGGATTTTTTTTTATTCTATATCCAAACCGTTCGAATTTATTCGGATTTGCTTGATCACCTGCACGAGTATAAGGAAGAAATAATGCAGCTGTAACTTGTTCTGTTTTCATTGAGTTGGTTTGGGATTGTTTTAGCTTGCGCACGTAGAAGGGAGAAATAAAGAACTTCCAAATCTACGTAGACAAATTGCAAAGAATATTAAATCCCGCTAATCCCTTTAATAGTAACCCTTCAGCTCGCACATTGCGAATCTTATTCAAGCCATAATCCACAATCTTTCGAATATTAATCTGATTTTTAATGTTATTTTTGTTGACATATGGAAATATTTTTGACGGAATGGTAACTCGAGAAAAAAAATTAAGCTGCTTGAGCAAATACTTAATGAAGCTATATATATTTATATTTGTATATAACTTTGGGATTTATTTACCCATACAGCTTGAAGCACTATTCTTATCTAGAAATTCAAGAAAAATCGTTTTTTTTAAATTTCATTTAACATTTTCCAGATCTTTCTGAATACGTCTGTGAAAAACCGTTTACTCATAAAATTAACTGAGTTATAGAAATTATAAGGAGTATGCTCGGGGAGCGCGGTCGAGACGCACCAAACTTTAATCGCGTTTCGCTCGAAACTATGTTTTTCAAATCGACAACTAGGATATATCGATCACCAATATGTGCCAATTCAGCTCAGATTTGGCCTACCTTCAGTACACTGTTTTTCAACGTTGGTCACAAAAATCAGTCGAAATAATCTTTATTTATATATATAATTCGCAGAATGGTCAGAAAAATAGGAAAAATTGATAATCAAAGTTTAACATGCTGGCACTACGTAATTTTTTGCTGCATCTGGTACAAAACATCACAACACTCATACCGACAAAGAATATATTCTATTATATGTTACCATCAATAAAAATTGATGAAACGAAGTAATGAGCCAACTCAATATTTTTTTTTTATTTTCGTTCAGAATTTTTATTTGATGGGAGTTTGCAACATTAAAGCTTTGCACGTTAGAAAATAACAGACATTTTCGTATAAATAAGAGAGATAGGTAATCACAGTTAAGTAAAGGGTGTCTCAAATTGACCTGACATTTCAATTGATTAATAAAACGTATTATTTATTTGAAATGGACGAATATTTTAATTTTAATATAAGGTACAAACATGGAGGTTATGTGTGGAACACAATATCCGATAAATGGCCGCCTCGTCCCTGTTTGCAAACGTTCACTCTTTTGACGAAATTTTCAATAACATTTTGGCATAATTGCGGACTAATTTCATTAATGGTGCGTCCAATTGCTTCCTTGAGCTCCGAAATGTTCTGTGGATCATTGGCATACACTTTTCCTTTCACAAAACCCCAAAGAAAGAAGTCCAATGGGGTCAAATCGCACCATCTGGGTGGCCAATTCACATCGCCGCGGCGCGAGATAACACGACCATGAAACTTCGTCTGCAATAACTGCATTGTTTCACATTGCTTTCTGCAATGTGATTCTCCATGACTAAACCTCAATACTTCCTGATGACAGTTGTCAAAGATTAGTACTCTACGTTCGCCACAAAAAAAAATGGCGCGCAATTTAAAATGTCAGGTTATTTTGAAACACCCTTTACATGCATACATAGTACGATCCTTGAATTTTACACTGGAAAAAAATAAGGTACGAGTTGTGAATTAAAAAAAATTCTTGTCTGTTTTCTTTTTGTGTCACAGAACACTGATTCCCGTACAACTGAGAAAAAAACAGACCCCGAAACGGACGCTGGGGAAGAAAATTAATAACGTATAAGTGGAAAAACGTCTAAGTGGAAAACGTAGAAATGAAACTTTATTACATTCTTTATAGGCGGAATTTGCCGGGATCAGAGAATTTTTACGTGTAAATGATAAAAATGTATAAGTGCGAAACGTATAAGCGAGGTTTCACTATATATATTGGGTGAAGTAAAAAGTTCTCAGCGTTTTCCGCTAGATGTCTTTAGTGAGCCATATCTCACGATGTATAGATCGCATCGGGTCATACTATACGGCGATTTAAAGGTGACATTACGCTGTAAAAAAAGTTCTTTAACAGTTTTGTGTTTGGTGAAGTTGTGTGTTACAGCGGTCCAAAATGAAGGTAAAAAAAGAGAAAATTCGATACATTCTTCAGTACCACTACGACCAAGGTGAAAAGGCGGAGCAGGCGGCCAAAAAAAATTGTGCTGTTTATGGACCCAATACAGTATCGAATGCAACAGCAAAGCGGTGGTTCCAACGATTCCGTTCTGGTAATATGGAACGTCGAAGATCGGGCACGCACTGGTAGGCCAATCGTCGAAAATGTCGATAAAATCATGGAAATCGTCGAGTCGGACCGGCATATGAGCACTTATGCCATTGCCCAGGAACTGAAGATTAGCCAGAAAACCGTTTGGTACCATTTGCATAAGGCTAGTCTCAAGAAGACGCTCGATGTATGGGTGCCACACGAATTGACGCAAAGGAACCTTTTGGACCGAATTCATGCCTGCGATTCTTTGCTGAAACGTAACGAAATCGAGCCATTTTTGAAGCGGATGGTGACTGGCGATGAAATATGGATCACATACAAGAACAACAGCCGAAAAAGATCGTGGTCTAATCGCGGTGAGCCGGCCCAAATGATCGTCAAGCCCGGATTAACGGCCAAGAAGGTTTTGTTGTGTGTTTGGTGGGATTGGAAGGGAATCATCCACTATGAGCTGCTCCCATCGGGCCAAACACTCAATTCGGACCTCTACTGTCAACAACTGACCAGATTGAAGCAGGTGATCGACCAGAAGCGGCCAGAATCGGCCAATAGGAAGGATGTTGTGTTCCATCAAGACAACGCCAAGCCGCACACATCTTTAACGACGCGCCAGAAGCTCCGAGAGCTTGGATGGGAGGTTCTATCGCACCCGCCGTATAGTCCAGACCTGGCACCAAGCGATTATCACCTTTTCAAGCATTTGCAAAATTTACTTGATGGTACAAAACTGGCCTCAAGAGAGGCTTGTTAAAATGAGCTGGTCAAGTTTTTTACCAATAGAGACGACGACTTCTTCAATCGCGGAATTATGAAATTGCCTTCAAAATGGACAAAAGTTATCGAAGAAAACGGCGAATATTTTATCTAAATCGGATAATCCTATGTTAATTTCATCGTCGAAATAAAGCGAAAAAACGCTCAGAACTTTTTACTTCATCTAATATTATATTTTAAAAAATATGCTTTTTTTGCTTCAAAACCCACGTAACCCCTAAAGTATTTTTTATTTGAAATTCTCAAACGGAATTTGTTGGATCTCTCAAAAAAAAAATATTCTCTGGCGATCCCATACTCTCTGCTTCACACCGAAAACAGTATTCCATGCACCCCACACGACTCCACGCGCACATTCGATGTGCCCCGCGCCCACACCAGTATTTTACGCACGGCACGGTTTTACATTCTTTGGCCCTGAAAAGGGCCATTTCAGTATTTTTTTGCGTGTGTGAATGAATGAACCATAAAAAAGTTGCCATAGATCCGAAATGGATAAAAAAAACGACGTATTTTTTTTTCTTCAATCGTTTCAGCTCCGTTATATTATCGAAAATCAACTTTTATCATGACGTTGAAGTTTGCTTCTTTTACACATTTCATTTTTCTTATTTTTATTATTAAAGAAAATCTTTTTCTATAGATTTTGTTGTAAATGGCTAAATAAATATCTCGAAAAATGATTGAGGATTTTTTGTTGGCAAAATCTGCCGAAGAACTGAGAAACTTTGATGTCCATTGCATTCCAACGATGCAAACTTCAATCTCATCTTTTGTGACTCTTGAAAAAAAAAAAAAAAAATGTGTTTCTGTTGGCCGAAATGTCAATGTCGCACGAACAAAATCAGGCGTCCCGGGCATCGCAGTACTGGCGTTCTTCCTAATGTTGAAGTTTGCATCGTTGGAACGCAACAAAAGCTCTTTTTTACATTTTATTTTCCTCATTATTATTATTATAAAACCTTTTTTTACATATTCAATTGTAGATCGCTAAATGAATATCTTACGACAAATGGCCGAGAGATTTTTGTGGAAAACTGCCAAAAGTAATCAAAGGAATTCAGAAATATTGATTTTCATTGGATCTCAACGATGCAAACTTCAACCTCATCCTCCCTGTTGAACTGTTAACGTGCAAGAACGCTCTGAGCGTAAAAATCTCAATGTTCCTACCCATTTATAATAATTCAAACGTCATGTTATATATAGTCCAAAGCCTCGTCAAAATAAATCTTCACGTGCAGGTAAAAACCGCAATAAAATCGGCTTCACGTGTACCGAACTCTCTCAATTACGTAAAGATATAGCTACACGCGTAAATCGTATTTTATAAGTGTTAAATATACATATTCACGTAAATACATGCAAATGTATGAGTGTATATACATACAGCAAAAATGTTCCGCAAAACTTGGTTGGAGAGACGCAGGCTAATCGTCGTCCCACCACCAACAACGTTCACCCGCGTATTGCACACTCGCGTGTATCGGATACCGCTATATACGCGTTTATTCCAAAATCAAGGCCCGACGAACACACCACCAAAACGTTTCGTAGACTGCACAAAACGGAGAAGCAAAAAAACACCAATGATGACTGCGAAGCTTTCCCAACACGCGTATGCGTTCTTACGCTCGTGCCTCGGACGAAAGAAAGAAAAAAAACAAAAATAGCACACACGCGCGCTGCTCACTGTCGCACGAGGAACAAAGGAAAACACCCCCGCAGCAGAGTTTCCACGTCGTCGAGGCACAAGATCACGGAGTGAAAAAAAAAAAAAAACAAACAAAAGAGGATCGCAAAGTTCGCGATTATCGGAGTCGTTGAGCAATTATCAGCAAACAAGAACTCGGTCAATGTCTCGTGGGAAACAAGCGAGGAGAGAAGCGTTTTGGTCGCACGCAACACCGCGAATTGACGTTCCGAAACGAGGAGCGAGCGAGATACGCGAGACACGCGCTCAACGTGGACGCCGCTGGACGACGAGACGATCTCGTCATTCGACGTTTCTCTCTCAGGCTATAAACCCGCGAAGAGCCGCGCGTCTCGGTGCGAAACAAAAGGACATTGAAAAAGAAAGAAAAAAAAAAAAAGAAAAAACAGAAATTAACACGAAAGTGCCGAGTACGAAGCGAAGAACGCGGCCAAACGAGGATAGACAGAGCGGAATAGGGAGAGAAAGAAAGAAAGAGAGAGAGAGAGAGAGAGAGACACACGAGGCCGTGTATCGTGAAGTGACTCGCCCGTTCGCAACTAACCAAATTCCCTCGTCTCTCGGGCTCGGCTTTTGAGCTACTGAGTCGCGAAGAATCGTCGCGAAGCTTTCGTCAGAGATTCGCGTACGGGGTGGATAGTTGAAGGGGTCGGGAGGTGGAGGTGGAGGGGGGGGATAGACGACACACGCGTCTCTGACGTTTTTACGAATGCCGCGAGAGAGCGCCCGCAAGCAACGTCGTTTTTACGACGAAAACACGCGTGTTCGTATGCACGAGCCCGCGACCAACGTACACGAACACAATGTCGACATTTTCACGTATTGCCACCAACGCTCGACTCCCACTTCGCGTATCCTGCCGTCGCGATGCGCCGTGCGCCACTGTCTCCTCAACTACATCCCTTCCTCGCGACTACCCTGTCGCGCAATCGCTCGCGCGCTTCGCTCAGTTTCTCACCCCTTGGCCGATGGCCCGCGCCGGGCGCACTCTGGCGGACCGTGCGCTTACGAGTCTACGCAGAACTGATAAACGACGGCCTTCGAGCACCGCTCTACTCTCGCCACGGCACGAGTGATTTGGGTATTCGTTTTTTTTTTTTTTTTTTGGCTTTCTTTTTTCATCGTAAAATAGGGTAAGCCGACCGGTGAATGAACGAATAACGACAGCGTAGGGCTCGGATGGACTGTAAAATGAAAGTATCATCAAAAGGATTTTTTTAATCGCTATTGCTAAGAAAAAATATTCTTTTGATAGTAGAACAAAAAAAAAATATTCGAAGTAATTGCAACAAATAATATTGGAGGAATTGATAAATAGGTAGCGGAGTGGGTAAATTGCCAGTGAATGGACGAAATTACCAGACATGGATACTCGACCATCAGTAAATGAACGTGTAGTGCAGTGTTGGGCGTTAATCAGTAAAATTTTCAATCAATTCATTAACCCCTCCGTTGGCAGAGAGAATTCGACAAAAAGTGCCCAAAATGGCAGGAACATTCTTTTATCCTGAAAACTTGTACTCTGGGGTTTTTGAGAGTGCTGATTACGAATCTGAACTTAAAATTCAGGAATTCACAGTGACAATGCTATCTGGGCATTCATACAACATTGAGTACCAAGCTTCATATATCTCCACCTATTTATTGTATTATGCTCCATGTTATTGAATTCACCATGAAAAATTTCTTTCATTTTGAGTTCAGCATCACACTCAGCGTCCCCGAAAACCCCCGAGTATCAATATTTATCCAAATCGAGCTGTTTTTTGCACTTTTGTCCGCCATATTAGATCCGTCATTCAAAAATTTTTGAATTTTGTGTTCAGATTCGTAATAAGCAACCTCGAAAATCTCAGAGTACCAATTTTTATCTAAATCGAGTAAAATTTTCAATTTCGTTCCGCCATTCTAGCGCCGCCATTTTGAATTTTCAAATTTTAAGTTCAGATTCGTAATAAGCGACCTCAAAAATCTCGGGGTACTAATTTTCATCTAAATCGAGTAAAGTTTTTGATTTTTGTCCGCCATATTGGCGCCGCCATTTTGAATTTCCAAATTTTGACTTCAAATTCGGATTCAGCGAGCCCAAAACCCCCCGAATGAGGCTCCGATTTCAAATCAGAGCAAGTTAAATGGGGAAATAAAGGTTGACGCACTATTGCGTCAATGCCACACAGGGCACGGAATTATTTGACGCACTATTGCGTCAATTCCAACGAAGGGGTTAATTGACTAAAAATGTAATTTCAATTAATTTAATTGCAATTAACATTTATTGCAATTAACTATTAGTTGCATAATGCAATTAATCTATGTTAAGGGGTTACGTGGGTTTGAAAATTTCAAAAAATCCATTTTTTTTATTTTATTATCTAATAGTACAATATGTCTAGAATATTCTCCCAAAGTTTTAAGTCACTCGGAGCAAAAGTCTAGGAGAGAGAACCTTTGGGAATTCCCCTCGTTGGGAAAAACCGACCGGGAGCGACGCAGGTATACACATTTTTCTCAAAAAACTATTTTTGAAGTCGGTGGTCACGATTTCTAAAAAACTGATGCACCGATCTCATTGAAATTTTACACACTTCTTCAAAACAGCATTGACTAGTGATTGAACGAAGGTTTTTTTTTCGATTACAACTAATTTTACAAGACTAGTGTAAATTGTACAAAAAATTAAACTATTTTGCATACAACTCTGCCAAAAATTCAAATTTCAATAAAAAAAAAAATATCCTTCGTTCAATAATGAGCTATACTTATCTACTAACAGAAAAAAATTGGTTTTCTAATTTCAGATAAAGCTATCATGAGTTATCCTGACCACCACGAGGACACTTTTTTTTAGGGGTCTCCGGAAACCAGGCCCCACTGGCTGAATTTCCCAAATTTTTTAATGAAATTTTTGAAAAATATTGTTGAAATGTTGCTCTTTTATGTGCTTAACATTTTGAATAAAATAATTTATATAATATATTTTTTTTTAAATAGAGAAAATATGCTTTTTTTTGCTTCGAAACCCACGTAACCCCTTACTTGAAACTCGCAATTAAAACAATTGCAATTAACTTTTTTAAATTGTTTTAAGAAACAATTAAGACTAACAATTAACCTATTTAACTTTACAGATATCAGATACGACGTGTTTGTTTGGGTTTTGTAGGCTTGTGCAGCGCCCTATACAATAATCAGTTTTAACTGATAGTTTTTAATCAAACAGACCAAAAAGATTGAAAATTGATTAGTTTCTAATTGTGGAAAGTCACGATAAAACAATTGATTAATTATTAATTGCGACTACAGCAATCAACAATTAATTAATTGTTAATCGTGAGTTTGCACAATTACAATTAATTAATCGTTAATTGTTATAGTCGTGATTAACAATTAATTAATTGTTAATCTTTAGTTATACCCTAGCAATTAAATTTTGCCCAACACTGAGTGTAGTTTAGATGAAAGCTGGTAGAGGATAACGATTTATTATTTATTTTTATTAAATGCGGAGATCACTGTGTTGCACAAAAGTTATAATATTCGTATATAGAGTCTATGAATAATTCCGTAGCAAAATTCCGACAGATGTCGTTCGCATCTGTTTTTTCTCTCGTACATATGTCAACCATATAAAGTGTCGTATATTAAGTGAAAGCTGAAACTAGTGCCGATATTTTGAAAAAGTATCCATGAGATTCGTGACGTATAGGAAGTTGAATTATATTTTGAACATAGAAGGAAAAAACCTGTCTTTTCGACGCATTTCGCTTTTTTATTTCCGAAACGGCAAAAGCGCGTCGCAAACTTATCGAATATTAACATGGAATTATAATCGAAATTTTAAATTCTATGGAAACGGTGTAGACGATCGATTTAAAATTTGAAGTGTGCATTCAATCTATGAAGAAAAAAAATCGACTATAAAGTTAAAGTTCGCCGTTTCGCCTATCAATAAATGCCCATAACTCCCGCAATTTTGAACGGAAAGACTCGAAATTTTCAGAGAATATTTTTTAAATGTTATTTTTGAGAATCCGTCGCAAATTAAAAATCGATATTTCCAAAAATTTCAACTATTCCTGAGTCCTTAAGTTACATGAATCTACAAGATTCCTAAATCTTGTAGATTCATTGTTGTCATTGTTCGTGTAGTTTTTTGTAAATATAAGAATGCTTTTTCTGCTCGTTATTCATCGAAATTCTATGCCAAATACGGGGAAATTTGAGAATATTTATGCGCTGTTATATTACATTTGTTCCGCATTTTTTGAGTGCGGAATTAATTAATGATTGACAAAAGTTAAATTAATCCAGTAACCATTGGGATATTATTTCGAACCGCCTTACGAGCGTGGATTCTACTGCTGGCATTTGTTCGATGAGTTCTCTTTTAACGAACGTTACAATGTAACTATGGAAGTTCTTGTGCATTATTAAAAAGTCCATTTCAATTGCTTGAACCGTAAAAGTGCAGTAGCGAGGAATAGAAACGGATGGCGTAACCGGAGGGGATATGCGCATTGCGAAATTCATTTACCACGGTACTACGTTTCGATATGTGAAGAGTTAAGGATGTCCGAGTGTCCTAACACTCGGACATCCTTAATTATAAGACAAACTGCGACTTTAAATTTTAGCACGAACGCGCCATATTGTAAAGCCAAAACCGAACAATTCATTTCTGCGAAAAGTTTTTGAGGTTCCGTAGCCTCGTGGATCTCTATAAATTCCTTATGGACACCCCTCCGTTAATAACAACCCCCGCCCCATTCGCGTAACTCGTGGTTTCAAAATCTAAAATAATTCATGAACGTAGCATTCGGAGAGTACTTCGAAAAAAAAATGACTGTGGGTACTGTCAAATAATTGATTAAAGCAAAACAACGCTTATCCATTTGAAAACCCATCTGCAGTATTTTCGACACTGTTTGAAAAACGTTACGTTTCAAAGATCGATAATTATCAGTGATTTTTCGTATACATGTTGTTTCAGAAGCAACAGATTAATTCGAAAAGTAATTTTCGAAGTAATCAAGTTTAAATTCACCATTGCATAATTAAGTGCAAATTAAAAAATATATATTTTTATCGAGCTCCTGAAATTCGAACATGTACGCATGCATCTCTTCACATATCGAAACGTAGTACCGTGGTAAATGAATTTCGCAATGCGCATATCCCCTCCGATTACACCATCCGTTTCTATTCCTCGCTACTGCACTTTTGCGGTTCAAGCAATTGAAATGGACTTTTTAATAATGCACAAGAACTTCCATAATTACATTGTAACGTTCGTTAAAAAAGAACTCGTCGAACAAATGCCAGAAGTAGAATCCACGCTCGTAAGGCGGTTCGAAATAATATCCCAATGGTTACTGGATTAATGTAACTTTTGTCAATCATTAATTAATTCCGCACTCAAAAAATGCGGAACAAATGTAATATAACAGCGCACAAATATTCTCAAATGTCCCCGTATTTGGCATAGAATTTCGATGAATAACGAGCAGAAAAAGCATTCTTATATTTAAAAAAAACTACACGAACAATGACAACAATAATAGTAATGCAAACTATTATTATGAATATTATCATTATTATTATGATTTTTAATATTATTATTATATCGATGATGATGCATAAATAATAATATGGATAGCAAGGCGGTATTGTCTAGAAATAAAAAAAAACGTTTTTAAATTTTATTTTATTATTCTACAGATCTTTCTGAATTCGTATGTGAAACTCGATTGATGATACTCATAAAATTAGCCGAGTTATAGAAATTATAAGGAGTACGCTCAGGGAGCGCGACCGAGACACTGTAAACTTTAAACGCGTTTTTCTCGAAACTATGCTTTTAAAATCGGCAACCACGATACCTCGATAACCAATTGGCCGATTGAGCTCAAATTTGGTCGAATCTTTCAGTAGATTATTTTTCAACATTGGTAGCAGAATTGAGACAAAATTATTTTTTTTTATATAACTCGTAGAATGGTCAGAAAAATAGGAAGAATTAATAATCAAAGTTTAGCATGCTGCCATTTAGAATTTTTTTTTCGCTGTATCTAATACCAAACATCACAATATTCGTATGGATGAAGAATATGGTTGGTTTTTTTTTCACATTCATACAACGTCCGTAACACTGGTCGCCAATTAGGGGCGTTTTCCGCGCACTGCTGTAAACGTACAAAATTACATGATAATAATTTTTTTTTCGATTCTACATATTCTTGATGGATCAATAAACATGTGTGAAAATTTTCAAAAAGAAAATGGGAACAGCTCACGATTTATTCCATCCTCAAATTTTTTATTTTTCACCAGCAAATACATTCAGTATGATAAAAAATAATAATTACTTTTCCTTCTCCGAACTGGGGAAATACACTTAAGAAATATACTCGATAGAAGAAAACAAATATTGCGAAATTATTACATTTTGTACGATGTCTCTTTATCATCTGCTCGCGCGTGGAAAACGTTAATCGGACCGGTGAAATATTAACGCCGCACACGTATTAGTCATTATGACGAGACTGGGCTCGGGAAGCCGACTCACGGAATTGCCGAACAATGAAGAGCGTCGACCCTTTTAATGAATTAAGTATAGTCACACAGCCACGAATACGATTGCTCTCGCGCTGCTTCTGACATGTGAAAAGCTTAGTGAGAATGTATAACGCGCGCGCTTCTGTATGTATACGTATGTGTGTGTGTGTGTGTGTGTGTGTGTGTGTGTGTGTTCGGAGACACAACGTTTTCCCGTATAACCACCGACGTCGCGACTTCACGGTATAATTCTGGAACACTCATTCTGGCGGAATTCTCATATAAAGTCAAGCAATTTTAAATTCTCAGTGTTCCTTAATTCACCCTTATTTAACTTTTTTTTTAAAGCTTGTGTCGCACCAACAATGTGGTATTTTAAATTGATTAAGTATTAAGAAGTATTTGGCGTTAAAAGAAAATGTTAATGATAAAACTTAGAAAAATGTGTCTAGCAGAAGAATTTGCGTAACTGTCACTTCTTAGAGAACATGTAAAAATGTCTAAATCTCCAAAATTAATCCAAAATTTTTCATTCCAGTTCATCGTTGAGTACAATAATGAATTGTAACTTATTTTTATTAACCACCACTTTAATCTACTAATGATTCAAAAGGGTCCTCGCTTGTGTGCCGAAATAATATGGCCCTCCGCGAAAGGAATACCTAAAGGAGTTTCGGCATAGCTTTATCTTTAGAGGAAATCAGGTAGGAAATTATTATATATTGTTCTCGAGTAGGGCGCCAACTTTTATACATCAATATTTCGTTCGAAAACGATCCGATTAATGTAATAAATTTCAGGCCCTGAGTTTAAGATTATTTTCTTACCCAAGATGTGTTTTCAATATTGCATCGATTATTTTATGTTTAAAAAGATTTGATAAATTCGGCGACAGCACACTGTATTGCGAGTTTGTTTTTTCACATTTGGTGATACTTATTCAGTGACCGCAAGCATCAGCGAGCGCAGAAACTCACGCAGTCTATTGAAAAAATAATAATTTACATTTCTTTATTAAACCGAATCAGTTTTGAAGGACAAATATAAAATATATCACTTCTCTTGGAAAATGCGGTTTATTGAACGTACAGCCACGCCACGGTGATTATTGGTATTTAAACACGCGTACCATTTAGCACTCATGCGCGATTACCACACTTCGCCTCTACGTTTCATTGTTAGCGGAAAAGCCGATCGTTTTCATTTACAAAAATGTCAATAATTAATAAACGGCGTAGACGGATCACTTAATTTTTGGGTGACACAATTGACATAATGTACTCAGTCGTTTGACAGTATTTCATAACATTCTTAGCATTGTTTCACACTATCTCGTGCATAAGACTGCCGAACAGCGACGAGTGTAGGCATCTCCCTGTGTTAAAAAGTGTTTTTTTAATTGAACATTTAATGGAAACGGTGTAGACGATCGATTTACAATTTGGATGGTGCATTCGGTATATGGCAAAGAGTTTACTGTATAAATTTGAATCAAATGGTAGCATTTCGTCACTTGTCCCGAAACTCCTTAATCGTATACGAGATGGTCTTTAAGGAGGTTGCTCAGCTATCGCGTAATAATGAGTCTTTGCTGAAGTTTATTAAAGATATTTGTGAACAGATATTACGACTCTGTGCAAAATTTCAAGTCATTCGTCTGCATGATTATCGAGCAATTAATTATTGAAGTTAGACTCTTAGACACGAGCGACATAGCAAAAGCTATACGATAATTCTGATACGACTCTTGCAACATAATAAAAATCATGAAAATTGAATACAAATCGGCGAAAAAAATTCTTGACATATTTTTGAATGATTTCAACGAAGAGCGAAGCGTTTTGTCTGCCACGTTATCGAGATGTTTTCGAAAAAAAAACAGAAAATTGTAGCTGATTTGCATAAAACGATAAAGCGCGCCACGACACATGGCAGCGTTGCTGTCAAATCAGCCATCTTGAATAGGCGCGACAATTTGAAACGCACAAAGTATTACTTCTTCGTTATAAATTTCTTACCACGGTTTCATAAAAAGTATTTCAATATTTTTTATCACTATTGTTATTTTTATTCCTTATGATAAAAACAAAGTTATTTGTCATGTCTTTCTTCATGTTTGATATTCTTTATCCATAACTCCTCGTGACAGAAGCTGCAATGCATGTGTTCTGACATAACCTTCAAATCAATTATGCGTCGTACCTCGACTGCGAATTCATTATCCGGCTCAACTACCACTTTTTTTTCGCTGTTTTCCAATTTGTACTTGCTTCAACCGTAGATTATACGGTTTTCACTTTGGATTTTTCCTTGACATCTATTCATTTTCGTCGAACACAAAAGCCACATTCGTGAAGGAAGTTTGACAGATGAGCGCTCACTATGTGACGTTCGTATCTGGGGTCAGTGCTACCAGTTACTGAGAACTAAATTACGCATTTGCCGCATTCCAACTTAGTTAATAACGGATTCGCGATGTCAACAAACAAAAAACGATTAATAACATTTCTAAACAGTCAATTATATGTATTCCACCTATTTATTAACTGAAATTTGTTTATTTTGCGTAACCGAAAATTTGATCATTCAGAGTTGGCAGCCGTTAAAGGTGCCCGTGTTTAAGCATACGCGTTCCCCTCTTGCCACCTGTCCCGCAAAGATCCTGAGCACCCTCCTTAATTGTCGCGTTCCGTACCTATCCATGAGCCTGTAGCCCCGTGCACATCGCATTGTTTTGCACGCAATCAACGAGGCTGCCCTTCAACATCGACACTAGTGCGACGACTGGGACAAAAATCGCGTACGAGAATCTATACATACAAACGAGACATGACAATCTTACTCCAACGTTACAGGATTGGAGGCGTGTAGGGAGCGTGTGAGAGGAGGAAAGGGCGATGAGAGGGACGAAGCGAGCAACGGGGGGAGAGATGCAACGTCATAATCTGCTGCGCCACTGGTGCGTAACGATGATGCTGCATAGTCCACAGGAGCTCAATCATCCCGCAGCGGTGACCCCCCCTCCCTTCCTCCCATTCAAGCTCATCGAGCTCTCGCAACCAAAAGATACCAGACAGCAGACTAAACCCTGTGCATGCACCCTTGTTAGCTATTTTGATTCGTACGTCCATATACATACAGCATATGTACAGTAAAACTTCAGTTTTACGTTTTCCGAGGGGAAAAACAAGTATGACGTATAAATGATACGTATGACGATAAATAACGTAGAAGTGAAATACAGTATGTATGTGAAACTCTTTAGCATTTGGAAACGGCGATTGGTGCATAATATCGATCGTTCCAACGATCGATATTATCGATATTATCGAAATTTTTGGGTGTTTTTTTTTATTAAAAAAAAAAAGTAGTGAAATCAAACGCAAATCATAATGAATGACGATTTATTTTGAACAAATCGTTATTGTTATTTATTTCTAATAAACCGTTGTATTTTTATCTTTAACAAATCGTTGAGTTATTTATTTTCCCCAAACCGTTGTGTTATTTATTTTTGACAAACTTCCCAGTACATTTTATCGTATTAATTCAGATCTTCAACGATTAAAAACATTAATCGTTAAAGATCTGAATCTTGGTATACATGTTTATTACAACTTCCCGTTAAACATACCAAAAGTCCCCGTTAAAACCTGTTGCGCTCGAGCCGCCTCCTTGGAAAGAAGGTACACTTTTTCAGTTTTTTTGCCTATATATCGATCCATTTTGGAAAACTCCCAGTCTACTCGTTTTTTTTGTAACAAAACTAAAGAAACTAAAAAATGACTTGAGGATGACATGGATGTACCAAAAAAATTGAAAATAAAGGAAATTAGGTCGCGGTGGGCAAGTTCTATGGTATTTCCAAAAACAAATAATAATGTTCATCAGACAAACCAATTCGACACGTTCCCCATTGACCATGTACTATTTTTTCAATCGACTTCTAAATGGTGGGTCAACTCTTCGCGGAGACACGTTTTCGCCTGTATAATTTCTACTGAATCACCCTGTATATGTGTGAAAATTAGATGCGGCCTTGACTTAGCCCAGATTGAAGTTAATGGCAAATTTAACCTATCAATGGAAAATCTAGTGGACTGTTTGAATGGCATTGTCTTTTTTGCGGGGATAGTGGAAAGTCTTACATAAAACAGTGAGGAGTGTCCGTACTCATCTCTATTTTGTCATTTAGGTATTCGATATCGAGCAATCTCGTTGTCCAATTTCACTTCATATCCTTCGTTGCAGATATCGCCTTTTATATTCGCTTTTAATCAGACAGTCACATTTCGGTATATTCCGTTATCTCGCTTTTGGCAGTCGATTTGAATACGCATATATTCAATTATCGATTTGACAATCGCTTGTAATCTACGTCCAGTTATCGTGATTGAATGTGACGATTAACGTAGGTCAATTTTTAAAACGCTATAGTCACACGTCGACTTATTGTTAGATATTCTATTTTTATATAAATATGTCATTCAGATCCTATATTGTGATTTTATAATTCCATTATTAGACCGAGATTCACTAATAACACGATACACAAATATAGACAGTGTATCGCTTTTTCATAAATATGACTATTTTCTACAATTCTTTCAACTTATTCGAAGACAAAGCCTACTTTATAAAGCTCATTCTTTATCATTTTTTGTTCGTTTATTTGTTTGCTGTTTTATTTATTTTGCTGTTTGCATTCGATGTTTGTTTATTGAAAATATTTATCTGTAAAGAAATATTTGTAAATTTGAAAATGACAATGCCTTCCCGTCTGGAAAATTGGCAGGGCATTCCTAATACAATTCGGGGCCTTCAAGGCATTATTTGTGGATTCCATAGTAGGGTTTTCCGTGAAAGAGCCGGACCAGGCCTCTATCAGGGAATGGTAGGGAAGGTAGGTTGACTAAAACTATGGTTTAAGTGCGGAGACCAAGTAAAGGCCTTTAAACGCTGTAGTTGAAGATTCCCTAGTAACGATTTCCCCAATACTACTAGACTTTGTGATTATAGGAGCAAATCAGTATAAATTGCTTCACTAAAGAATTTGTAGCATAATAATTATCGAGATCGATCAAATATAATAATCAAACTATGCGTTTAGTAGACGAGCTGTGATGCCTTGAACCAACACGAATGCAGTGCGTTCATTGAAACAACGCGGGATCAAACGTGTCAAAATATGCGACAGAAATCTAAGCCTCAAATTTATTGAAATAACACATTTCTTTTTCACAGTGCATACACACCACGTACGCATATGACTGCAATAATTTTTATGAGGTACCGTTGAGGCAATTTTAAAGGCCCTGGTTATTTTGCCTTCAATAGCCCTCGGTTGCAAAATGTGACCGGCCACTGATGGCCCATGTGAGGCTTCCAGACTAGAGCCTTAATAAAGTTGGGGAAAATTAAGATAGACCCGATCAAAGCTCGACCTCAATTTTCACACAATTTATTATATATAAATTTTTCTTTGTTTCTTGGTTTGTGTTGGTAAGTTGGTGCCGCACCTTTGTTTCATTTACACAGTTCGTTTATTCGTTTGTCAGTTTTTTTATTGCAATTGTAAGTAACATCATAGTGTAGTAGCTGAAACTGAGCATAGCTGAGTACCCTAAGTTCTATTTCAGTCCCAATGCTACAGGTCCTAAGTACCCTAAGTTCTATTTCAGTCCCAATGCTACAGGTCTGTGAAATTTTTATCGAAATCGATTCAGAAGTTCCCGTATTATACGCGATCAAACGTACGAGCGGACAAACAGACTTTTTTGTTTCAATATACACGACGTGTAAAGAAGTACTCCAAAAATATTTTTTTTAGATAAAACAATTCACGTTGTAGTATGCATCGTTGGAATGTAACGATTTATTTTATTCATTTTCCATTTCTTTATTTCTATGCATATTCAAACCCTTTTTTGCAAATTGAGGTCGTAAAATGTCTAATAAGAATACGTAAAAACGTTTGCGTGATTTTCAGAGTAAAAAAAAACGTTTGAACAATTGAAAAGAATGATTTCCATTGCATCCCAACGATCCAAACTTTAACGTCATTAAAGGAACCTCACGGTATTATTATATGCAAATACACGTGCTGCAATAACACGAATGCAGTGCAAATCCCAAGCGGCTAATTTGAAGAAACGTATACGCGCTGTTCGAACTGCAGGTTCCGTTTCTTCCGTGAAATTGGGTTGAATTGCACTGAAAACCTGCGTTGCGCAAAGTAAACCCTCTATATACGCGGATCCCGCGTGCGCAACGGTAAAGATAAAAAAAAAACCGCACGAAGAAGTTCGGAGAAAATTAGGAGAAAATTAGATGAAAGGAAAAACGGTGAGGATATTCTTGGTCAGGGATGTGCTAACCAGAGTATCGTGCGTTTACTGCACGAGCGCGCAGGCGGATATGTATACTTGCGTACTGAGTTTATACGACGTGTAAAAACTAGTGAGATACACGACACATGCTAGACGAATAGAAGGTAAAAAGGTGGCGAGAAAGAGAGAATGAAAAAGCTTCAGCAGAGGGAGGGCGGTTTGAAAGGGAGGAAGACCGAACAAAAGCAGAGAGAAAAGGGCAAAGAAAACGTCCATCTGGTCATCCGATGGAAGACATCAAGGAGGTATTGATCTTCCATTCAAGGTGCGCTATATATATGTACACACACACATACACACACATTAATCCGAAGCAGAGAAAACTGCCTTGTAGGATTTTCAACAACCAGATGTATAATACATATCCTTAGGTAATTTCGACACTAAAATCGGAATGCTTGTAGACGATTGAAATTTACATCACCGAGAGATTCATTTAGGATGCATCAACTGTCGAAAAATCAATCCGTTTCACACCATAGTTTTCGCAATTTTTCATATTCAAGTTGAACCTTTATTCATTTGGTCACGTGACAAGTCGTAAACACCAGTTTACGACTTGTCACGTTGCAACACACGAATAAATCAAAATGTTTTCCTACGCGTGACCAGGCCACATCCAGCTGTCCATGTGAGAAGCATGGATTTTCGGAATTTAGTCCACAAACTTTTGGCGATTATCCCTCTGCTTCGTTGATGATCATTGCAAATGCGGGTCGCACCGGAAACTGCAAACGTTTGAATTCGAATGGCATATCCGTCGGAATCATTGGGATGCGTGACAACAGTACATCCTCTCTAAATTTCCCATTTAAAATTGTAGCTTCGATGATATTGTTCATCATCTTTTTCACTGAAAGCCTGGTACCGCTGCAAAGTCGTGGTGGATTGATGTTTCAGAGAAGAATGATAGGCTCGCCAATTTTCAATGTTAAAACGTCCGGCAGCATGCCTGGCAAATCAAGTAAATTCAAAAATTCAGTTGGATAATTCATAACTTCGTCTTGATTCATTAAAGCATCGATGGACTTATACGTTTTCGCTTCGCCTGGTATTTCGTTTTGAATGCTGAAATTGATTGCATTCACATGCACTGAGCCACTGATTATTTTTCGCATTCTGTGCGATATTTCGGAAAACTTTCTGAGTCAATTCGTCTGTTGTTTATGTAATTTTAAAGAAGTTTGTTGTCAATGTGATACATTGCGTGGATTCTTCTATTGTCATTTTCCCATTCCCAATATCCAACAATTGTTTTGTGAAACGTTGAGCGGATGCATCATGTTGTAGTTGTACACGCATATCGGTATTTAAAGTCTTCTTTCTATATATATCAAAATGAATGTTTTTCTGTTTATCCCGTATGCGTTCCTATACCATTCACCCGATTGCAGTGAAACTTCGGTGACTTGTTGTGCGCATGCCTGCCAAGTTTTCCGACTTATTACAACCATTCATTAAAGTTAAAAAAAAAAAACATTACAACTGCTTCTCAGTCTATTCGCTATAAATTCAGAATCACTTATGTCAGCCTTAAAAAAATATAATCCCTTAAGGGGTTGGAAAGTATTACAAAATATTACATATAGTACACCTTTTTCTAACCCTGCCAAACAAACAACAACGAATCGGGCTCTACTAATCGCACGTTTCTGGTGGGGAAACAAATGAACACCGGTCTTTTTATTTTCGTGTGAATCATGTTATTTATAATATATGAATTTCCTTCAAGTGAAAACATACTTCACATTTCAATAGTAATGTAAGTACTTAATTATGTAAGTATACTATATACGTATGCTTGCTTGGCTTTCCTCACTTGTTCGAGAAGCTCGTCATTTCTTTTTCTTTCGTACTCCGCTGATAGATCTGCCATTTGAGGCGCGTTTAGAAGGCATGATTGAAAGTTTCAACTCAATCGGATAAACGATGCGCGAACGCATAGAAGACGAACAATTATCCGATACAACATGTGCGCCACCTATTGAACGTCAATGGTATTATGTCAGAAACTTTAGCGCAAGGGACAACAACAACTGTCAAAGTTCCAACTCAATCGGACGAACGATGCGCGAACGCATAGAAGACGAACCGATCCGATACGACTTGAGCGCCACCGATTGTACGTTGATGGTACTGTGCCAGAAACTTTTACGCAAGTGCCAAAAACAACTGTCAAAGTTTCAACTCAATCGGATGAGCGATGCCAAACGCATAGAAGACGAACAATTATCCGATACAACCCGTGCGCCACCTATTGGACGTCAATGGTATTATGTCAAAAACCTTCACGCAAGTGCCAACAACAATTGTACAAAGTTTTAGCTCAATTGAATGAACGATACGCGGACGCATAGAACACGAACCGATACGACTCGCGCGTCACCTATTGTACGTTGATGGTACTATGTCCGGAACCTTCGCAGGCATGAGCACAACAACTCACCAAAGTTTCATCGCAATCGGATGAAGGGTATAGGAACGCTTACGGGACAAACAGAGAACCATTCATTTTTATAGATATAGATTGTTCCGCATTCAACATTAATTGACTATCCTTCAATAAGTATCGACCTACGTTACCACCGATGGTTTTAATGCGTAATAATATGCAAACAATGCCTCCCAGCATATTCTCAATTCGATTTAAATGCAAATTTCCGTGCACGTCTCGTTAAATTTTCATTAATCCTCGTAGACATCGCTAAGCGATAACCGAGAATGTCCTCATAGTTGAACATGTAAAAAGTTGTAAAAAATCGAATGAGCAATGACTCATACCCTTGTGTCTGAAAAAAAATAACTATCGGGACTGTTCCCGCATATGTGACAAATGTCCTTGCCTGTATCGTTAAAGTACGAAAGTGGTTCCGATATGAAGCTCTCTATGTGTATGTACGCATGTACATACGTATATAGGCTTGCACGATGAAAGTAAATGGAAGAAGTCTCCAAGTGGACGAGACACTTAGCTCGGTGTTGACCGAAACATTCGCGACAAAACAGAAACGGAGAGAGGCAGAGAGAAGGTGTGTGTGTGAAGCGGCTGAGGCTTCTCCAAGGATGCCCAATGACAAGGATCTGTTATTCGGTTCGCGGGCCTTTCCTCATCTTTCCGGCTTCTTTCACATCAACAACCGACAAAACAACCAGAAAGGATGGAGTAGATCTCCTCGACGGAGGGCACGCGAGACATCGTTAAGTTGAAAATAAACAAAATGCGGAACGCCAACAGATTTTATTTACCAAAAAGGCAATCCACATTCGTTTTTAAATTGTCGAAGAATGTCCGTTGTTTATGCAAATATGGAATTTACACGGGAGTTATGAGAGACTATATTGGACGTAAAGATTGCTACAATTAACGGCGATCGGAGGGGAGTGGGAGTTTTTCAATCATAGAGACACTCGTTGCAAAAAAAAACCGCATTTCTTCGTCTCGACAAGGAGCTGTTTTTCTTCTTATCAATGCCCCGTTATGGCGAGAGTACCCTTTAATTGGACTTCGTTTTTCATTAGAAACAATACGAAGAAAAGGCAAGTAAAATAAAAAAAAATAGAAGAATAAATGAGCGAGTAATATACTTTTGTCGACAGAGAATTGGCTGTATATACACATAGATACGAGAAATTTATCAGCGCATGCTCTTTCGACGACTATGCGTATATATAGTCAAGATAATTGGGTCCTTTGTCTCACCTTACGCGGCAATTGCAATTTGGTATACGTTTCCCTTGTGAAATTGCCAGCCATACAGCCCAGGATATTATTCACGCGCGGACGAAGTGTATATATGTATATATATATATATATATATATATATATATATGTTAGGTATCCGAGAAACTTTGTCCAAAAGGAGCGATGTGTACAGACGAATAGCTTGATGCAAGGATCTTCCAAGGGTGGCGAAGGACTTTCGTATCGAGAAAGTGCTTCTGCGCAAGAGGCGACTCTCATAATAAGAAGCGCGTTGTGTATATATACTCGTAGGACAATCAATCTTCCGAGCACCCTTCGCGCTATTTCGCACCCTTTATGTATCCGTCCACTCGAAGTGTGTATATGTAAATAGTCGCAAGAGTAAATCGAGAGTACCAGACGCGCGATTAATGTACAGCTATACCGCGAACTACCGTGCCAAGCAGCGTTGGCTTAGGCCAATACTTGGATGGGTGACCGTTTAGCCGAGAACTCACTTGTGCACCGAGTACCAAGTGTGGACGACGATTTTACCAACTATGCGATGATGAACACAACAGAACCTCTTGTAAAAATGTTTCAGCCATGCCCGTAACCGTCACAGATTTTTCGGCGACACCCCTATGATAATATGGTTAAGGTAGGAGTCTCACCACAGTCACGTTAAAAAGTTTATTCTCCGCTCAATCGATGAAAGCTTCGAAATATTGCGAAATATCCTTGTAAGGTTGTACATCTTATCGGGATGTAAAAACTTATGAAGTAATGATGAAAACGCCTAATATAATGTTTAGAGTTCGAAAAAATAACAACGTTCCCTTCAGCACCTAACCCTTATACTTTTTTATCAGACTATCCATTCCGGCTACTAATACGTAGATACTCTGCGTATACGGATATGCACACACTACTGTCCTCCAGCGAGCGCGGAGATCGTGGCAACGTTGCAAGCCCAGCGAATTTTTCTCGCGGTATTTGGCGCTAGCGTCGCTAGACATTGCTTAATTTAAATCGCTATATCTCCGAAACTAGACGGTCAGAATTCATGAGTTTTTTTTTACCCACTTAGTCATATGTTCCTCTGTAATTGAGAATTAAAAAAAAAATCTGTACAAAAGTTTCGAAGTTATTGCGTGAAATGTGAAATTTTCCACTGCTTCCCACGAGAACAAGTGTGAAACCGTGCAACCTTTGATTGCCAATATCTCGAATACACAACGGTGAATACTTTCGAAATTTTGCAGGTAATCACTTAATAGTGTCCTGAATGGATCCTCGAAATAAAAAAAAATCTATAGAAAAAACGCCTTGGCGAGACTACTGCCTTAACACAACTTGGGCGATAAGTGATCTAACCATGGGATTTGGATGGCGTGTTTGACTATCTATTATTCCCGAAATAATTATTAACTATTGTAAAAGGCTTGACAATATAGATATAGTTAATTCAGTGCTATCACAAAATCGGCGCACAAATACTGATGTTGTATACTGTACGTTAGCTTTGTTCAGGTTCTACTATTCTATTTAACCCTAGAACGCTTGTGTAATTTTTTCTACCTTCTAACTCATGACTAGGGCCGATACCTACCCCACGCGTTTCTTATAGGCACAATCGCTTCATTAAAGTCGCCATTTTGGAAGTAAAAATGATGACGATTAATTAAAAAAATATACTGTTAAACTACGCCCATTTTGTGCACTCATGGTTGAAAAAATATGAAATACTTCTGCGTCTTCAATAAGAAAAAAAAAAATCATGAAAAATTTTTTTAGATTTTCTCGGTTTTTTTATGTCACTGCGGCCATATTTGTTATTATTATTATTAAAAAAAAAACTCAATTTCGACCCCAGATTCTGAAAGAGCACACTCGAAAGTACTGGGAAGCATAAGTTTTATTTTGAAATTCTCCTTTGTTAACATAAAAAACTTGGCTTGAAAATAATTTCAAAAATCACAATTCTTCGGCGTTAATGGGTTAAGTAGTAAAAAAAAAAGAAACATAAGTACACAAATCTCTTTGGTTTTCGATGAGGAAGAGAATGGTGAAAGGCAAATTCGATTTTATTAAAATATATTTACTGAAGACCCGTTTAAACCTCGGCATTAGTCGGCAATCAGCGGAAATCACATTTTTTTAACAAAAAATTGGATTTTTTTCTTCTAATTAACAGATCCGCAAATGCCGCACCGCGTTTTAAAGAAGAAACATCGAGCTTATGAAAAAAAAATAGTTGAACTATATTCCGTTGGAAAAATAGATTTATTTTAGGATATGAAAATGGGAAAAATACGGAATTTGTAAATACGAAAAAGTCAATGGAAACGCAACAAAAAAAAATGATTGCAGAGATTTTTCCTATATTTTTTACTTCGTTTAATGAGAAAATAGTATATAATTAATACTGCTGATAAAAATGAGAATATAAAGAATATTAAAAAATCATATTATACATTCAACGCATTCTACTGTCGCGCAAATACATTAATGCACCGTCCTGTACTCCTCGCAGGCAGCCCTTTGGCATAATTGGCAAAAAAAAACTGAACCTCGCGATCCTTTGCTTTTGGCCAAAATGCATATTTTGCCGCTTTTTGTGTCCCAACTCTTGATGCTATTGGTTTTTCTTCTTGCAAGATGGTACTAATGGAAACTAGCAAGTTTTTCCGGAGGTTCGGAATGAGTAGACTTGCTCATAGATTAGGCTCGTCGAGAGACTTGACGAGACTTTTTATGAAGGTCTTCCGATTCGTATTTTCAAGATCCACGTTGAAATTGTGGAGGATTATCTTTTTATTTTCAAATCATCTATAAAATATATGATTTTAGATAACGCAATATATATATACCGCAATAATTACGTAATTATACGTAAAATATATTGATTCTGGTTTAAAAAAAAAAGTAAAATTCACTTGCCGCCAAGAAACGCCAACGGCAACTTTAGACTGCGGTAGAAATCTACCCCGGACGCTCTTGTGAACCGTTTTGCCTGACAACCGGCGAGCAACTGATGCCACTGTCGACCTACCCTCCCAGCCAGATAATGAAACTGAATTGTGACTACAGTCGCCACTTGACAATGTCAATTTATAGCTCAGGAGCGCATCTTGGTAGTCGGCTGGGGTGGTTTTCTACCCCGTACATGAGTTCTAGAGTTGAATTTTGTACAATTCATATGATTAAAATTAACGTTTGTCGAGTATAATTTGTTAGAAGGCCTTATGAAAAGTGCCTATTCGGAAAAAAGTATAGTAATGTTTACTTATACCGAAGACATACATCATTTGCAGCTGAACGGCTTAATAGTTTGCTGCATTGCAAAAATAGGATATCGGTTCAGTACTTCTTGTAGTTCACCTTTCGTTTTTGTAGGACACACATTACTATGCATATAGCATATGTTGTATCATATAAAATTGTACATATCACTATAAACATCGTTGCAAATCACAAGCAACATTTGTTTTCATTTATATACATTTTAGTCTTGTTCATTATTAGGATCTTGGGGGGAGTTAATTGTTTATAGTGTAGTTAAGGGAATATCCATTTTATGAACTGCAACTCCTAAAATATCCATAAACAGTACTATATTTTTGGCAGTAATTATGACGATAAAATATTATTGTCGCCTCAGGGAAATGTATGATGTTTTCAACCATAATTTAACTATGTTTTATATTACCACTCTCTGAGGAACGGGAAACCGTGGCAAAGCGTGGGGTTAACTGTTTTGCAACATTTAGTAAGAGGATCGAATCAAAACGGACAATTAAAGGGATCGTAAAAGCCCTTCAAGGGCCTAAAAAAGAAGAATGAACATATTTATGTGAACAAGACTGCGCTTTTCAATGCTCACGTGACAAACTGAATAGTGACATGTGTGCTTCTTGTATTCCTGCAATTTCGAACATTTTCGAATCTCCTGCGCAACATTTCATATCGCCGATGTGCAGCATCCACGCGCGCTTTCTCATCCCGTCGCCTTGGCTCTATCGCGGCTCAGCAGACACATTATCCCTGACATCTCTCTTGGTCTAATGGGAACCCCCTTGGCTTCAACGTCGGCGAGGCACCAAACCCACCCCCCCCCCCCTCCCCCCCGCTCCTCCCCCGCCCCCGCGCTCGTCTGTGCCGGCGAACACCGCGAAACTATAATTGAGCACTTTATAAAGAGCAGGACATTAATAACTCGTTGAGATGTAGCTTCGGGGCTGAAGCAAGTGGCGGCCAAAGGCTGGACGGAGGGGAATGAGACTGAAGAGAAAAGGAAAGAAAACGGAATTTGTGAGCATGAAACGCCGAGCCATCAGCTTTCCAACAAACTGTACGGAACTTTTCTCAGTGAGAATGTCGCTTACTTTTTATCTCCCCCTCCCTCTCTCTCTCTCTCTCTCTCGCTCTTCCTTCAAATATATATAAATATATATTTCCCCTTTGTTCTCTTTCACATCACTCGACATAAAGAGCGACGAGAGATGTGGATGCTTGTACATATACAGCTCGACTCCACAAACGAAAAGTTATATGATGAAATTATGATACAATATAAAGTGTAGAGTGAGCAGAGGGCGGATGTTAAACACGAACGGAATTCGTAAAAAGAATATATGATTATCCCGTTAATGCCAGGGTGGTCTAGTACGATGGTAAATTGGTTCAGGTTTTTCCAACCGCACGTTGGTACGTACGGTTGGAACGCACACACATACACACACGCACAAACTAGACCTACGATGAATCGCAAGAAATTATACACTCGAAAACGAGACGATCCCTAGTTTCCACACATTTCATTTATAAAATCACATCAAGACATGTTCTGCGTTTAAGGTATTCCTTTCACGAACCCAAATATTTGACAATTAAATGATTTTCGTCTATAATTGAGTAAAAATATATCCCAATATACTGGTAGAATTTCGAGCCAAGTTACCGAACTTTTAATTAAAAAATAACGACTGTAAAACTCGTCTAATTTATGCATCATTTTATGGAGAAGACATGCTGGCCACATTTCTATTTGATAATTTATATACTAAATAACTCTAGTTGTCTGATATAAACAGCTCTAAGTATGTAAAAATTCTAGATTCCATAACTGCAATAAAAACAGGGGGTCACCGAATGTTCGAAGAAAATATTAATGATAAAACTTGGAAAAATGTGACTGGAAAAAGAATTTTCGTCATCGCGACTTCTCACAGAACATGTAAAAATGTTTAAATCTACTAAATTATGCGAAATTTTTCATTCCAGATTATCTTTGGGTATAATAATTGATTGAAACTTATTTTTCATTAAGGCCTTAGGTCACTCTAGAGGCAAAAAAAAGGGCATATTTTGTAATTTATTTTCAGCGAAACCATAAAATAAATCGGAATCACAAAATAGGAGTTGTATTATACTTGTAATTGACTATACAAAATTATTTTTTCACAGCGATACATGTTTAAATGGCGACTGTGCAGCATTTTTCCGATGACGCCTTTATTTCTGGAAGGTCAACGGCTGGACCAACAGTTCCTACAATTTTTCAGTTATGATGAAACACTAATTTTTTTTCGATTATATATAAGAATAGCTACAGAAGTACGTAGGATTTTTTTTTGATATATTGTTTTTTGTCAAAATGGCGCATTTCTAAAAAAAAAAGTCTAAAATGCCATGAGAGAATCGTCAGAAAATTGTTTATAAAAAAGGAACTATGCAGTATAATTTAAAAAATCCTACGTAGTGCCTCAGAAAATGTAATTCCAAATATACACTTAAAATTTCAAGTGAATCGGTTGAAATTTGTTTGAGTTATGAGTCCGGCCGACTTGAAAATGTAGTTTTGAGATAAACGCGTTTAAAGTTAGTAGAAAGTCACGACATGAATCAAGAGGGGTTGCGCTAGAATTCGAAAATGGAGTACTTAGAGATTTTTCACACCCATAATCTTGTAGAATATAATTTTATAGGTACAAAGGTACATTTTTAACAAAAAAAAATCGATTTTTGGAAAATCCTAGAGTGGCCTAAGGCTTTAAGCGCCACGTGAACTGATAATGATTCAAAAGGGCCCTGACTCTATTGAAATTTAGTCTTTACTAAACTTCGATAAGGCGCCATTACTGGAAATACATTTTTTTTAATACTACTATGCGAAGGATTTTATACATTACATTTTAAGAATGTTTTTGAAATTTTTCTTTCAGACCAACCGACTGCATGCAATCATGAGGACCGCAGACCGTACCAGCGCGGCACATGTTGTACACCGGCCACGATAACAATGCTCCCAGTCACTATATATTTGTTTAATAAATTCTCAATATACCTCAATATTTATACTTTCGAATAAAACAAACTTGGATAAAATCGGAGTAATAGTTTTTGAGATAATAGTTCCAAAAATTCACCTATTTTTTCCACCGTCAACTCGGATGTGCCCCCTTAAAAGCAATCTGGTAATTCAGCCATGTTTTGACTCCTTCGCACGAGGTGATATGCGGCGCCGTAAGCACTGACTGCATTGACCGGAAAAAATGGTCATTAGAGAGGGTCTAGGGAATATAACTGGTTCTTAATCGATCGAGCACATGCGGGCCGGCGTTGTCGTGCTGCAAAATCAACGTATCATAGCGATTCTCCCATTCCGGCCTCTTCTAGTTCAGAGCTCGCTTCAAACGCATCAATTCCAGTCGACAGCGATCCCCAGTGGTAGTTTCCCTCGGTTTCAATACCTCGTAATACGCGATACCCCTCTTTTGAGTATTTTCCCGCGGTCTTTGTTGTCCAGAGAGAAATCACCACCTGGGAAACGGCGAAACGACTTTTTGCACGTTGTACTCGATAGAGCAGTGGTTCTTAAACTGTGTTCCGCGGAACCCAAGGGTTCAGTGGGAAAATCATCGGGATTCTGCGAATTAGTTACTTTTTGTCAAGAAAGCATTGAATTATGTTAGCTATAAAAAAAAAAACTATTTTTTGGCATACGTGCATTAAAAATAACAATGTTGAATGTTTTCGACTTTTATTTAATTTTCTGAAAGAAAACGAGTTAGAATTACCAAATGAAATTCAAAATATTATAAGCCTGCTGAAATCTTTATCAGATTACTTCCCAAATTATTCTGATAATGACAACGAGTGCATACAAAATCCATTTGTCAATAAAAGTAAACCTGCCGTGCTAACCGTACTGGAATATGAATCATTGATAGATGTTCAGAGCTCATCCCGCACTAAAACACACGTTTGAGTCTGTGCCACTTAATGAGTTTTGGGTTAGTGTTAAAAGTGAATACCCTAAAGCTGCCAAAAAGACAATCCTAATCTAGCTCCCTTTTGTAACAACGTATCAATGTGAAGTAGGCTTTTCCACTTATGCCTATACGAAAAACACATTTAGGTCAGAATGTATGCTGCCTCAGATATACGAACACAATTATCAGGCATAAAACCAAACTTTAAAACAATAATTGATAAAACAGTAGAGCAGTTTCATTCGCCTCATTAATCTTTGTTTGAAATATCTATTGTAATAAATGTTTTTACTCTCATTTTAAATTGCAGTATTTTTGTTCTTTTTTTTACATTTGGTATGGGGTTCGGTAAAATCAAAACGATTTGTTTGGGTTTCTTTCGTGGCCTTAAAAGTTTAAGAACCGCTGCGATAGAACATCTTCGGCATACACTTCCTCGGGCAAAATATTCGGTACCGCAGCCGATTTCTTTGCCAGAAAATAATGGAGCATAACTTCTCGCGAATGTGACTTGTTCGGAAGAAAAATTTCCATTGTAAACACAATTAAAATAGATGATGGTATAACGCCTTGCACAAATGTCACTTATGGCGTTTTTGAGGGATTCAATGGACTTATTATGTGTATCGCCCATTTTTTTTTCGAGAAAATAGTATACCTAACGCCATCTATTGCCAACTAACGGTTTCATGTAAACCGCGCACAACCATCTAATAGAACCACACACACACACACCCACACACACCCACACACACACACACACACACACACACACACACACATTTATATATAAGTATTGAGGGGATGGTACACGTGCTGACAGACTCGCTCAAACGATCAAATTTGCGAGCTTTTGTACTGTATTTCCCGTAAATTGTATAATTACTTGGGCTCCTGCACGAGATGAACCATCCTCATCCTCTTCCTCCTCCTCCTCTCAAACCCCCGATACACCCAGCGTAGAACCCACGATTTCTCGCCGCTGGTGAAGCTGCGAAACGAGCGTGCGACCAATTATCCCCCATTATCGAGGGAAACAAATTGTTCCGGGAACCCCCCTTCGTCAGACTCGAGGACTCTTTCGTCCGCTCAGAGGGTTCCTCGAAGGCCTACGGTGCGCAGAGCGAGTAAGCATAAAAGCCCGCATTGATCGATCCTACGAAGGTGGAATTTTATATCAACGCCTGCGGTGGCGATTTTCATCCTGAACTGGTGGATTGCGTCGAATTGCGAGGCATGACAGTAAGATGAGTCGGATTTTTTTACTGTTTTTCGCATTATGCAGTATTTAAAAAGGTCTCAAATCTTGCGTGTATATATGTTTTTGTGAGAAAAAGTACCGCCTATGAGTACATTGGTGACATCGTGATGAGGGAGATGCATTTTTGCGGGGAGAAAAAATATTAAGGGGGATATACAAGTAGACGACAAAAAAATAGCCAATTTTGATATTTTTTTTTTGTAGGAACGAAACGTTTTACATTAACGAACGTTTAGGTATTGGATCTATGCATAATTCCGTAATGAAATTCCGACAGATGTAGCCTCGCAGTAGTTCTTCCGTTCGCACATGCGTCAGCCATATAAAGTATCGTATATTAACACTTCGTCTGTAAACCTGGGTATTTCGTATCCGAGCCAACTCGACTTTCCTACCGAGTTGCTTCATCTATTTAACAAAAAATATATGAAAAGAATTATTTTTTCTAACTTTTTCAAAATTTTAGCATTAAAAATTCTCACAGTGGGAATGTGAGAGCAGAGTGAGAATGTGAGAAAGTGAGAGAGTGAGAGAGTTAGAGAGTTAGAGAGTGAGAGAGAGAGAGAGAAACTCATATTATTTGCATGTACCTTTTTTATCACTCAAAAATTCTGATTACGTTTTCAATGCCATGAAATAGTAGCACTTTGGGCAATATCTGTAGATTTTTTTTTAAATTTTCGAATATATTAACTGGATGAAAAAACGGCAGGGCTTGAAATACCAAGGTGTACAAACGGGAGGTACCGGAAAAACGTTTACAGCCAAAGTATTAAAGGAAAGTTGATATTTATACCGATATTTAAAAAAAGTATCCATCGAGATCCGTGACGTATAGAAAGTTTAATTATGTTTTGATCATGGAAGGGAAAAACGTGTATTTTCGATGAATTTCGCTTTTTTTTATTTCTGAAAAGGCAAAAACTCGTCGCGAATTCACAAAAAGATATGCGCCGTGTGCGGAGAGAATGCCGTAAGCGAAAGGGTGTGTCGAAAGTGGTTTGTGAAAATTCATTGTGGAGATTTTGATGTCCAAGATGCTCCTCGCTCCGATCGGCCAGTCACTACTGATGTCGATAAAATCATAGCTTTAACCGACTCCGAACGACATTTAGCGACTACAGAGATCGGACATAAGCTCAACATTGACCAATCAACTGTGTCGAGACATTTACGGAGCCTTGGAATGATAAACAAGTTTGATGTTTGGGTGACGCACGAACCGAGCGAAAAGACTTTAATGGACCGAACTTCAGCTTGCGATTTGGTGCTCAAATGCAATCAAAACGAACCGTTTTTAAAGCGAACGATTACTGGCGATGAAAAGTGCATTTTTTACAACAATGTCAGTCGAAAAAGATCATGGTCGAAGCTCAGGGAGGCTGCTCAGACAGTCGCAAAGGCTGGATTACACCCGAAGAAGGTCAGGTAACTAGTGGGATTGCAAAGGAATCTCTCTATTACGAGCTGGAGGGGGGGAGAGAGAGAGAGAGCGAGAGAGAGAGAGAGAGAGAGAGAGAGAGAGAGGGAGAGAGAGAGAGAGAGAGAGAGAGAGAGAGAGAGAGGGAGAGAGAGAGAGAGAGAGAGAGAGAGAGAGAGGGAGAGAGAGAGAGAGAGAGAGAGAGAGAGAGAGTGAGAGAGACATGAAAAAGATGGAAAACTTATTTGAGGATCATATTCATGGAGGCTAAACCGTGTCGCTCGTGCGGTTATCCGCGGAGTATCAAAGTTCGAACTCTCGATTTCGGACGAATATGTGTGAACGATATATGTGTTCCCTTCGTTCCTCCCTGATTTTACGATCCTCCCTGTCTCTCACCCTTTCTCTCTCTCTCTCACCTCTCTCTCTCTCTCTCTCTCTCTCTCGCCCTCTCTCTCTCTCTCTCTCTCTCTCTCTCTCTCTCTCTCTCTCTCTCTCTCCCTCTCTCTCTTTCTCGGTAATATCGAATATAACCCTCTCACGATTTTTTGCAAGGCATCCCCGACCGCGCGTCCCGAGCCCTCTCGGGAATCCGCTCTCCACGTCTACAAAGTCACCATGGAAACAGACGCATCATCCACCCACGTATATACTTTGCGATTGTGTGTGCTTCAAACTCCCTTTCTCGACTTCCCCATCGCCCAGCCGACTTTCGCACACAGCTTAAGGATAGAAATACACGTAGCGGCATTAAAAAATCGATTTTTTTTTTTCACGTAAAATGTTAGAAGCCGGAAGACTATTATATGGCCGTGGAATCGCTGTTTAGAGGGTAAGTTTCTCAAATCCTTGAGTTGTCGTAGTTCGAAACTTTGAACACGTTTTCCTCGAAACGACATTATTTATTTAATGTGAAAATAATTGTTGAAAAGTACTTCATTTATTGTAAAAAAGAACAAAAATGTTGTGTAAAATTTCAATTTTTTTTTCTCCGAATTGTCACATTTGTTTAATTTTCAACTTTCCAAATGTTTCTTAGATATATGTCCAGCATTTGAATGTTAAAATAGTAAAAATTCTTGGCTCGTATTTTTCAGATCAGTATTGAAATCATTGGATTTCCCACAAACGGACAACCACTGCCAAGACCTTCCTGGAAGACGACGCCACAACGTCGCCATTTTGGATCATTCTTTAATTTAAAAATGTATTAAAACAGTTTAATAATGTAATAATTTTTATACCTAAAGTTTCATAAATGTAAAACATTTTGTTCCTTTCCAAAAAAATCATCAAAATAGATCATTTTTTCGTCGTCTACATGTATTTTCACCCTTAACACCATACTTATGTATGTGTGTGTGTGCGTGTGTATGTGTTTATACGCGACGGTTACCCTCCCGTTCGCCCAACATGGCAGATCCTTCTCCTCCTCGAGTATGTACACACCCTGCTGCAACCGGCATTACCGCGACAGAGCGATGAAGTTTCCACACCAAGTTTCGGCCTCGCTTTTACTCTCCTCAAACTGAGTTAATGATAATGTCCTAATAACGATTGCGATGCAAGACACCGCACCGCGGGGACAATTCACAGGAAGTAATAGGTTGTTCAAATGATGTAAAAATTTCGTTTGAACCGCGGCATACTAGACTTTCCTTTGATTTTCAATTAATTGACGTATTTGCTTTAATTAAAGGGTCGCACAAGCTTAAAATTTCGAAAAAAAATTGTTCCATTCATTGCATAGTTTTACAGCCCAGAGTTTTAATTTTAATTGGCAATGAACATTTTGTAAAAATACTAAAAGTTAAGCGAGTTGTGAAGATTTTTGTGAAGGGTCAGAACGCTCACTGCGCTACAGCAAACTATTTTCTTTCGCCTTTTCTACGAAACTATGTTTCATGAATCGGCGTTAGTCGTATCTCGAATTTGGATCGAACATAGTTTGTAATATTTGCCAGTTTATCCGTTTATTATTGAGAGATCATTAAAGTAGGTTTTTTTTTTGTCGAAAATCAAAGGTTTTGTTCTACACGGTGGTATTTTTGTAATTATTAAAATTTCCAAAAAATTTCCTGTCATCCAAAAGTTTTATTATTGTACTAAAAGTACATTTTTTTATTTGTCAGTTCGGATCATCCACGTTGCCAGAAACACCTACTCGCTTAAATAATAATAACTTCATTGGTTGTCGATATTATTCAATATGAAAAAAAACTCATCCTTGGCAAGGCTATCTATTTATTGCGTGTAAAATGTTGACCTCACGATCCCCATACTCTCCTCAGAAAAAATATTCCGATATCTCGATTCCTTCGGTCCGAAAAAGCCATCTGACAATTCCGAAAATCAACATTCAAAGGGATAGGCTCAGGAAAATTGACGAATTCCGGAGGACTTTGGGCCGATCCAGCGGTTCGGCAAGTGGTTCTAGCGGGATGGCTCATGATCCATTCGAAAGATGAATCGATTCGGCGCAAAATGAGCCAAGGCAGAAGTGCCTAGGTCGAAAGGGTAATTCTGATGCCCTGATTCTGCCTATAGACGTATATTTACCTTCAGGAAATTCTTCATTTTTGTTGTAAGAAATTTTGTCGGACATTCTTGTCGAGTATACATTGCACGTAACCCACGAACGTAATTCGATTCGCGACAAATTCGAATGTAGTTTTTACCAACCAAAACTGTCAGTCTTCGTCTTGAACAAATGGAATATTTTCACTCTGGCCCATCTCTTAATATATTTGCATGTATATGTGTAAGTACACACACAGACACTTTCGCACACATTTAACCCGTACGTTGCACGTAGTTCCTGTCCTACAGCGTATGTATATTTAGACCCTCCTAAGTAAACACGACACGCGAAAACCTCGGACTACCTTCGCAGCGTTGAGCCACCCGGCGCGGAAAGGGGTTTGGGGCTTACATCAACGTCGATTATCACGCGTTCATGCACGTGGCACGTCCCCAGGCACGCCGAAAATGACACACACACATACACACTAGTATGTATGTACAGCAAGCCCAGTACATGTAGCATCAATGTACAGCGGGAACAAGAGGAAAATTGTATTTTCCAAGCTCAAGCTTTTCCCTTCTAATGTGTTCGCGTAGTTGAATCACGCACGTAGCCCATCCGAGATATTCGAGTACGTCGTGTGCAACGGCGAAGATTTCACGAGGACGAAACATTGTCGAGCTTATGATACCTGCTCGCTATCAATACGTATAATAAAACTGTACACTTTGCGTGTCTGTACATTGAAATCATTTGTGAAAAAAATTGTTGGGGTGATGTAGGATAAGTGATAGAATGCATTAAGGTAATTTTTGGATTTTTTGTGAGTTTCTCGGTGGGCAGGACAACAACTCTATTCTTTATTTCTCTATTCTCACACATCTCTCTTCTTAAATATCTCTATTCTGGAGCAGGTTTAATCAGAAACATCTCGATTCCAAAATATCTCATGTCTAAAACATTTCTCTGCCGAAACATCTCTATTCGTAAAAATCACTATGCCACAATAACTCACTCCTGAAATATTACTGCTCTTAAGGCGGGCAACCACTTTACATGCTTCAAAAAATCAATTTTTTTTATTTCATAACTCATGAGCAAAATATCTTAAGAATACACCCTGAAAATTTCAAAACGATATTCAGATTTCTTCTAACGGTATGTATATAAATGATAAAGACTCTTCACTCGACTCCCAAGCGCGCTCAGGTATCCACGAGCGCTCAGTTAGGTAGTTTGTTTGGGTTTTCATAACCCAAACAAACCCAAACTTGACCGTTTGGCGATTAGCTCCAAAACAACTCCATTCTGGGTACAAAATAATAGAGGTCGCGGCATTTCTTGCTGCTATTTTATTCAATGAAGGAAATTCAGCCCTACTCATGGTTATGAATGAACTACAAATCGTAGTTGGCAGGCAGAGCTGCGGATATGCCGAGCAAATGGATCAGATGCGCGTGGTTCGACAATAGAAAACGTTTATTAGAGACAAAAGAAGCTCGAAAAACTCATAAAGATGAAATGCAAGCTGCAAATGAGTTGCATGAGGAAGAGGAAAGACTGCTGAATGGTGCTGGAATCGCTGATTAATCGGTAAGATACTGTATCATTTGATTAAACACATTTGACTTTGAGTTTTTCGTCTGTGAAACTTTAAACGTGTTTTTCTCGAAACGACATTTGTTCAATTTGCGGGAATCATAACTCAAAAACTAATTGATGGATCATCTTCAAATTTGGAACACGTTCCAATATAATTAATTTATTAAAACATGAACCTAATTTGGAAAGATTAGATTGCTTAAAACATATTAATTATTGCAAAACGCCGGGAAAAAATGCTAAAAATCGATCATTTTTTTTTAAACACGTTCCGACATTCAATTGTCGATTTTTTTTTCAGAATTTAGGTTCATGTTCTTAAAAAACATCTCAAGAATATATAAAAATTTGTTGGACTATTTCAGATGCGAATTGCGAGCTGCACAATTCCCGCAAATCGACAACGACGATGAGGACACGCCAAGGGACACAACGGATTACACCTTAATTAATGCATGAAACAACTTGAAAAAATTACCAGAGATGTATGAAAATATGAATAAATTATTGTCAGAGTTCCGGAAATTTTCGTTTTTTTTCACAATAAAAAAATCCAAAAAATCATCTAATTTGGGTCTCCTAAAGTGGTTGCCCGCCTTCAATATTATATCTCTATTCCATAATCTTTTGTATCCGAAACTTCTCTATTCTTAAATATCTGTATTCTTCAAAATCTCATGTGACATCCAAAACATCTGTATTCCACCAATTTTATCTCACAATATCTCTGTTCCGAAACATCTCTCTTCTGAAACATCTCTATTCCAAGAGCCTCTGCGTTGCACTTGTTTTATTCATGTCCAACATAGGAAATGCAATTAACCTATAAAATCTTCATGCCTTTGGTATACATCTTCAATACTCATTTTGCTGCTCGCAATGCCCTAGTGATGCCGGTAAGTTAGGAAAAATAAGAACATTAACACGATATCATTGTAATTTCGATTTCGAATATCATTGTAATTTCATTGTAATTTATATGCGAAATTCGTCATTCCCCAACTTCATATCAATTTCATTTGAATAACCCATTCGTAATATTGCATTTACCATATTGGCCATGAATAAAACAAGTGCAACGCAGAGGCTCTTGGAATAGAGATATTTCGGAAGAGAGATATTGTGAGATGAAATTATCGGAATACAGATGTTTTCGATGTCACATGAGATTTTGAAGAATACAGATATTTAAGAATAGAGAAGTTTCAGATGCGAAAGATTGTGGAATAGAGATATTTAAGAGCAGTACCATTTCAGAAGTGAGTTATTGTGGCATAGTGATCTTTACGAAATATTTTAGACATAAGATATTTTGGAATAGAGATGTTTCTGATTAAACCTGCTCCAGAATAGAAATATTTAAGAAGAGAGATGTGTCAGAATAGAGAAATAGAGAATAGAGTTGTTTTCCTGCCTTCTCGGTGTGTCTTTTTGTCTGTTTGCTTGTGCTCGCATGACGTAAATACTACTGACCCAATCTGGATGGAGTTTTTAGAAAAATATAGGGCTCAACTAGAAGTAACATTCAGTTTCTATTTCATCGCAATCAGCTCACTCAATCAAAAAATATGCGCATTTAAAGTTTTCAAAAAATTCACGCCCGCAAAGAGCAGCTGCTTTTCGAAGGTTTCAGTATTAAAAACGATACCCACACCTGTATACTCGTAACCGATTGGCTTATAAATGTGTAAATATATTTGAAAAATAATCAATTCTTATTACTCTCGAATTGAATTATTGCAATGGCTGCAATGTAATTACTTTCGGAGAAAAAAGTTAGGAAAACAACAAATTTCGGAGATCGGAAAATAACCATATAATCTAAGTGCTCGGTTGATAAGGACGATCTGGAATCTGCATATGCTTAAAATTTCATATATACAATTTTTCGAATTACATAGTTTTCATAGCCTCGGGTCTTAACTTCAAATTGCAACAGAGATGTTGTAAAAAAAAATTCAAAATTGACTGAGTTATGACGATTTTTATGAAGGGTCAAATTATGTCTATGTTTCGTCTATGCTAATCAATTATTAATACCAAATGATTACCTTTGTTTTGCTTTGGTCGAAAATCAAACTTCTTTATCTACAGCTTATCATTTTTGTAATTTTGAATATTTTCAAGAATTATCCAGTCATACGAAAGTTTTATTATTGTACTAAAAGTACATTTATTTCATTTTCAGTTCAGAGCTCCCTAGTTGCCAGAACCATCTACGCCGATTGGCCATGCAGCAACTGCGGCACTTTGTTTGAGTAATAATAACTTCATGGTTTATCAATATTTTCAATTAAAAAAGAATTTGAATTTGATACGACTATCTATTAATTATATGTAAAATCCCAAACTTGTCATCACAATATTCTCATCAAGGAAAAATATTGAAAATCGACTTTTTTTGGGCCCAATCTTATACAGACCCTTGACAGTACTGCATAAGCCTGAGATAAATGTAAGGTAACCTCATTAGGGTAGCCAGCACTTTTTCTGGGGCGGGGTGGGCTATAAGGGGCCTGACAAAAACTGGTTTTGATCAGAATCATCTTTTTTTAAATAAATTTTTCGTAATAGTCGATAATCACGCAACACATATGAAATATGAATCCTGCTTTAATCACACGGTCATATTAAGGGGGGGGCCATTTAGAAGGCCAAACATTAGGGGTTTTTTTATGATTTTTTTTTTCAGGAAAAGAATGTACATGGAAATTTATAACTTTGGGTGTGTTTCATTTAATATTTTAAGTATGCAAATATACATATATATATATATATATATTTTCAATGCATATTGCCAGTCGTGTACATTGATGTTCAGAGGAAGTCGCTGAAACAGCTTCCGCACTGCTGGAGTTCTCCCTTACGCTGTAATTGTCTGAAACAAAAAAATCAAAATGATTCTTAAAAGTAACACCCATACGCTGTCGGTGAACCAGGATTTTGGAAATATATGCAAAATCCATCAAATGACAGCTTAATAAAGTCAATTTTGTGATTTTTCATGGAATTTTTACTATATTTAAGGGCAAAAGTACGTTTTTGTTTTTGAAATTAAAATATTATTTAGGTTCCCGACAAACTGCTGGTATAAGGAACACGTGTGACAAATTTCATAAAAATCGGTTGAATAGTTTTTGCGTAATCACCCGAGCAGTTATGAAACATACAGTTTTGAGAAAAATGCGCTCAAAGTTTCAACAAGGGAAAACTTAATGATTTTGATGTCTTATCGGCTAATCAGCGATTCCAGCGCCGTACAGGACTCCTTCGGCTTTCTCGTAAAAACGATTTTTCTGCTGCTGCGGCTCTCTACGGGCTTCCCGACCCTCCTTGGCCGATAGAGAGCTGCGACGCTTCTAGCGCGATGCGCGTCGCTCGTCGGCTTTCTTTGCAAATTTCTTCGATTGCCTCCCAATGCAGATGTCCAAAGCGCTCATAACTCTTAAGATTTCAGAATTTTTCTCGTTGAATATGCTGGCTGCAATGTAAGCTGCAATTTCGATGACACTCAAGCCTGAATGCTAATGTTTCGGAGCTAAGCGCCATACGGTGGAGTTGAAACTTTCGTTCGCATTTTGCGTGTGGCCACCCAAGCGTCTCTCCAATAGATCGTGATTGGATAAATCCGTGTATATCGGCGAGAGATGCTTCTGGACATCAGGATGGAGAGGCGCAGGGTGTTTGAAAGTTTCACCAGTAGCCTGAGCTTTTTGCCACTTGCACCAGCTATCATTATGTTGGTTTGTAAAAAATGTTCTCTTCCGTGGAGGTCCCTTTGGTGTTGCATGAGGACCGTTTGGGTACGCGGACATTTTGAGAAGCAGTAAGCTCACAACTGACAAAAGGTCAAATTTGAAGTACCTGCGACGCTGCGAATCGACAACGATGGGCCCTACCGAGTATAGTACGACTGCTAAACATAAAAGATCGGAGCAAGACGAAATATAGGAGGGCGCATGTACCGCCGTCCTCCGTCGCACCTCTGCGTCTACTCGACACGAACGTTCTTGGCGTTTTTCCGCGAAAACTTAGGCAATTCTTAGAATTTCGCTCTACAAATTAGACACAATATTCTTAAAACATTGAACTATCGATTTATGGGAGGGGGAAATCGATTTTTTCAAATTTGTAAATGGTATTCCCCCTTAACGTTAATATCGCACTCTTACCCTTAAAAAACCCTTAAAAATATCAACTATTTTTTCATCATCCTTTAATCCATTTACCAGTTTTTAAACTTCACTTTCAATTGGTACTCAATAAAATAAGACATAGTTTTCTATTTTTTTTCGACAAATAGCCCTCACACTTTTTAGCTGGATTTTTTTTAACGGTGTCATTCTCCATGTCCTGCAGTGACATATGAGAGAATCGTTCTTGAAGCATTGTGCTCCTGAGCCACATTTTTATTCGCCTCATGGCGGAAAAAACTTCTCTCGCAGCCGGCAGAGCTCACTAGGAGTACTATTGCTGGTTGGAAAAGTTTATATAAGTCACATCAGTCCTCCTTTATAAGATTTTTTCTCTGCTAAAAGCTTCTAAGGCTGACAAATCAATTATTAAGATTTTCATAGAAAAATCTTAATAATTGATACGTCAGCCTTAAAAGCTTTTAGCAGAGCGGATTCCATCAATAATTATAGAATTATTGATGGAAACCTCTGCATTCTTCATATCCAATTTGAAAAATAAATCAATTGCACGAACTAACAGTAGATTCTCGAATTGGCGTTTTAAATTTACAGTGATATTATCGGCCGGTAAATCGAATGCATCGCTTTTCCCCACAGTTGACTTAATTGTGAAAATTGAATATCTATTTAATTTACGTAATGAAATAGTTACTTTTTATACAAATTACAAAATCACGACAAAGGCAATCCAAGTTTTATTCAATTATTTCTTTATGCCTGCTTGGGTGAAGGTTAAATAAAATTAGTCGATTCGTCTTTAATTATTTTGGATCGTTTTTTTTTTCTGGAGCGAGGAGCACCAGAGATTTCTGGGGGACCGTTTTGTTTAACTTGTCGTGGTTCATACACGAACAAGCAAAAGGGCAAATGGGTTGGGTCCTTCGTTGTTTCCTTTCTCAGACGAAGCCTTCGGGACCCGAAGGCGTCGTATATTGGGACGAGGTTCTTCAATGGTTTTCCGTAGTTTGAGTGGGTACGACGTGTCGGGCGAGGATCGGAAAGGTGAACGCGGAGCGCCCAGAGGCTCTCGCGGCGCGATCATCCGTAAATTTTCCGAGCTCCTTTACATTCCGCAATAACAATGGTGGACCGGGCACGAGCCAGACTTGAATACCCTACTACGTTCACGTATTGGATACAGATGGCAGAAGATAAAAGTAATATATTGGGCAGAAGCCAGCGACGTCGGGCTTTTCTATACGTATCGAAGTAGAGGAAGAATACCCAACGAATTCGCGCGGAACGCCACATCTCTCTCTCTCTCTCTCTCTCTCTCTCTCTCTCTCTCTCTCTTTCTCTCTCTCTCTCTATTTCTTTTATCTGTTCCTTGCTTTGTGTCTCGGTTGCAATTTTTTTGGTAATATCGCTTTTGGCGTATATCCTCCCATTCGTCAATATTCGAACTCCTCTTCGCGTCTATAAAATCCTGCGAATTTTCTTCTTCGAGACGTCTACACAATGCTACGTCCACTTCATAAAACGTACTCTGTACGTTCACCCATTAATAATAAATTATTATTATAATTAGTAATAAATTATTATTATGAGTAACAAGGGGTAACACCACTGTAGAATTTTCAAAAAATTGATTTTTCTCATTGGCTTAAGAGATGCTTTGAACGATCTAGAATAAGGGAAAAAATTTGGAGGCTGTAAAAAAAAAAGACCGCACACGGGCCAGCCACTGCCCGGTGGCAGTGGCTGGTAACAAGGCTCGCTGAAAATTTATTTTTACCATTTATTTGTAGCCTTAGACTTGTTCTAAGTTACAATGAGTGACTAAATCGTTGCTTCTCGATTTTTTATTTAAAAGTGTCGAATTTTTAGGTTTTCTGCAGTTTGGTGCAAAAAAAAAGAGTATTGTGGTGATTCGTCATCAAAGTGATTAAATAAAAAACATTTTCGGTGGTTTTCGTTTTTATATTTAACAATACCTGCGTGCATGGTTCTTGGCTGTACCTCGGGTTATAAATCAAACAAGGAAAAGTCACATTTTTTCAATGTACTCCGTGAATCAGAAGACCGGTAATTAGGAAAAAGCCATCGGATGCACAGGCATATGCATTAAATCCAAACGCGTCGAAGGCAGACACTTCGCGACTGGAGTGGGGGTAACGCGGATGACTACTAGCGCCCCTCGTGGAGAGGCTCAATAAGGGGGACACGACATTCGAGGAGTGTCACCCCATGACTGCACTAGAAAATCTTGTTTGTCGACTGGGATTTTGTTGACCACGCGAGCCGAGAAGACCACTACAATGGAAATGGAAAATTTCATGTTAGTAAGTTGAAAAAATATTCTGTGTTATCAACGGAAGGTAAATCTTGAAGAGCGGAAGGGCAGCCGAAGGAGCATTAGAAATGTAACGGCAAATACGGAATGTCCATTGTTTAAGGCCATGTGCCACATCGACCGAGCGGCCATGAGTGCGAGACATCGGATTTTTGTTATTGATTTTTCAAAAAAACGGCAATCTACTAATCGATTTCAATGGTACGACTAACTTTGGCGCGGTGCGCGGGCGTGGAAGGTTCTCACTCGATAAGTAGCGCCGCGAGTAACAGAGCGTGACAGTAATGAATCCGAACATTTCGCATAGCGAACATACCGTGCAGTGTCATATCCCTGGTTCAGCCTTCTTTTCTCTAGTCTCTATGAGTTTATGCGCGCGCGCAAGCTCAAAACTCAATCATGGCGGTCGCCAACGCCGGAAAACAAACTCTAAAATATTTTTTGGGAAAATGTGTGCCCACGACGAAACTGTCGACCAGCAGAATTCGCATAAAACATCTCGAATTCGACGAGAATCTTCTTATGGTATGTAATCTTCGTATCACTACTAAACTCCATTTTTCCACGATCCTTCAAGGTTATGTAACTTTACAACTTTGTTACAGTACTTTAACAGCTACAAATTCGTTTTCGCTTACGATCCACATAAAATATGCAAGACCGGTGATACCGTATTGATACAAGATTTGCCCGAACGAATGAGTAAAATACTTACTCACAAGGTACGAAAAAAAAAATTAGCAACAGTAGTTTCTAAAAAATGTCTGCTAAATTTATAATCTTTTTTCTTCAACTCATCCGCTCCGTGCAAATTTAGGTCGTCGAAGTCGTTTATCCTCTGGGTGACGTGACCGATCCCATAACAAATAAAAAGGTCGTGGTTGGAAGATTCAGGTAAGGACAATTACCTTGAACAATGTAGCCAGTGATCAAAATACTAGCAGAGCCTTATATACTTTTCATTCTGTTCTCTCGTGGAGTGATGCGCACACATTTTTTGTAACATTGAAGTTTGCTTCATTGGAGTGAAAGAAAAATACTTTTTGATTTGCTAAGGTTTTACCAGGCTACGTTAACGATTCGGATCTTGTTCACAATCTCCATTAGTGATCCAAAATCTAAATTTGCATCAAGATTTTTGGTAATACAAACAAACATGAACTTTTCTTTCATTTCGGCAATGCAAACTTCAACAGCATGATTTTTTCACAGAAGCATTTGTAAAACAAACTATAAGCTCCTAAATCGTTTTCTAAAAAAAAAATTAATATTAAAATTTGGCATCCAATGGTAGGGGGTAGACAGTCATCATCGAATTACGGTGGACAACCACTTTAGGAGCCTGAAAATAAGATGATTTATTGGATTTTTTTTTATTGTGGAAAAAAACGGATATTTCCACAACTCTGACTATAATTTATTCATATTTTCATACATCTCTGGTAATTTTTTCTAGTTATTTCATGCATTAATTAAGGTGTAATCTGCTGTGTCCTTTGGCGTGTCCTTGACACGCCAAAGGACACAGCAGGAAACATTCTTGAGATGTTTTTTAAGAACATGAACCTAAATTTTGAAGAAAAAAAATCGAAAATTGAATGTTGGAATGTGTTTGAAAAAAAAAAGATCGATTTTTAGCATTTTTTTCGCGGCATTTTGCAACAATAAATATGTTTTAAACAATCTAATCTTTCCAACTTTAGGTTCATGTTTTAATAAATTATATTATGTAAAAGTGTTCCAAATTTGAAGACGATCCCTCAATTAGTTTTTGAGTTATGATTCCCACAAATTGAAAAAATGTCGTTTCGAGAAAAACACGTTTAAAGTTTCACAAACGAAAAACTCAAAGTCAAATGTGTTTAATCAGATGATAAAGTGTCTTACCGATTAATCAGCGATTCCATCACCATACAACAGTCCTTCCTCTTCCTCATGCACCTCATTTGAAGGTTGCATTTCCTCTTTACGAGTTTTTTGAGCTTCTTTTGTCTCTAATAAACTTTTTCTATTTTGTCGAGCCACGCGCATCTGATCCATTTGCTCGACATATCCGTAGCTCTGCCTGCCAACTACGATTTATAGTTCATTTATAACCATGAGTAGGGCTAAATTTCCTTCATTAAATAAAATAGCAGCAAGAAATGCCGCGACCTCTATTATTTTGTACCCAGAATGCAGTTGTTTTGGAGCTAATCGACAAACAACCTAACTGAGCGCCTTATCGATACCTAAGCGCGCTTGGGCATCTAGCGGAGAGTCTTTATCATTTATATACATACCGGTAAAAGGAATCCGAATATCGTTTTGAAATGTTCAGGGTGTATTCTTGAGATATTTTGCTAACGATTTATGAAATTTAAAAAAAATAGATTTTTTGAAGCATTTAAAGTGCTTGCCCGCCTTAAGATATTTCTTTCACGAACCTGAATATTAAACAATTAACTGATTTTCGTCTACAATTAAGTAAAAATATACCCTACCATAGTGGTGAAATTTCAAGCCCAGTTACCGATCTTTTAACAAACAACTACAACTTCATAAATGTCTAATTTGTGCAGTACTTTATGGAGAAGACACGCTAGCCACATTCCTATCTAATAATTTATATTCTAAATAACTCTAGATGTCTGATATAAATTGCTTCAAGCATGTGAACAATTGTGATAATTCCACAACGACGATAAAAACCGGGATTCACCGAAGGTTTAAAGAAAATATTAATGATAAAACTTAGAGAAATGTGAGTAGCAGAAGAATCTTCGTAACCGCGACTTTTCAGAAAATATGTAAAAATGTCTAAATCTCCAAAATTGATGCAAAATTTTTCATTCCAGTTCACTATTGGGTATAATAATTAATTGTAACTTATTTTTATTAAGCGTCACTGTAATTTACTAATGATTCAAAAGGATCCTGGCTTATACGTCCACGAAAGGAATACCTTAAGGCCATGTGTCACACGTCCAGTCGGTAAAAATCCTACTGCCAAGTTTTCTCCTAAACGGATAATATTTCGGGCAAAAGAAGAGAAAGCGGTTGTTCGTCGTTCAACAGAGCGGAACGTGTTTCTTTTCTTTTTTCCCAAAAATCAACCGTTTCAGAAATCATTGGGAATCTGCAAATCAGCTATCTCTCTCGCACTCATGGCCGCTCGGTCGGTGTGACACTTGGCCTTAAGCCGCACTGAACTGGGCCTATAAATGGTGGAAGGAAGGGGGCAGCATAGTCGCGCACTGGCTTGTGAGAATTATTAACTGCGTCTGAAATTACGAACTTTCTAAAGAAACCGACAAACGTTACCAAAAATGTGTAGTCGAACTTTCATTGGACCTATCTACATTTAAAAAATCACGTTTGTTTACAGTATCCATCAATAAAATATTCAATCCTCTTTGAATACTTCAGGAACAATTTTATTGTTTAAATTAACGTCTTTTAGGAAAAAAGTATTTATTCTAGTTAATGTCAATTTAGCTACATGGATCTGTTTGGGTCAATGCCATTTAGCGAACAATATTTGTTTGAGTTAATGTGAATTTAGCAAAAAGTATTTGTCTCGGGAAACATAATTTCGAAAAAAGAATTTGTTTGCGTTTACGTTGAATCAGCGAGAAAGAAAAACTTAAATTCATAAAATCCAAATAGACGAGATATAAGAAAATTGTCTTTTCGAAGCGTCTGAAAATGCGCCACCCCTTTTGCTGAGTATGTTCCACTTATTAAATCTATTTTTATTCTATCCAATCGACAGAGAGGATATCAAAGCAGTAAACGAGTTGTATGGGCCTTCTCCTGATGCTTTTGATTACGACAAAGAACCACCGCGCGGTAAGACCGAGGGCAAAAGGGACTTTACCCACAAACAAGGCAAGGTCAAGTGGCACGACGATCCTGACAAAGAATATCCGCATGAAATTTAAGGCGGGAAAAATATGTACATAGAGCAAACGGCGAAAAAAATGTATCATCTCGAAAATATAAAACGATGCGGCTCATATTCCACAAAAAACAAACATGGATTTCTCTTCTTCCCGCAATAATTTGTACGAATATTTGAAAAAAAAAAACATTTTATTGAAATTCTATATCGCAAAACATGGATCTAAAATCCCGAGATATCCAATGTACAATTTCAACGAGTTATTCAATATTTGTCGAATAAGTCATAATCACACCGGGAGGAAGGACGTTATCGAAGATCATTCGGTCAAAAATTCTCGTTCCAAGGCGGCACCGAGGGCATTCCATTCCCTATCGTCCGGATCGTCATCGGGCGGATCACCAATGGAATCTTGGGAATTGTCACCGAGATCAAGATCGTCCGGTAAATCCTCGCCCCTTCGGAATCTCGTTATCGGATCGTCGTCGTCGTCGTCAGCCAAGTCGTCGTCCTTGTTATAACGTTTGAATATGTACTTGTCCTTCTCGTCCGACGAGTCGTCGGTGGAACTTTCTTTCGATATTTTTTTCCGCTTCGCTTTTGGATCGGCGTCTGAAATATATCAATTCGAAGATTAACGAATGAAATACAATATTTGCAAAAAAAAATGAAATTTCTTCTTGATTATATCTTTTCAACCTTTCTCGCTCTCGTTGTAAAAAAAATCTATTAGTCAAAAGTATGTATCCTACCACCGTCCGAAACGTCGGAATCGGAATTTTCTTCCAGAATTCGTTTGCTAGGGAGCCCGGCATTTTCTAAACCGGCGTAATCTATCTCTTGATCCATCATATCCTCGTCGACTTCTTTGTCCATATTTTCAATTTCCTCAGCGCTGAATGACATCAGGGGATTTATACTGTCGGCGAAACTATCGATCATCTCGTCTTGAACCTCTTCTACCCGCTCTGGACTGCTGCAATGTGGAGGTGGTATTCTTGAAGCTCTCGCCTAAAAAAAAATACGGTTACAATTATGTAATGATGTTCTCCAAGAGGCCGTCTATTCCACAGCCTTCTAGTGGGTTTCGAGTGAACTGAGACTCATGACAGTAACGTGACGCAAGCAAACTTCAACAAGAAAATACTTTGCAACACTATAGCTTTGGACGGACCGTCTACCTTTGTAGTGAGTGGAAAAAGTCTCTCGTCTACTCGTTCCCAACGTTCCGCGCTCAACCATAGCCAATCGGGATTAACGATTTTTACATTTTTGTTTTTCTTCGCCATGTTCGCCTTTGCTGTGCCTGGCTTAATGGCCACCAGGTGAGTCGTTTTGTCCGTCAAATCCTGAAATAAAAAGAAACGCTTATTAACTCATGTACGAAAAATTTGTACTCAACTACATCCAAGGGGTCTGCATAAGCTTGATAAAGAAACAATTTCTATATTGCATAGTTTTATAGTATTTCGAAATGGTAGTGACAAAGAAGATTGGAATTTCAAGATGTTTTTCTATTCTTACCTGGGTAACCTCAGCACCGAAAGCTTTCGCGACTTTGTAAGCTCGGCTCTGATGTAGTTTCTGATGCGTAGGTATGAGCCCACTGAACGTTAAACACAATCCCTTGAGGACGCGAGCTCTGACGCGTGGTATGATTTCGCGAAGAGACTTTCGTCCCTTCGCGTGATCAATGCATTCGTAAAATTCCGCATGAATTCTTCGCAATATGTCCTCAAGATAGAGCAAATAATCGTCTTGATCCTCATCAATCATAAATTCTGCCGGTTTGACGCTGTCGTTACTCGGCAAAGGTAATTTTTCCGTCTCTTCCGGTTTTTCGGATACTTCCACCTTTTCATTGTCATGTTGCTTGGTACTTTCGGCATTTTCCACGCTTTCGTCAATGTTTTTCACCTCGTCCGACTCTTTCTTGACTTCCGTTGATTCAGTAGTCTCAACTGGATTCTCCTCTTTTTTCGTAACTTCCGGCTCGACGACGGCTTCCTCCATTTCATCATCCACAGCACCGTTTTCCACGGCGACCATAATCTCTTCGCTCGCCGCGTCCGTCCCGGACTGCTCGTCCTCCTTGATCGGGACGATCGTTGCCTCCGGCATTTCCACTGTGTCCCGCTTTTCGAGACCCGGAGGCGCGTGAATGTCGCCGGTGTGACGAAAGAAGTGATAGGGCTTGACCTGTACCAAATTGCCGCATCCTTGCCACACGTCCTCCCGATCATCTATTATGCACACCATGTCGTCACCGCAAGGGAATAGCGCCCTGAACAATCGTTTGTACATTTAGTTGTTACTTCCGTTGTAAATTGACAACTCCCCACCACGAATCATCCACAACAGGACAAGCTCTTTTTTTTCTTGAAATAAGCGTTTAAACGAACACTCAGCTAGCTTTCGCTTTCACATTTCGTACGTACTTGAGATTGGCTGTCTTAGACGCAGGATCGAAACACTCGTCTCTGGATAAAATACGATGCGAGAAGAGAAATCCCTGTTCGTCCAATATTGCGGCCACTCTGTGGGCGTAATTCCTCGCCCCGAATGTGCAAATGTGCAATTCATACAGTTGACTCATTTCCGAAAGAAAATGCCGGGTTCCTGGTCTCAAACGGGTATGGTACCACAGTGAATTCGGCCCGTACAGTTGATAGTGAAATACATCCTGTGCGGCCAATGTAAACACGTGTTTGTTATAAATGTTCTCAAGTTCGAACAAGTACGGATGTACCAAACCGACATTAGCGGACAATTCGTAATATTTTTAGGCAAAACCGTATAATCTTTCGTAAGTTATATATTGGAGAACGGACCTTCATGTTGACCGGAACGTGATCGTTGGTGGTGTGGACAATAGTCTGATCAAGATCGACCAACAGAGCCAATTTTTTAGTTTGTATCAGCCTCTGCTCGTCCTCCTTACCGATCTTTTCCGCCAATTCCGGGCATACTTTCAATTCGGGCACGCTGTGCACCATTGGTACACTCGCCTCTGTCACAGGATCTGTTCTTCCGTCTCTTTTCTCAGCTTCCTGTCTGAGGTCTGCGCCACATTCTGCACATAGATCTTTCATCACCGTTGGGTGCTTACATCCGACCAACGACAGTAACACTTGCCTGTAACACTAAATTACTATGCTAATTCTGTACGGTTTGTAAGAACTTTGCTTTTTTTTTCTTCTTTTTTTCGAACCTCTTCTCATCCATTTTCGTAAGTTTACAAATTTTTGAGACAATGGAACGGAAGATTTCCAACTGACCGTTTCAAAGAACGTCCAGCGTTTTAGTAAATTAAATTTAGTAAAACGCTGGATATTTGGTAAAATATTTAGTAAAATTTAGTAAAATTTAGTAGAAGGCTGGAAATTTAGTAAAAGGTAGAAATGAGTAAAAAAAAATTAATTTTACTAAAGGATGTTCAAGGAGACTCATTCAGACGTACATGGATCCAACGAAAATTTAATTCCAAAGGTTGCAGAAGCATCGTGTTAGCAAAGAGAACATTAAAATCTAGACAATTCAATAACAGTTGTGAAATTGGTGAAGTTTGCTTGTCAATGAGCACAGTAAATATGTCAACAATTGATATCCAACTGCGGATAATATGATTTTACAGTCCGTTTGACAAATGCATGTACAGCTACATATTTCCCTGAAAACCGTAAGAGGCTAGATTCAAATGTGAGGAGGTAGCAGGACCCTTGCACCAAGATGCTTTGTATAGAAAGCATCAGCTATCGTCCAACCGTGGTCACAGGTACACTACTATTGCCCGAAAGACACACCAAAAAAAGACTCAATTCAATGAAAAAAAGTTTGGACCACAATTGGGACAAAGTAATTTTATCGGACGAAACTTATTATTTGGGTATGTTCTCCCATAAATAATACCTGGTCTACTCAAACCAACAGATACCAAAGATCTAGAATGTCAAGCAATTACTCTGACAGATTCTACTCATATGGAAGTCTTTGACATCAGATTATGCCATGAAATTAGTGGAAAATATGTCTCAGAGAACATGAAATTTGGATGATATGTTCATTAGAAGAAGTAGAGGTGCACTGGGTAAGGATTTTTCGAAAATCAACTCTTAAGGGGATGAAATGGATGTAAAAGTTTGTACAGAAAATTATATTCCTTGCATGTATCAGCTTGAAAATTGGTATAAATATTCGTCAAAACAAATAATACGTATATTTTAGATTTTCTTAAAAACAACCCTTAATTATGGTTGCAACTGGATATTGAAGTTTATATCAGAATATCAAATTCCTTGATGTCATCTCAATGAAATTCGGAAGATATGTTCCTTAAAGAGCTTAGTGGTGCACTAAGGAAAGATTTTTTGAAAATCAACCTCTACAAGAATGAAATGGGATAAAAAAGTTTGTATTGAAAATTGTATTCCTTGCGTGTATCAACTTGAAAATTGGTATAAATATTCTTCAAAACAAATAATCAAACGCATGATTTAGGATTTTTTAAAACTCCTAATCAGGTGTTCAACTGGTAATAAAGTCGAATGGGCTAAATTCTACATGAGTGAATCTGTGGGCAAAACTTAGTTATTAATAAAGTATCACAGTACATATCATGTAGTATATATATTTTTTTCCATGCCTTCTACTAAATAGTTTTTAAGTTTTACCATACATGCTCTTGTCAAATGGACTGTACACGAAACACTGTACTAAATTGCTATAGTCTTTATATTTCTCAAATAAGTACAAACTGGAACTTATTGAAACCTCGAAGCTGAACTTTTATTGGACGTATCCGTGTCTGAGAAAAAATCAGTATCCCTCAACATTCATCCGGTAAAATGCACGATCTTGAACAGTTCTGATTCTTGATACGACTAAACAAATACTACATCGAAGGAACACACCATTCTTCCGATATAGACCAAACGACAGCACCCGGTGATTAACTTTGGGGCTTGAAATATGGACAAGAGTAAGTGTGGTTGGAACGGAAAAGTTTTTTACCCAGGTTCTACTGTATCGCCTTCTTTGACGTGTAACTTTGCAACGCGTCCGAATTGTGTTGCACGAAGTTTTTTCTCGGCCGCGTCACCCTCGCATTTGTATACGAGCAATATACGCCCCGCGGATAACATTGTACCGCCATTGACTCGCCACTTCAATATCTTGCCGGTCTGACTTGTATTTGGAAATGGTATTTCGATTGTCGCCATCTCCGCCGCTTATTTCGGTAGTTTCAACATTCGCAAAGTCAATCTTGATGTGCCAAGCTGTCGTTCAGCCCAATTTTGCGAATACGGTTTTTCAGAATAAATAACACAAGCGTGTGTCGACAACTCTCGAACAACGGACAACTCTTTGGCGCGGGATTTTTACGCGTTGAAAAAAAAGAACGTAAAAGGCACGCCAACGAAGTCGCATTTGTATAGAAGCTCCTTTGCGTTTCGGCGTTTCGATGTTCCTTGTGTAATCGTGCTAGTTCGATGCTCCAATAACTAGAGGCGCTGGGATCATATGTCTGACCATGGAAATTAGATACAAGAGTGCGAACTCGACATTTCAATATGAGTCACTCCCCAACCTTATAAATTTCGAGAACTGTATAAAAGACTGACCGTTACACTACTATAATCGGACATCAGTCCGTTAAATCGACGCACCATCCCTGGTACTCGCATTTTCCGGTACACTTTAGCCACTGCCTCCCGATTGGAGTTTTATTTGGACTCTTGTAGCTAGTCTCCATTATTGAAACGTTGCACATAAATGCTCAAAAATAAATGTCCACGCACGCATACAAGCTATTTTCTGAAAAATATACAATTTTCGAGAAAATATCTTCGGCGATGAAACATCGATCAACCAATGTGAACGCACCTTAAGGTAACAATTTCAAACGGTGATTTGCGACAAGTTCGCGCCGCGATTCCCGCCAATTTTTTCTTGCTATGTGCAATGGAAATATATATACGAATTTGTAATAAATATTCGCAATCTGGACCTTTGAATACCGATAAATTTAATCAAAGCACCAGATTGCCGCAATTTTTTTAAGAATCGTTCAATTTTCGAGATAAACACAAAAATTACAAATTGGAGTGAAACCATATTATAGGTTATGTTCGTTTTTGGCGTATAAATCAAAAGGATCACAAGTAAGCGAAAAAATTGTTCAATCGTGTACTGTTTTCATTTAAATTACAGAAATGTAATATCATCTGATGAGCAGTGTACCTCAATAACGGTCGTCAAGTATTCAAATCTCCACGCTCGTCCCCTAACCTTTAAATCCTCAAATTTTTTATCACCTGCGGTGCGCCGCCCGGCACGGGAATGAAAAAAAAAGTGCACTTCAATTAAAATCCAGTTAATTGCTTCTTCCAGATCTTTCTCTATAAGTTATTACAATCTCATAAAGCCGAATCATGGATTTGATGGGTAACGGCGAAAATTACAGCATCCGGCGGTCGATGCGCACCCCAGCTGTGGAAGAAAGCACACAGCGCTTCAGTTTGGGCCCCAAGCGAAACGACTTGATTGACGACATGATGGCGTCTCTAGAAGGTATAACCATGTTTGTTCGATAAGAACGTGCTCTCCAGTGAACGTTCAAATTTGTCCTTTCCCAACATATGCGCTAAAACATTCTATAACGAATCAATCTGCCAGAACTCCGAGCATCTTTCATTGCCGCTTTTATCAAATCGATTAACAGCGCTCAAATTGCTCCATAAAGATTCCCAGGATCAGTCGAAAGATGGTTCAATAGTTACCATTTAAGAATGTATAGGGATGATACAGAAATGCTACTATTGAAGTAAAGAGCTGATGTACCATTACTTCGTTTGTTCTAAGCTCGTGCTCAGGATTTGGAATCGATCCACTAAACCATTGAAAAATTGCCTTCCCTTCAATTCGTAGTAGTTCCACATGGAATACTTACATCACTCAGTGTTACTCAGATATGATAAAACAAAGCATAATGAAAAGTAGTATAGAATTATTTAGATTTCTTGTGTAAGCGATTTATGTAGAAAAGACATTTTTTCAACATTTAAAAAATTATTTGCTACATAATTGTAGTATAATTAATTAATAGAAGAGTAGTATAGTTAATTAATAAATAATACTACAATTATGTAGTGAATGATTTTAAAAATGTCCAAAAAAAAGTCTTTCGTACATGAATGTAAATGAATAGTGAATGAATTCGAAAATGTCCGAAAAATGTGGTTTTTAAATTGCTCGCACGAGAAATCGAAATAATTATATACCCCTTTTCGGTATGCTTTTTTTTATTATATGTTTGAGCTGCTCAACTTTTTATAGTATTGCCAAGCAGTTTGGAAATGTGTAAAACAGAAAATAAGTAGAATTTCAATACGTTAAAATATTGACACATTGAAATTCTGCGTATTGTCACGTTGAAACATTTCCTAACTGCATGGAAATTCTATAAAAAGTTACGCGGCTCGAAAATGTTTATGGGTGCAAGGCGTATCGCATTGATTCTCAAGAGTTTTGACCTAATAAAGTTGAATTCTAACAAATACAGTTGAAACAACTATGAAGAAGAAAAAAGGAATCCTTTTAAACAGACGATTTGAAGCTTGGTCTACATATTATGTCATTCACTTTTTTATTACTTTACATCTAGGATATATATTCGAGAATTTCGGCTATTCTTTTATGTCTTTGTATCTCCCATACATTCTTGAGTGCCTGCACCACAGTTTATTTAGGGCTGATAGCCAGAACCATTTTCATTCAAACTTCTACAATAATGTTTATTATTCCATAACAAAAAGCGCCGAAAGTGGTGAGGATAGAAGGTTGGTGAGTTCATAGTGGAACGATGCTTGAGCATTAGCGTAGCCGGGAGGGGGGGGGCACAGACCCGTACCCCCAGCAAAAAATCGATCCAAAATTATTAAAGTAAATTAATCATATAAGCCATATAAGTCATATAAGCATAAAGAAATAATTGAATGAAACTTGAATTATTTCCTTCGACGTAATTTCGTAATTTGTATAAAAAGTAGCAATTTCATTACGTAAATTAGATATTCAAATAGATATTCAAATTTCGCAATTAAGTAAACTGCGGAGAGAAGCAAGACATTAGATTTGCCGGCCGATACACAGCCAGAAGAATATTGAAAGATCAACATTTGCTGCCAATTAGTAGATAATATAATTGTAAATCAAAAACACCGATTTGAAAATCTACCATTAGCCCATGCAGTTGATGCATTTTTGAAGTAGGATATGAGGGACGGACAGGATTTTATCAATGATCATTTTTTTTAACTTGATAATCGATCCGTCAGCCCTAGAAGCTGAAGCGATGGTCATGAAAAACATACTTCAATTTTAATATGCTGAAAATTTAGGAAAGCATATGAATACGGAGTACTGTCCTAACTTATATAAACTTTTCCAAGCAGCAATAGTACGTCCAGCGAGCTCCGCCGGCTGTGAGAGAAGTTCTTCTGCCACAAGGCGGATAGAAATGTGGCTTAGAAGCACTATGCTTCGGAACAGAGTAGGCAGTAACTAATTACTTCAGTATCGAATTCAATTAATACTCGATACAAATGTAACGAGCAACAAGAATTCGATCGATACTTCGCTACAAAAGTAGCGATTTTCAACAATCGCTCGATACTTTTGTATCTAGTAATGAAAAATCGTTTGATACTCAATACTTTTGTATCGGGTAACGAAAATTATTGCGATACTCGATACTTTTGTATCGAGCAAAAAGTAACGCCCGATAGAGATTTTGGACAACTCTGCTTCAGAAACGATTCTTTCATATATCACTGCTGAACATATTGAAAACACTACAGTGTTAAAAAAATCCAGCTGAAAAAGTGTTGGACCGATTTGCAGAAAAAAATGAAAACTAAGACTTATTTAATTGAGTACTTACTGAAAGTAAAGTTTAAAGACTGGTAACTGGATTAAAAAAAGATGAAAAATTAGTTGATTATTTTTTAAGGTATTGCAAGAGTTTGATATTGACGTTAACATGAACGTGTGATTAAAGTTTTATATTTTATGTGTGTTACGTGATCATCGATTATTATGTAAATTTTATTTAAAAAAAAATCATTGTGAACAAAACTAGTTCTTGTCAGACCGGCTCCTCCTGCCCCCCCCCCCCCCCCAGAAAAAAGCTGGCTACGCCAATGCGCTCGAGTATTTTCCGTGTATGTATCATTTGTTTATTTTATTTTTTTATTCATAATTTTGATTTGACCAACGAAACAGAACTGCTCCAACAAACATGGACCATCTGGGGTGTCTCATGCTTGTTCGGTTTTCAGTCGGATGAGTTGCAATTAAAGCTGTACGCCAAGAGACTCAGAGAGGAGGTAGCCACTGTATTGCCGCACGACGATGTTACTTACAGCGCTGAATTCAGCGTTGTGGAAACCATAGCGTCTAGGCCTAGACCGGAAGATTCTCCGCCAATAAAAGTATGTTAATCGAGATTCGTTTCTACCAGCTGTAAAATATCGCCTGTGCGAAATTTCTAACTGACGTTCTTCAACGATGAGTAATTGTGTCACCGTAACAGCCAGGAGTGGCCGTGTGCGGTCGATGTACGGCTAGTAGCGTTTAGCCCGGGTCAATACTTGGGTGGGAGAACGCTTAAGGAGTTACGTGGGTTTCGAAGCCAAAGAAAAGCATATTTTCTCTATTTTTTTTAAAATATAATATATAAATTATTTTATTCAAAATGTTAAGCACGTCAAAGAGCAACATTTCAACAATATTTAAAAAAAATTTCATCCAAAAATTTGGGAAATTTAGCCGGTGGGACCTGGTTTCCGGAGACCCCTAAAAAAAAGTGTCCTCGTGGTGGTCAGAAAAACTCATGACAGCTTTATCTGAAATTAAAAAACCATTTTTTTTCTATTAGTAGATAAGTATAACTCATGATTGAATGAAGGATTTTTTTTTAAATTGAAATTTGAATTTTTGCCAGAGTTGTATGCAAAATAGTTCAATTTTTTGGTACAATTTGAACTACGTATAGCCTTGTAAAATTAGTTGTAATCGAAAAAAAACCGTCGTTCAATTACTAGTCAATGCCATTTTGAAAAAGTATGCAAAATGTCAATAAGATCGGTGCACTAGTTTTTGAGAAATCGTGTCCACCGACTTCAAAAATAGTGTTTTGAGAAAAATGCGATATACATATATCCCGGCCAGTCTTTCTCAAGTTTTAGTTGTGAATTGTTAAGTGTGGAATGGCAAAAGGGAAAGGGATTGCAAAATCCCGCAAGGCCATACGAATGAACATTGAAAATGAATTTTTTTTTTTTCAATACTTTTTATCGCATAAATGTTGAGCGAAATTTTTCTGCACGCGCAACCATTTGTTTCTCAGGTCTCAGTTGTATCGAGAAGTGGCGACAACGATAATACTGAAAAGACCATTTATACGGGAATTTTTATGTCGTGGCGAACAATCCTGACGGAATCAAGCTTCGACAGTACGACGAAATTGCCCTTGTTACTTTGCCGCGGTACAAAAAGTGCGATGAGAGCAGTACACACGATCGTCGGCCATATGTTCGATTGTCAAATCGTTTCACTCTCGGCGACCGAGGACGAACTCGAGTGGCTCGTACCCATGATGTTGAATCCAACCGACGACGACGGAAAGGCGAAAAAAAAGGACGTGATACGACTAGAATACCGAATACCCGACTTGGCCACGTCGGAAACTATTAACGTGGAATTTCTAGTTTCCGCTCTATTAAAATTGTGGACCACGTGAGTTTTTTCTCCTTCGTTATCACACAAGACGTGGAATATTTATATCCGTTATGATAACTGCGGCAACAGTTAAGGCAGTATTGTTGTCCAGAAATTTGTAAGAATCGTTTTTTTTTTTTCAATTATTCTACAGACCTTTCTGAGTATGTCTGTGAAAACCGTTTAATGATACTCATAAAATTACCCGATTTATATCAATTATAAGGAGTACGCTCGCGGAGCACGGTCGAGACGCAGCAAACTTTGAATGCGTTTGTCTCGAAACTATTTTTTTCAAATTGGTAACCACGATATCTCGATAATTAATTGACTGATTGAGCTCAGATTTGGCATACACCTTCAGTAGGCTATTTTTCACTGTTGGTAACACCATTGAGTCGAAATATTTTTAAAAAATATATATAACTCGTAGAATGGTAGAATGGACAAATAGGAAAAATTGATAATCAACGTTTAGCATGCCGCCATTTCCTTTTTTTTGGCTGAATCTTACCAAACATCACAACACTCATACAAACTAAAAAATGATTGTTTTTTTTTACACATTCATACGTCCACAACACTGGTCATTTCCCCGCACCGTTGTAAACAAACGTACAAAAGTACTTGGTAATAAAAATGTTATTATGTGTACACATTATTGAAGGATGAATAAACATGTAAAAAATTGAAAAAGAAAACTAGAACCGTTCAAAAGTTATTCAAAAGTTATTCAACCGTTCAAAAGTTATAAGAATATATGGATATTGGAAAAGAATATGATAATTTGAATCGCCGCGTAACTTTTGTCTAATTACTCAAAAATAACAAAGCTTCAGTAAATGAAAAATATTAATATAAATAATTATATATATATATATATATAGACCAAATGGAAATCAAGCTGAATAGAAGTACGAAACCCACATTTTTTCTTATTATCATTTCCGATGTTCCTTTGTACGGGTCGTATAGGCACGCAGGTGACTGCGCGGCTTAGCGGTTGTTGGAACTCTGACGATTGTTACTATTACCAATATCTTCATTTCTTGCAGAATCTGCGAGCACGATGAGGATGAGAGCGAGGGTGAATACTTCGTTAAAGCCGAGCACGTGTCGAAATTCCACCAAGTGATAAAAACTCAAATGCTGAGCGTCGCCGGTCTCCAACTGGGACTATGCGCACTGAACAAAATTAGTCTTCCTTCCTTCACTATGATGGACAATCGGGTGTGTAGAATTTCCTTGAAAACTGCGTTTCACACTTTCTCGGTGCAATCGCACCTCTATCGTTCATAAAAATATAATTGTTCGCGTTTCTTTCTTGTTTCCAGATAAAAGCGAGTTCCTCGGACGCGATGCATCGTTTTTTACTGTTCTTCAATGACAGATCTCTCAAATCTCTGCACACTTTGGATTACGACACGACGCAAACTGTCGTTTCAGAAACTTTTGCACCGTGATAAACGATCGAATCTCAATTACTATTTATATAGAAGTAACGGATCAATTGGGAGAACCACAACACTAGAATTAATTGATATAATTTAAGCTACAAGCGGATTTTCTTACAAAATACAGTACCCTCTCGGATTCTTCATGTCGGATTTTTCTTTCGCCTCCCCGCCAGGTTGTCCGTCTCGACACATATTTACATCAATATATATATATATATATACACACACGTATGACATGCTCGTCGAATTGTCCCTCCTGAGTCAAAGATTTTTATTTGATGCCTCGAAAGGATGCTTAAGGCTCAGTATTCACGACATCCATCTGTAAACATAGAATTCACAATCTAGGCTTAGTCGAAGCCCGTTTGAAGATGCGGAGTGAAAGGTGCGGGAGCGAAAGTGAGAAATTCGTGCATTTTCTTTTTACATACGTTTTAGCTTTGGGGAGCTACATCGTACAGAAAGAAGAATCTAGGAAAAGTGAGTAATTATTCATAAAGATGTTCGCACCCCTGATTTCAATGACGTTGAGATAAGTAAACTGCCCCCACCCTCCGAAAGGTAGTCGTAGGAAGAAACGAAAAAGATAGACATTCGGATTGACAAGTGATTAAAATGTTTCCTGTTATACGCAAATACCTCGTTATCGGTAGTGTTTCTATTCTTCGGTCTGGACCTTTGAGATTCGATGTAGTGTCGATAATCGATGTATCCGTCAGGTTTGTAATCGAGGTTCGATGGGATCGCAATACCCAGTACCTCGTTGAGCATGAACGGCTTCAGCCAGGTGACCAAAGGAGTTCGTCCTTGGGTGTACTGACCCTCGCGATGAAAAAACAAAAAGCCATCGAGAGGCTCGAGGTCAACTGATCTTGCGACCATTGCCGATGCATTCTCGTTACAAGCGGCACTCGGCAAAGCAAGTATGGGAAAAGTGTTGCGCGGCGTGTTACGCCCTTGTAAATCAAGCGTGTCTTCGAACTTCGATCTCAACCAGAACAGACGAAATTCGGCCTGAAAAAATAAAACAAGAATTTAACAATCGTCTTTTGAAAAATGTTGATACTCGGGTGGTTGTTCTTCGTAACGCAACTTGGGTCGTACTATACCTCACAGTTCAAAAGCGGCTGATTCGACCACGCCAGTACGTCAAGAGCGTAATACATTTTCTCCTTCTTCAACCAGATACAGTCCAAAATTGTGCAACTGTTGTTGTGCTCGCTCGAATTTCCGCCTGGCAATGCAGAATTGAATCTTCCCAGTCTTTCGCCACGTCTGCTGTAAGCTTTCGTCTTTCCCTGATAAACAATAAAGTCACCCTGGTTGTTCGTGGAAAATTTCTTTTAAGGCAGTACTGTCGCGGTACTTAGATGAATGTTCCGGTACGCAAACCCGTGAAAAGCCAAATCATTTTTCTTATGACGGATCGAATAGTTGGTCAAGAGAGCGTTGAAGCACAAAAAGATTGAAAATAGTATAACGATTAAGTGTAATTTTACACGTGCCTGAGATTACTAGAATCCATGGGTCTGTTCGTTTTAGCTACACTTTTCTACACTCCTTACACCTTCTGAGGATTTTTTATTACTGCCCATTGAAAGTGTAGCTAAAACGAACAGACTCCGTCCTTTTCGATCTGTCAAGTGTTAAAATCCATATTTTTCGATCGGTCAAGTGTCAAAACAGGACCAAGTCTCGTGTAAACTTTCCGTTACCGCAATTGTTGCCTTTATCATTTGCAATCTTTGAAATTTTCGTAACACGTTACGCTTTTTGTTCACACATGCGTCTAATTGCGTGATGAAATTAAAACGTGAAAGGGCGCGCGGTCGTAACGCCTTATCTTTGAGGAACTCGTGCTAAATCCATCGACTTCGGATTCAATTGTTCAACGTAAGGGCCCTGCATAGGCTTGAAATTTGAAACCAAATTTCATTGCATTTTTCTATAGTCTAGGATTTTAAGTTTAATTTGCAACAAAGATTTTATATAAATTCCGAAAAATGAGAGAGTTATGGCGATTTTTGTGAAAGGTCAGACCAGTCACTGCACTACGGCGAAGCCGCTGCCATTACTCTTTTCTATTGTGTATTGTTCTCAACGCTATGTTTAAGAAAACGGTGTAAGCCGTATCTCAGAATCTATTCGGTCGATTCACTTCAACTTCTAACAAGGCACAGTTTATAACATTATCTATCGTATGACTGGATGTTTTTTTTTATATGTGTATCCATTTGTTAACAAAAAAATGAATAAATTTTTATTTGGTCGAATATCAAACTTTTTTCTACACCTTGTCATTTTCGTTATTTTCAGAATTTCAAAAAAGTATCCGGTCGTACGGAAGTTTTATTATTATACGAAACTTTATCTTTATATTTTACTATACTTTATAAAAAAATTTCAATAAAAACCTCAAACTTGGTAAGACTATGTATTAATCGCGTGTATGATACCGACCATGCCATCCTAATACTCTTGTGAACAAAAAATTAAAAATCAACCTGTTTTTTAGGCCTCAAGCTTTTGCAGGCACATTAAACAGCCAGCGATCTTGCTCAAGCTTTATAGATACGCACCTTCATGACTTACTTACAGCATGAAAGAAAACTTTGGCAATGATAGAAGGAACAAGTACACGCTGGTACTACTTCGACCCGACTCTCAAATGTGTTATGCATTTTCAAAACACGATTAGAAAAAAAGGCTTCCCCTCGGAGCATAAAATGTTTCTGTATCGGAAGAGGGAATGCTCTGACGCACCTTACAGGCTACAACGAGAGTCCTGCGACCCTCAGGGCAAGGCACCATCAGCCAGTTTTCCATGTAATCTTCGGGAACATCCTGCATCCATTCCGACATCATCAACTTGTTTGCATACTGCTTGTAACGGCACAACGCGCCGCTCGTCGTTCTGTCGACTTTCGTGTCCTCGAGCACCTCTTCGTCCAAACAAAGAAACGTGTCCAGAATGGCGCGACCCGCGTTGAAAGTTGCGTCTCTGCTTCTGAAGCATCAAACAATACAGTCAATTGTCATGAAAGATATGCGACAGTTATAACAAAGAAACTGATAGTTCCAGAGTCATAAAATTCATTATATTAAATCGAAAACAAACGTTTGCACGTTCCTGTGATAAGATACGACGCAAGTGAAAAAATTTCTTTCAGCTTACTTTTTCTGGCTGAGCAACAGTCGCTGACGTCGAATCTCTTGCGGACACTCTTCATTCTCGATATCCAATTTATAGTTGTACCTGTTTATTGGTCTTTTGTAAAATAGGCTCCTTGGGCTTTCGTATTTGACATCGCAAGTGTCGTCGCTCAACGCAAGAGTTTGTGGAGTACTCATTCTTGCAATTGACAACTACGACCGTGATGTTGGCAAAAAGAGAACTGCGAATCAGAGGAAATATGAATATCTGCGAACTTGTTCAACGATAATGCTTTTCTATGTATTCGGTTTGCCGCACTCAATGAAAAAAAAAAAAAAAAAAAAAGAATTTATCGAAACACGGAATAAAAAATGGAGATTTTTGAATTGCTAAATCGCTTTCACTATCGCAAATTTTCTCATTTAGCAAAGCAAACGTTCCATTCGATCGCAACATAACATGCATCTTGGTAACTTACATCAAGTGGTAAATCTCTACTGAATAGAAAGACAGACCAGTCCAATGGTCGTCTTTCCACGTATTATACACACTGATATTGTATATATTATATGATGTGTCCATCCGCACAGAAGAGTAACTGTATGACAGTCACGCAAGACACGAAACTCACGCACAAGACATGAAACTGGAGTCACTGAACTTATGGGGTCTTCGCCATTTGGAGTGTATTTATACTATTTCTAAAATCACCGTGACTTTAATCGCATAGGAGACACTCCAGATTGGAGTGTCTCTTTGTGTGAATATATGTGAGGCACGCAGAAGATTTTCGGTGCGTCTTTGGAGTGTCTTTCTACGTATCTCAGATATATTCACGCATGAAGACACTCCAAAGACGCATCGAAACCTGGAGTATCTTTTTGCTTAGATGTGTTTGGGACATGCAAAAGAAACTCCAAACGGTGCATGCATTATTTCGAATAATTTGGGTTTGCTGCTGCATACAAAATGCTTGATGTTTGTAACAAGGGATGTGACAAAGATTATTTATTTGCAGATTAAGAGCAATGTGTTTCATTAGAGGTAAAAATGGTATAGCAACTTTAACGTGTTAAATGAAATTGTTTTTCGAGTGATTGTACCGACAATTGATTACTCAGTGTCCGCTAAACAAGTATTTAGATATACTACACATACCCCGGTTGTAAAGACAACCGGGGTATGTGTAGTATATCTATACGCACTTCTGAACTCGGCCATTTTTCAGCTATTTTCTCGCCGTCGAAAATTAACTGCAAAGTTATCGGAGAATCTTTACCTCGGTTTTTTCCATGCTAAACTTAAGAAGGATATCAAAAACCTACATTTTCGTTTTTTAGAAAGTCTCGTACGTTTTTTTTTCACCCCAGTATTGCATTTTTAGCTAAAAAAGACATGTTTTAGAAAAAAAGGCGTCATCGAGAAGAACTATAGGATTTCAGAGGAAATGTCAAGAGGGTAAAAAGTTCCATGGCTTCACGCTGGAGTGGCTAGAATATTTTCAGAATTTTTTCGGATCTTTTTTTTTTTCATTTTTGGTTGGAACTTCGATGAGTGGAGGGGCTCCACTTGAGAAATCTGGGGTCTAGGAAAATCGCAAATTCGAAATATCAAACACTTACGTAGTTATATAGCATCATAGTCGAGAGAGAACGCGCGCGCGTGCCGGGGCCACATGCATGTTGAGAAACTTTGAACGCGATTATCTCAAAACTCCACGCACCACACACTTTTCACCACTTGTCGAAGCTATCACGTTGGAATTCTCTCTTCACCAACTATGTTTCCACAGCGAAGCTCGCGGTAGACGCAGGTAGATTGTCGACCGGCGCTCGCAGTCCTCGGGAAGAACGGGGAACGCCGAATAGAGAGAGAAAGAGAGTAGTAGCTCGCTGATTGGTTAAAAATACAGCGAGCTCATTGGACGACGTGAATATTGGGAATATGAAGACTAGAGTAAAGGAGCCCGCACGCAGTGTTGTGGAATGGTCTACAAAAGTGATGAACGATGCGACATTGCGGCCGCATGGCGGCCCCACCAATGCAAGGATATCGGCAGCGGCATGGAGGCTATACTTATTATCTTAAGGCCAAGTGTCACACCGACCGAGCGGCCATGAGTGCGAGAGAGATAGCTGATTTGCAGATTCCCAATGATTTCTGAAACGGTTGATTTTTGGGAAAAAAGAAAGGAAAGACGTTCCGCTCTGTTGAACGACGAACAACCGCTTTCTCTTCTTTTGCCCGAAATATGTTCCGTCTAGGAGAAAACTTGGCAGTAGGATTTTTACCGACTGGACGTGTGACACATGGCCTTAATAACGAAATAGTACCCATAGCTGATTCGTTTGGCGAGCATAACCTAGCTCTGTAGTGACAATTTTCGTTGTCACCGGCTAGCGACAGCCAATCGCATGCACGATCAGAAGTAAGGGAGCCTCTTATTGGCTGTTGCTAGGTAACGACAACGAAAACGGTCGCTAGAGTTTCAGAATCTCGGAACTGCTTGGAAATCGTCGTGAAGACTCCAGAATCGTTAAGGATATAATTTTTCAGTTTTGATTAGTAAATATGCAATAAATAAAATATTTACCACAAATTTAGCACTTTGGGATCGACAATACGAATATTCAACATAAGTTAACATAAATCAGAACACCCGTGGAGTGACATAAATTTAGTCTCTTTGTTGACTCTGAGGGAGTAGTCGTATCTCCTTAAGTTCTTGTGTCACACCGACCGAGAAACCATGAATGCGAGAGAGATAGCTGATTTGCAAATGCCCAGCTGATTTGCAGTTCTCCGAAACGGTTGATATTTCGGAAAAACGAAAAGAAACACCTTTTGCTATGTTGAACGACGAACAACGTCTTTCTCTTCGTGTGCTCGAAACGTGATCTGTCTAGGACACTTGACCGTAGGATTTTTACCGACCGGACGTGTGTGCCATGTCCTTAAGGCCATGCGTCACACGTCCAGTCGGTAAAAATCCTACTGCCAAGTTTTCTCCTAGACGGATCATATTTCGGGCAAAAGAAGAGAAAGCGGTTGTTCGTCGTTCAACAGAGCGGAACGTGTTTCTTTTCTTTTTTCCCAAAAATCAACCGTTTCAGAAATCATTGGGAATCTGCAAATCAGCTATCTCTCTCGCACTCATGGCCGCTCGGTCGGTGTGACACTTGGCCTTAACCGTTATAACCGAGCGTTGTGATATCGGGCCTCAACGGCCTCAACCGAATACCGCCTTAAAAAGGTTATCGAAAACGTCCACCGAGCAACGGAGGGCGCACCGAGCGCCGCGCAGAGACGGAAAAAAAAGTTCCCACCGCCGACAATCGCCTGTCGGTGACACGAGCATATTTGCCGAACGGAAATAAAAAACAGAAACAAGATAAACGTACGTATCTCTGGGCCGCATATAATAATCGTAACATTTTCTTAAGCTTTTCATTGCGTGTACCGACTTACGCGACCTTCCCGAATGTCAGCCCATCAAGTGAAACGTTCGTTCTTTGTTTACGGCACTTTGTCCTTCCCCCGAGTTTAACACACGAGTAACCTCCCGCACCCCCACCCACTGAAAAACAGACGTACATTACACCAAAAGAGAGGTTGGCCGGAACATTGCGCATAACCAGCTTAGTCCATCTTTATAATATAGCGTTTCGTTTTTTTTTTTCTCAAGAATCCCGCGATTACCTGTTTATTGCGTATCGCGAATGTTTGCGAGGTACGATTTTGCTGACAAATACCATCGATAAAAAAAAAATCCAGTCATAATTCGTTACAACCGAGAAATCATTTCTCTTACACTCTCTCACATTTGCCTTTCCCCCCTGCATAAGCAACAATCATTTACGTTTCTCGCTGTCAATGTTGCATCTTCGATATTTTGCATATGATAAGTGTTCAAAATTTACAGCATTCTGTGCCTCATTGGGATGCGAATACATTTGTCAGATATCATAGCTCACTGTTTTTTGCTTCGAGTCTAACGTCACTTATCAGTCCGGTTGATTATTCTCGTAAACGAACACAAACCTATGTTCTATCGAACAAATGCTAATCTCATCTCTGAGATTACTAGCTAGTCATAGCGCACGAAGTCTTGCTACTTTTTTGCACAATCATTCTGGACTGTCGTTCCACGAGCTTTGATCATCGCCAACTCTTGCGTATATGGTCATTGCGGCTTTCGCACATTTTTTCAAGCAAACACATGTTTGTCTAACCATTCTTTATTGTTGCAGAACTAGTTAAAAAATGGCTGCATTGCCAAGAAGAATTATCAAAGAAACACAGAGACTGATGCAAGAGCCGGTACCTGGCATAAGCGCGGTACCAGATGACACGAATGCTAGGTATTTTCATGTAATTGTAACAGGACCTGAGGACTCTCCATTCGAAGGAGGCTTATTCAAACTGGAGCTTTTTCTCCCTGAAGATTATCCAATGTCGGCGCCTAAAGTTAGATTCATTACGAAAATCTATCATCCCAATATTGACAGGTAATCAAAGTATTTTGAAACTATCCGATTTAAGCAAGGTGCTCGATAGATTAATATTTTCATGGTACTAATTCAGTGTTGTTAATAACAAAATATTGTTATACATTTAACAAACGGTTTTTTTTTAAATACGGAAATAGTTTTTTACTCGTAAATAACCAGAAAAACAAGGAAAATGCAAAAATACAGAAAATAGAAATTACAGCAATACAAAAATGTAAATCAAGGGTACCCGCTCATTAGAAAAGCTGAAAAATTCTTTTTTTCTGGATTTGGTTTCTTGAATTTTATAATGAATATTCGCGAAATATGTTTTGATATAAATTTATTTGTGGTATAAAATAGTCAAATAATTTGCAAAAACTGTTTACCAAGTTTTTAGAATTGGAAATAGGCGTTTTTAAAGCACTGCACAAAATGCATGAGTCCACTGATGACATCGTAGCTCTCCATACAATCGTTTGATGTAGAAAATCTATGGAGATTATTATTTAAAAAATCCAACTTTGTGTATTTTCTCACGAGTTTGACAGTAAAGTTTCGTAAAAAACACTTTTCCGCTGCATATATATATTTTATTAAAAGAGAACATTTAGCTGTGATTTGATAATCGTAGTAATGCGATAGCAACTTCGATTGGGAAGAGAATAAAGAAAGGATTTTTTTGAAGAGTTTCACAATCGCCTCATTTGTCGTTGTAAACGTTTCGAAGAAAAACTTTTCCAGAAAAATGCGTTGAATGTTTGTTTCCATGATTTCGTGTTGTTGACGGATCTGTATAAGCCTAGGGCCCAAAAAGCAAGTCGATTTTTACTATTTTTTTTTCATGGGAGTATTGAGATGATAAGACCCGGATTTTTCACACACTTAATCCAGAGTCTAGTTAAGTTGGAGTTTGTTTTTATTGAAAAATATTGATAAAAATCAAGTTATTACTAATAAAGTGCCGCCGTTGCTACATGACCAATCAGTATAGGTGGTTCTGGCAACTAGGGTGATATGAAATGGAAAATACCTTTAGTATAATATTCGATTGGCACATGAGTAATGAGCGATTATATAGAAATTATATTTTATTTTTAAATCGATTAATTACAATCAATTATCAGAAGTATTATTATCATCGTTATTCATTATTTGCCTCCATCATGTAGGCAAATTTTCGCCATCGAAGCATTTAGACGATTCTACAAAAATTCTCAAAGATCCAGACGAATCGGTTATCAATTATGTGCCAACGCAATAATAAAACTTTTGGAGGACTTGATATATTTTAAAATTTTGAAAATTACAAAAATTACAAGCTGTAGAAAAAAAGTTCCATTTTCGATAAAAAATTTTTTTAATGATTTGTTATTATCAAATGGATAAACATATTTAAAAAAATCATCCGCTTATACGATAGAAAATGTTATGAACCATGCTCTGTCCGAGTTTGAAGGGAATTGGCAGAATACATTTTTGAGATGAAACTTACACATTTTTATGTAGCATAGTTTTGAGGAAAACACAAGCGAAAAAAGAGTAAGGGTTGCGTGGCGGGTCGCCGTAACACTGTGGATGATCTGATCCTTCAAACACATTTTCATAACTTGGTCAACTTTTGGAATTTTTACAAAATCTCTCTTGCACATTAAAGTTAAGGCCCTCGGCTATAAAACTATGCAAGAAAAAATCGTTTTTTTTTTATTTCAAGCTTATCCATACTCTTTAATATGCAATGAGGACTACGGATTTTCTAATATTTAAACTATTCGATTCTTCGTCTTGATGTTTGGACACAAAATTCTTGAGGTGTTGTAGAATAAAGATACGATGATAGAAAACCAATATTTTGGTGATTTTTTTATGAGAGCGTACCCACGAAGTTGATCGTCCATTAAATACATAATAATCTTATTGTAACTACTATCGCAGCATTTGAGAAACTTTTTCGCCAATCATTAAATATTTGAGTTATATTATTTTCTCTTCTTTTCAACGGCGCGCAGGCTGGGTAGGATTTGCTTGGACATTCTGAAGGACAAATGGAGCCCCGCACTTCAGATAAGAACAGTCCTGCTCTCAATACAGGCACTTCTGAGCGCTCCAAATCCCGACGATCCGTTGGCAAACGACGTTGCCGAATTATGGAAAGTAAACGAGAGTGAGGCGATACGTAATGCCAAAGAATGGACTCGCAGATACGCCATGGACAACTGATCTCAGCCCTACGTCGGATTAATTTTCATCTATATCACCGTACGCCGTCGCACGTCGTCGCGTTGTCGTCGTTTAAGAAAACAATATCCTTTTAACACTTACCCTCCTCTGGCACTGGATGCGTAAAGAAAAAAAAACGAGAGGAAAGAAAAAGAACGAAACACCCGTGTCCTGACACAATTTTGCTATGCAAACAATAAAAGTTTTGTAAGAGTGCAGAAAAAAAAATGAAGAATCACAACAGTACTGTATTTTCTATGGTAATGGCTTTTCGCGCGAGTCTGACGATTCTCCGATTTCTCGTTGCGACGCTGCTAAGGGCAAAGCAAAAAAAAAAGAATAAGATAAATATATTGTAACGTCACGACAGAGTTTGCTCGAAATTCGAGTTTTCCGCCACTCAGCAACGCCGTCGCAGTTGTATAGAAGGCGAGTGAAAATTGTAAACAAGGGAACAGCCATACGCTCGTGCAAAACTATGAATAACGATGATTTTCGGAGATAACTACGTTACGTCACTTCGAAATGCGCATGTTCATTTGTCTCGTCTCTTCACCGATCGTGCTCTCTTTTTTTTTCCTTCGAATGTGCGTTGAAGGCGGTTTGCCTGTTTCGCAGATGAAGTTTAAAGAATACTGATGTTTTTAGAGGCGTCCGAACAAACTTAACTTCGAAGTTTCCGTAAGTTCCACTATGTCGTTTTCGAGGGAAGAAAAAAGGTTGAAGTGTAAAGAATTTAATGTAGAATCTTATTAAGAATCGCGAATTGAGCTCGAATTTTGTTGTCAATGAGCGCGGTGAATATTTCAGCAAGCGATATTCAAAATTTTCAATAAGAAACTGAGGGCCAAATTCACGTTTTTCAATAAGAAACTGTATTACGTTGCCTAGATTTTAAGAAGTTGAACTTTCTTTGGACTTATTTACGTATAGAAAAACAGTGTCCTTTAACATTCGTCGGTGAAACGCGCAAGCGTCCTTGACGCCGAGAAAATTCGTGCCTCTAGCGACGAAAAAGATCGGGAAAAACAAATTCAAAACGATAAACTTCAGAAAATGCTTTAACGATCCTACAAGCTAACTTGCAAATCCGGATCCAAGGAACTGTCCATCTCCGTTCTCTTTCTCTCTCCCTCTCGCCCAAATTTGCTCTTTTGAGAGAGAAAGAGAGAAAGAGAGTTCTCTCTCTCAAAAGAGCAAATTTGGAAGAAAATTACCGCGCATCTTTTTAATAAAATTAACGGGCAAAACCCCTAACCCCCTAATTTTTTTACTGACGAGGACATGCAGAAGTATTTTTTTTCCAACGTTTCGCAAGCCAAGAGAGTAGTATGTCGCAAGCAGGACAAATTGAAGAGATCAATCAATTTCCCAAGAACCAGTATTTCTTTTATTTTCTCTAGAAGCCATTACATAATTATTATTAATAATTATTTTATCAAAATAAAATTTAAGCATGGGTAGCCGCATATATTTGAGCCTGTACTTCGCAATGTAAATGTAATATCCACGGTTAAAAAATATATATATTATTTTTTTTTTCTGCAATACAGAATAAATTACAGAGTGAATTGTGAATGCAATCACAAATATTGCAGCTTTCGACTAAAATAATTCGTAATATTAAAGAAAAAAAAATCGGAAATGACCAGAATCTCTCCAATACCCGCACCCTTGTCGCGCATACATACTTCCGTTCTGATCATAGTTTATATACGAGAACTTTTAACGAAACTATTTTTCATCAATAAGCGCGATTTTTTCATACGAAGGATGAGACAAACGGAGCATCAAGAATTTCGAAGTAACACAAAGATATTCAGCTCCGATGAATAAATATAAACACATAGCTTATTTTTAATGAATTCACGGGATTCAGTCAAATTGTGTACTTTCAAACTTAAATTCTCGTAATTTGCAGTCGAGCTTTCCTGTTTTTAGAACTACGCTTCGTTTAAATTGCAATCGATATATCAGAGAAACATTGCGATTCAAAAAAAAAAAAAGCCGCAAACTTTTAATTGCCCGTACTTCCCTCCGCCCCTGCTCTATTATATATCTATATATTATAATAAATGAATTCGTAAATAATTTGTCGCAACTACTCAGCTTGTAACTATTTAGGTAAATTTTAAACTTGTGCGAAGTCGTCGACAATTTTACGCAACGGTAAAATTCTCTCGTATCGTTACCATAATTGAATAACAATAATGATTATAATTATTATCGTCGCTGTGGTCAGTTGTAGGTTTAACGCATTGAAGAATATTTTCTTTTTTTCCATCTCTCTTCCCTCTTTTGCGAGCTCTGCCAACGAGAGTCACTCGACTCATTGCTTCATGAAAAAAAAACCAGAATCGGAAGTAATCAAAGAAATGAATGCAATTTCAATGCCAGAAAGCTCTCGAACGAGCTTTAATGATTCCAATTTCACCGAGGATGTAAAGTAAATAATAGTAATAAAGAACCAGAAAGAAACGATGTTTTCGTTTCGTTGTACACCGATATTTGAGTGACTTTTTTAGGTATTCAGATCACGGTGGTTCTGTGTTAAGGGTGTGTGCAAGGTCAACATAACCTCACAAATTTTCGAACAAAGATATCTCATAGATGGTTGAGTGTTATTAGGAAGAACAACGCATCAGACTTTGTAGAATTTACTAACGCAGAGCTTGACGATTTTATTTCGCCCCAAATATTATTCATATTCGAGAAATTTCTGTTCGAAAATTTTATCTATCTCTTTTGAACTCCTATGCCACAGCTTCTACTTCGTCTTAACGATTTTCAGTCAAATACCGGAAACACGACATCTTTCGACCGCGCGTAATTCAAAAGACCGCGCTATCTAAAATGTTTCACACTCTGATGCAAATCAATAGGAAAATACGAAACATTCCAAAGCTTGCTGTAGCGCTGTCAGTCGTAGTACGAATTGCGCTTACAGCGTACATAGCGTGCTTACTGTCGATTAAATTGATCCGATCGCGTTCCCAATGGCGGTTCTTAGACGCAATTTGGAATGCACCCGTCGTGTTATCATATTTCGGGAAGGCAGAGAGAAACACGATTTTACGAGGGCAAGTGAGACGACGCGAGTGGCGTGCCTTCCGGTTCGTTAAAAATTGGGCGACACACCGATACACTGCGCGTGCGCCCGCTCTCCTGGCGACAATCGGAACTACGTTTTTTTTTAATGCGCGAAGCTTTATACGCGGCCCCGGTGGTTCCCTGTAGGATCTAGCTCGCCGGTAGTACGTATATTGAGGTTACGTAGTCGATGACAACATCAACAAGGGACTGCTGAACATCCACTAATATTTTTTGTTTCGGCTTTGAATCAATGAAACAGTATTTTCTTCATGCTTTCGCATATCAGTGAGTGAATCCATTCGCTGATCGCAATAATGGTGAGCTTATATTTTTCTCTCAATTCCCTCTTTCGCGTCAGGTTCGTTATTCAAAAATACCATAAACGAGCACCTAACCTCACTTAACACCGCATTACTCGATTTGTCAAATCGCACGCTTTGCAATTAAACTCAAAATTAAAGTTAAAATAAACCGTCGAATAAATCGTTCGAAATTTAATTCACGATGAATTTTCATGAATATTGTGTAATTGTTTAATTATTTCGAACCAAGGCGTCAAACGATGGAATTCCATCACCGGCCATGCCAGGATTCCCCCCGGCTGGGCCTGGCCTCGGATCTAGCTTCGTGCCTTCCATGATGCCCACTGCTCCTTTCATACCTGCTCCTGGTATTCCGCCGGGACCTCCTGGAATCATGCCGCCGCAGTTTACCATTCCGCCACCCGGATTTGGATTTTCCATGGCTGGCACGCCATCCACGGAACCGGGCGTTATAGGTACGTTGTAAACGCGATGCGTCGAAACCAAAGTAACACTGTGACATCCAAACGAATGTTTCCTCAGCCGCACCACCTCAAATGACGTCTGCCCATGTTCCACCGCCTGCACCACCAGCCAGCGACATAGCACTGGCTGACGCGAATTCAATGTCGGACGTGAAAAAATGCAAATGGACGGAGCACAAGGCACCGGATGGTCGGACCTATTATTACAACGCGACAACTAAGCAATCATTGTGGGAAAAGCCGGACGAGCTGAAAACGCCAAGCGAGTTGCTGCTCTCGCAATGTTCGTGGAAAGAATACAAATCTGAGAATGGAAAGGTCTATTATCATAACGTCGCTACGAAAGAATCGAGATGGACGGTACCGAGTGAGCTGGAAGAGCTAAAAAATCAGATAATCGCGGAGGAAGCCGCAGCCGCGGCTGCCGTTGCTGTCGCCAGTGCGACCAACACGTGAGCATCTTTTATCTCAACTCCCATATACGAAGACCCTTTGTATCGATTGAAAATTCACGTTCCAATCAGTCATACTAGTATAACCGAAAGCCCAATACTTATTTTTATTATCAGCGGTTCAGTGGCTGTGTCCATTCAGCATTTATCTCCGAACATCGGCCCGTCGATACCTCTCGTTGGAGCTCCAGAGTCGAGCGGCAAATCGGCCATCGAGCAGGCAATGGCCGCTACACTCGCGGCCATAAACATACCCACACCACCGGCGAAACACGACGAGGACAGTAATTCGACGAGAGGCTCGGCAAACGGTAGCAGAACAAGCACACCCGAGCCGAGGATGCAGTTCAAGGACAAGAAGGAGGCGATCGAGGCTTTCAAAGATCTGTTGAAGGAGCGCGACGTTCCGTCGAACGCTAGCTGGGAACAAGCGGTGAAAATGATACAGAACGATCCACGTTATCCGTCTATGAAGAAACTCAACGAGAGGAAGCAAGCGTTCAATGCCTACAAGACTCAACGGCTCAAGGAAGAACGCGAGCAAGAAAGACTCAGGTTTGTCCATCTTGTGATACTTCTTTTTCTTCTACTCTTTTTGCTGCAAGATTATGAATCAAGAGGTGTAACACAGCCATGGTTGACCAAAAACTGATATAGGGACTTTGAAGTTTATTTTTTTTAAACGATAGTCTGTTTGACAAGAGCGTGTACAGCAAAACTCAAAAACTATTTGGAAGAAGGCATTGACAAAAATACACACACACACACTACATGATATAAACCGTGATGCTTTATATTATTAAGTGGTCCAGACGCGTCCACTATTAATAATTGCCTTGCATTTCCGAGGCATACTTTCCACGAATTTCATGGCATAATCTGGCGATAAAGACCTCCATATGAGTCGAATCTGTCGAAACAATTGCTTGACGTTCCAAATCTTTGGTGTCTATTGGTATGGGTAGATCAGATATTATTGATGGGAGAATGTGCCCAAAAAGCAGATTAGTCCAAACAACTAACGTTTACCCAATCGCGGTCCAAACTTTCTTCCGCCCAAGTGAGTATTATTTGTCCTGTTTTTTTTCTGATAATAGTGGTTCGCCTGTGACCACGGTCGGATGACGTTTGACGCTTTCTATACAAAGCATCTTGGTGGAAGGGCCCCGCTACCTGCTCGCGTGTCAATCTACTCTCTGACGGTTTCCAGGAAGAAATGTAGCCGTGCACGCTTTTGTTAAACAGACTATGAATTTTTTTTGAAAATTTAAAATTTGTTATTTAAAGTATACACAAAAAAAGAGTGCACACTTTGAAAACATTTTCGAATATGAATTCTTGGCACACTCGCAGCGTAAACTCGCCACAGTGAAAATTTTTCAACTTACAGGATTGAACCTGAAGCAAAATATCAAAGTGCTTCTCAATGTACATTGACAACATTGGAGGAGTACTGGGGATTTTTTTATGTTAATTTTTTATCAAATGACGAACACTGTTTCAAAAAATATTTATAATCATTTTAATGGAAGAAAGTTTCTTCAATATCTCGCAAAAATCTTTAGGACTTCTCTAGAAAATGTACCAAAAAACGTGTCAAAGTTTCATGTTAATCGAATAAGACCGAAAAATTACAGACATTCCATCACGTAAGCATATCTGAAAAGACACTGTGTCGAGTCGCACGAAGTTTCCGTTACTAATTTTTTGTTCTTGACAAAATCACATTGATTTAAAAACTTATTTCGACTTAAAACCAATTGACTATTTTCGCGACTGATGATTTAGCCAAAAAAAAACCGATTGCTCTGACCCAATATCGCGGTGTTCCCGCTTGATTTTTGCGGCCCGTTTCTCCTTTGCAAGAATGCGAGAAACCGAACAAAATTCTCAGCCGTCGCGATACGAATCACAAAAATCGACATGCTCTTTACGTGGATGTTTATTCCCCGCTAGGGTAAAGAAAGCAAAGGAGGATCTGGAACAATTTCTTCTGGATCACGATAAAATGACGAGCACCATGAAGTACTACAAGTGCGAAGAAATGTACGGAAATCTGGAAGTCTGGCGTTCGGTCGGCGATTCCGATCGACGTGACATCTACGAAGATGTTATTTTTAATCTCGCCAAACGCGAAAAGGAGGATGCCAAACAACTCAAGAAGAGAAACACGAAGAGACTGGCACAGGTTAATTTGTTAACGTAATTATAAACGAAGTAGATTGGTAGCGGTTGGTTCAGGACGTACTGACTACAATTGGGCTGTTATTTATAGAGAAGTGAGAAAGATCAGACACGCTTTTTCAAGCTTCGTGCTCATGCCGTATTTATTTCAATTATATACAAGTCAATTTGTCTGGAATTTCAGGTCTTGGATACAATGACGGAAGTGAATCATCGAACGACTTGGCAAGAGGCGCAATCCCTGTTGCTGCAGCACTCCGCTTTCGCCGAAGATGCCGATCTGTTAGAAATGGACAAGGAGGATGCGCTCCTAGTTTTTGAAAATCACATTCGACAGTTGGAGAAAGATGAGGAGGAGGAAAAGGAGCGAGACAAGAAGAGGAGAAAACGACAGGAGAGGAAAAATCGTGATGGCTTCATTGTGAGTTATTTTTAAGGCTTTTTCGGCAGAGTTTCCATTGAGTAATGCGTGTATCAAGGCGAATGAGCGTTGTAGCTTGCGAAATACTTCTCCAAATGTCGCAAATTTGAGGGTACCCTGTTTTTACCTGTATTTTTTTTTAAATTCTTATCCTATACTGGACATCGGGAAAAAGCCTTTTGGGCATATTTCGCACATATTTCAGCTATAGGAAGTGTTCAATTTTTTTTACTTTGTTATTAGAAATATACAATTTAGTAGCACTCCACGGAATACACGGGTCCACTTTCGACACGCAACTCCTCATAAAATTGTTCGAAAATGATAAAATCCTAGGAAATTATTGAAAAGTATGAGCGTGGTTATTGCGTGTACTACAAGCGAGTAGAAAACCCAATTTGGTGAATTTTCCTGCCAGTTTGAACGTCATGTTTCGAGAAAGCCAAATCTCTGCGCATAGATTTGTTTATGAAACAAACAAAAAAACCACCGGGTGGCTGTAGATGTATGATTGTTTGTAGGACACAAAATGGCAATTATGATTAGAAAGAGAAATTACGTCTACAATTCGTCGATAATGGCGGCAGTATCAGTGATGTTTTACAAAGAAGACGTTCCGAGAACAATGCGTTGAAAGTTTTGTTTTCGTGATGTCGTGTTGATAATATGCACTTAGGCTTACGTGCCTTTGAGATATAAAGTATTTGAAATTTAGACTTGGAATATGAGTACAACATTCTATAAATGTTTTAGAATAAACATAGGAAAATATCGATTTTCTGAAGACAAAAAATATATTATTAAAAATTGATGGATACGTACGTGGATAAATTGAATGGGAATCAAACTGCAGAGTCTACTGGATGAGTTGCACGAGCAAGGAAAGCTGACCTCGATGTCCCTTTGGGTGGAGCTGTATCCTATGCTCTCGGCGGATTTGCGTTTCTCAGCGATGCTTGGTCAGCCCGGTTCAACGCCTCTCGATCTTTTCAAATTCTACGTTGAAGATCTCAAGTCCCGATTTCACGATGAAAAAAAGATAATTCGCGAGATCCTCAAGGACAAAAATTTCGAGGTTCAAGTAAACACGAGTTTCGAGGAATTCGCGACGGTCGTTTGCGAGGATCGAAAGTCGGCAACCCTCGACGCCGGAAACGTTAAACTGACGTACAATTTGCTGTTGGAAAAAGCCGAAGCCCGTGAGAAGGAACGAGTCAAGGAGGAGACGCGTAAATTCAAAAAGCTTGAAATTGGATTCAAAACTTTGTTGAAAAACCTCGAGGTAGATTATCAAATGTCGTGGGACGAGGTGAGAGCTAAGATCGCGGAAGAGGCCGACTTCGAAGCGATCACGCTGGAGAGCGAGAGGGTTAGAATATTCAAGGAATATCAGCACGAACTCGAGGAGAGCTGCAGTCATCATCATATACGTAGCAAAAAAAAGAAGACCAAGAAAACCAAGAGGAAATCCCGCTCGCGTTCGCACAGTGTAAGTTTTCACTTTTAAAAAAATTCTTTCTGCGCCTCGACCCATCTTATTATCAACGTCTTCAGTGAATATCAATTTCTTCAGGAATCCGAGGGCAGCGACAAGGGAATGAAGAAAAAACGACACAAATCTCGATCGCCAAGCATCCCCAGTAAATCGGACAGTTCCGAGTCCGATTGTCGGAAATCGAAGAGAAAGAAGATGAAGAAGAAACGGGGCCGTAGTCATTCGGTGAGCTCATCTTCTCAATTTACAGCGTTTTTTTTTTGTGGAGAACATTCAAGCGTTTCACTGATCAATGTTAAAATACATTGATTCATTTTTTGATACATAAAGAAAATATGGAATACTAGAAAATTTGAGGTATTCCTTTCACGATTCCGAATATTTAACAATTAACTGATTTTCGTCTACTATTACGTAAAAAATACATCCTAGTATACTGGTGAAATTTCAAACCAAGTTACCGACCTTTTAACAAAACATTATGTCTTTAAAAATCGTTTAATTTAGGCAGCACTTTATGGAGATGACATTCCGTCGACATTTCTATCTAATAATTTATATACTAAATAACTTCTAGATGTCTCATAAAAACTGCGCTAAGTATGTAAACAATTCTGGAGATTTCGTAACGACAATGAAAACAGGGGGTCACCGAATGTTTAAAGAAAATATTAATGCCAAAAATGTGACTAGCAGAAGAGTTTTCGTAACCGTGACTTTTCAAACAACATGTAAAAATATCTGAACCTACAAAATTGATGCGAAACTTTTCATCCCAGTTCGTCGTTCGGTATAATGATTGATTGTAACTTATTTTTATTAAGCGTCAGTATAATCTACTATTGATTCAAAAGGGCCGTGGCTTATGCGCCCATAAAATATGCCCCTCCGCTAAAGGAATACCTTAACACAGTTTCTTATGTGAAATCGTCGATTTAGTCGCAGTTCATTGACAATAAAATTCAAGCTCAATTGACGATTCGGCACGTAAAAAAACCGTGTTAACATCTAGATTTTAATATTCTTCTCTAAAATGATCTTGCGGAACTTCCGGAAACTACGAAGTTAAACTTTTATTGGACGTATGTACGTCTAAAAAAATATCATTATACTCCAACATTGATCGGTTGAACGCTCGGCGACACTCTCCGATCGAAAAAAAGGCAAGAATCTTCAGGTCCCTTGCATAGATTATTTCACACGTTCGCTCTTTAACGCAGCGATCACATTCGAGACTGCCCTCGTCCGAGGATTCGCCAGAACGAAGAAAAAAGGAGGAGAAATATCGTCGTTCTTCGGGTCACAGTGAAAATACGGCGCTCGACAACCGCGAGCATCATGAACTTTCGGAAGACGAGCTCGAGAAGCAAAGAGACCAATTATTGCGCGAATTGCAAATGCAACAGGAAGAGAATTGAATAATAAACGATGACGCCGTTTCGGGTTGTACCTAATATTACGCATTTGTTCTCGCTAGCTCATGTTCGAATTATACTTCGCCCCGGGAAAGAATCCGCAGTTTCAACTACCTCCAAAATCTTGGAACATTTTTAACAACGGATGCGCATTGTCGATTTGTCGACTTGAGATTTTATTTTGTATGGAATAAAGCAGAGATCGGGCAGCGACTAAAATCCTCGCCAATGAAGAAAAAATCCCGGGCTTGCCTCGTTCATTCTTGATTGCGCTCTTTCTTCCATTGCTCCTCCACCCGCCGAAGAGATACAACTCGTACACCGTGCATCGGTGGAATAAGCTTCCGTTAACGGAAGTACGCCACAATGACACCTCAAACCGATGAAAATTTTGGGTATTGTAAGGAAATTATTTGTACCATTTACTTCTTTTTCGGTGTAGCATTACGTATCAACGGAAATATCTGTACAATTTAAACGAGTAATATAAACAATCATAACGTGTATTTAGCATGGCACGAAAAAGAGACTGTCGGATGGTGTAATTCCATCCACCTGGTTGCTTTGAAACAAAGAAAAATAAAAACGTACTGGCTATCGTCTGACGGAACGTCTATTTAATCTTACCAGGACGATAAAAATAATAGATTCTTTTTCGTTTTTAGAAATTAGATCCGCACACGTTACCATTAATATTTCGTTGACGAATAATGTCCTTAAAAGTCGTTCGTCGCGCAATAGCCAATATGATTGCTGAATAAATTTCTTTATTTTCGTTTCAGTAGAACAAGGTGGACGGAATCAGGAACACCATCCGACCATGCACTTTTCGCTCGATGCTCAACAAATTTTATAATTATTTTTTAAATCCCCTCTAAAATGTATACTTATCATTGTCAATATGGCATACGGCTAATGACAATATGGCATAAGGCTAATGACATACGAAGAATGAAGTAGATTGCAGGCATTGGTTTCTTACAATAGCCAACATTTTCGCCGATTCATTGGATGTTAGTTCACCGTAGTCCTATCAGGTAGATGAGTCTACCCAGATAATTTGTTTAGTCTCATTTTATCGACTTTTTGTATACGTTTTAAGAGTCTACTCTTGAATTCACAGTAATAATGCTACTTCTGTGTGCCAAAAGGCCTCTAAAGGTAAAAAAACAGTGTATACGACAATGTATTTGTAAATCATCACATCTTTAATACGACTCGTTTCTCACAATTGGTGTGGCTTTTCACAGATAACAGTATTAGTACACGATTATACATCGTAATCCTTCCATAATTCAATATCCCTGCAATTTTAATTGTGTCGGCCGTGGCAGGCTAATGGTCATACAACGCGTATCAATCGTACTGACAAATCTACTGAAATGGATAGATATTATCCCGACCCTCGGACGATACGAACGCTACTGGACTAAAGCTACTTTGAGCCTCGTCGATCGACGCTGAATAATTCTAATACAAGCGTTATATTGTTCTTAAGGCCAAGTGTCACACCGACCGAGCGGCCATGAGTGCGAGAGAGATAGCTGATTTTCAGATTCCCAATGATTTCTGAAACGGTTAATTTTTGGGGAAAAAGAAAAGAAACACGTTCCGCTCTGTTGAACGACCAACAACCGCTTTCTCTTCTTTTGCCCGAAATACGATCCCTCTGGGAGAAAACTTGGCAGTAGGATTTTTACCACCTGGACGTGTGACACATGGCCTTAATGGCAGTTTCGGTTTTAAACCCTTCGCTGACGGCCAAAAAAAACTCAAATCGTGCCAATAATGGGTCCGGATTTTGTTCTTTTCAAAACGGCACAAATATTTTCATCTAAAGGCTTTTGGAATCGTTGAAATCGATTGTGAAATTACATTTTTGTTTGGGTTTTTTTGAAATCCCGAAATGGCGTGCCAAAATGTAAATAAAAAAAAAATTTCTTTCCAATGAAAGTAATCAGGGGCATTGAGATCACTGATTGCGAAATCAAATTCAAAAAGGGTCATTCTTGTAGCTCGTTATATAGAATGGGCCATTTCTTATTTATTAATGTTCAGTTCACTTTTGCAATCAGTGATCTGAAAGAACAAATACACGAAGTTCAAAGACTCTTGAGTACTGAACCCCATTCGATTAACATACATTTTTGCCATTTAGTCTGCTATTTTGAGTTAAAAGAAAATGATTTCAGATTTGAATTCAGCGACATCTAAAAAAAGTAAATAGCACAACAATATAAAATCGTGTATATCGTTCCGAGATGCGCATATCTGCGTGATAAAGCAGAGTGCACGCTTCATCACTGACAGTGAAGGGCTCAAGAGCTAATTTCCGTTTGGGATTAACATCCGCCTCCGCATTCTTCTTCATATAGTACCTTAAACTAAAACGATGTTCGTTATTGTGGAAGATAAAGAGTGTACCTTATTTAAACAGCTAATCATCACGTGAGGAGCTCGCAAGTTTGCTAACAGAAATATTTTGCATCACAAACACTCGTGCGCCCTCTTTGGAACCGGAAAACTTGTGTAAAAAAAAAAAACTTTAATACCTAATGTTTTCCTTTTTCGACATACCTTTCTATCTCTTAGCATGAAACAGGATACCCGTTATGGTTTGTTCGTTCTCTGCGAGGGTATTGTCATAATTAAATAGTTAACGTATAAACGCGCAGTCCATGGACATCTTACAACTCGGTAGTCATGTGCGACGTGAGAGCTTGAACTCTCGTGGCGTTGCAACTTTTGCACAAGACATGATCGTCCAAGGGATAACAGCCGCGTCCTTCGCTATCGGAGGACAATACGAGACCGCAATCCTCGCACTTGTAACACTGTATGTGAAAGCTTCTGTCGAGGGCGACCACTCGCACCGTCTCGTCCTGTCCCGGCTCTGGCATTATCGGGAGCTTGCAGACGCAGCATCGCGGCGCAAATTTCCTTTCGAAATAAAACAATGTTGAACAAAATTATGAACGTACGTATCGGACGCCTACTGACAATGGGATCGTCCATTTTTGACTGTATTTTACGTTTTGGACCGTTGTTAAGGGCATTGCTGAGAATTACCGAGTGTCAGGCGTTGTCCTGGAGCAACTTTGTCAATCAGGCTACACCGACCAGTGAAAGAACGGAAAGTGATTTATATTTAAAACAAGTAAAGAATATGGATTGTCGATAAAAACTTGAATCGCTATAATTTATCAAAAATAAAAAAATCACCGATCTCGTTAAAACGAATTTCTTAGTTCAACAGCGAATTTTGACGCCACCCGGAATTTTTCTAGTTTGTGGCACTTGTACACCGCGCAACTTAGAGTACGATTGTGTGCAGCATGTGTTCTAACGGTGAAAATAAAAGTTTTTATGAGTTTTGAGGGTAACTATTACTTTTATTTTTTAAGATAGAACCAATGTTTGATTTTTTTTGCAAAAGTTTCAAATAATTTCGTAATAATAGGTCAGAATTAGCTATGTTTATTCACTGGTGATCTATTTTACTCACTTTCCAGTGAATGGACATACGGTCTCGGTTCTGATAATTCTCAAAGCAGAGTAAAGAATTTTGCTTTTCTGCTGAAAATTGCAAAATTAATGACTGTTAAGAATTGACAATCTACAGTTCATCAAATGTGGTCATATAATAATTTCATTCTTTTCAACAAAATTCAATTTTTTGTTCCTCTAGCGAAATAAACTTTGGGAGTTTTTTGAGAATGTCACAGTAAGATGCAAAAAAGCTTTGTGTATTTTCTACGAAATGAAAATAGCCAATATAATACTCATATGTATAAGAATATTATAATTTTTGTGCATCATAGTAATCTCCACAAATAGCGTTTAATAAAATACAAATAATAAATCGTTATCCTTTACAGCGTTTATCTACACTACATGTCCATTTATTGGTGGTCGAGTGTCCCTTTACTGGTAATTACGTAAATTCACTGGCGATTTAGTTATTTCGCTACTTATTTATCAATTCCTCCAATATTATTTGTTACAATTACTTCGAATATTTTTTTTCTACTATCAGAATATGTTTTGTTCGCTATAGCAATTAAAAAGATTGTTTTCATAATAATTTCATTTTACAGTCCATTTGGATCCTTTGGTGTGGTTATTCGTCCATTCTCTGGTCGGTATAACCTATGATGAATGGATATAGACTCACTTGTGGAAGCATTGTATGCAGTGTATCTGATTGGTCGCGTCGACCGTGAACGGAATACCATCGAGACTCTGGCCGCACAAGACACAGGTGAAGCATGACGGATGATACGGCTTGCCGGTAGCTCGTAATATTCTGTCGAGGATCGGCCGAGTACACACGCAACATTTTTCCAACGTATTCAGATAGTCCTCCTCGCAATAGGGCTTTGCCTCGAGTGAATAGAACGGCTTTCCCTGCAGATTAACTTTGCAGATGAAACAGCAAAAGCAATTTATGTGGAACACTTTGTCCATAGCCGAACAGCCCGATCCCTCGCCCTCCACCTTCTCGCCGCACTGCGCGCAGATCCCGTATATGTCGTTCTCCTCCTGAGCATCCTCCATTCCCTGGACCAAAAGGTCAGTCAATGTGTCGACCTAGGGATCGGGAATTGTAGTGAAAAAGTGTTCTTATCAAGTGAAATAGTCAGTGATCGACGACGCACTCTTGGAAAAAAGTATAACGTTAAAAAATCGGGACGAGTGAAATTTCACAAAATATTATTCTCACGATAAAATTAATTGCAATGCGAATAAACAGCATTGATGAAGCCGGGGAAAAACGAATTTACAAAACGTATGCGATAGCTATAAAATAAATAAAATAATGTCGCCTTATATCAGAACAAGATTTAGGGGATCTCTATAGAACTGGGAGTGGTGAAGTGACAATTGTGGAGTAGAAGTAAAAGGGATGCAGTCGTAAAAGTCTGCAAGAGCATACGAAGGAACATTAAAAATAAATAAATCATCAAAAAGTGAGATGCAAATAAAGAATGCTGTTAATACTGTCTAGTGAGACATGCATTGAGTCTGCAGAAGTTTGAAATTTCAAGAAAACGATTTTTTTTGCATAATTACCTAGCCTAGGGTCAATTTTTAATTTCCATAAACGATTTTGTAAAAATTCCAAAGATTAACCGAGTTACGCCGATTTTTGTGAGGGAGCGGTTCGCCCACTGCGTTAAGGCGAACCGCCCCGCAACGTTTAGAATTTATTCTTTTGCAATTTTTCTTTTGTGTTTTTCTCAAAACTATGTTTTATGAAACATCGTAAGTCTCAACTCCAAATCTCTTTTTCCGATTCACTTTAAACTCGGAAAGATCATAGTTTATAACATTTTCTACCGTTTGACCGGATGATATTTTGATATATTTTTCCATTTGGTAATTACTGATTAAATTAAAACAATTTTTTGGTGGAAAAATCAAACTTTTTTTTCTACACCTTGCTCATGTTCGTAGTGTTCTAAATTTTAAGCAAGTATCTGATCATCCGTATATTTTAATATTATACAAAAAGTACACTTTTTAATTTTTCATTTTGGATCACTTTATTTGCCAGAATCACCCATGCCGATTGGCTATGCAGCAAAAGCGGTAATCTGTTTGAATAATAATAACTTCATTGTTTATCAATATCTTTCAATAAAACAGACACAAATTTGACAATATCTGTCAATTGTGTGTAAAATCCCGACCTCGTCATCCTAATACTCTCATCAGAAAATGCAGCCCCATTAATGTAGTTTTAAAGCGTGTAACATTCAATATTTGAAATATCACACAATTGTTATAAATAATTAAAGATTATTTGTGCCTTAAATATGTGCCAATTGATTGTTTTTTAATTAAAGTATAACATTTTGTACACGTGCCGCTAATTATGAACATTCGACGTGCGAAATTGTTCCAACAGTGTCTAAAATATGCCAGTCAGAACCTTCCCAAATTACGAACAATTTCTTTTATTTTTTTCCCCGTAACTCATTATTCTACAGTAACTTCTATAATTTCACTTTAGAGTATTTACTCGATACTATTTTCGTAAATCATTTCAGAATTTTAAATTTATGGATTACAGGAATAGAGTGTGCGGGAAATCAAGGAACACCCTGAAAGTCTACTGTAACAGATGAACGTGGAAAAACTGCAACGGTAAATCCGTAGCCCTGGTGGCTACGAATAAGGATACGAATCACATTGGAATTACCTCTTTGACAGGTGAAATTTTGCTCTGCGGTTCAGTCGATGTGGCCGAGCCGTAACCAGAATACATGGAATAATTGCACGACAGTTGCGAGGACGGTCGTGGATTGATGGGCTCGTATATCGACTCGTACGTCGAGCTCGACTGCGAATCCGGCCCGTAGATATCATTCGGATAATTCTTCGATGGATCGTCCGGCTGATAAGTGGCGCGTCGCAGTTCGCTGTAGCTCGAAGATACCGGACTAGGCGGCGGTGGAAGTTCCTCGGGGGGCGGTGGGAAAGCGTTGCCCGTCACGCACGGAATGTATTCGGTCGGCTCCGGCGGTGGTGGCAAGTCTTCTGAAACGAATATAATCAAGCCTGAGTATTTGCGACGACGCAATCACTCGATTGAGCTACACTAGAGTGATACCTCAAAAATCAGCGAAATTTTGGACAATTGGATGTGAGAAAAGTATATATGCGATCCACTTGATGTTTTTGCCATTGTTGGTGCACACATTGATAGTACGTGTGAAATTGAGAAAAAAAAGGCATCGCGTTAAGGGAGTATTCTAGTCTAGAAATTTGGAAAAGTCGAGTCTTTTGGCTTTTTCTTAAAGTGTAAACTCTTAAGAATATATCCTTAAAAGGAAATTTCGAAAATCCCAATATTTACAAAGTTATAGCAATTTGAATACGGCTCGATTTTTAGGCCGCGCCGCCGCAAATCGAACAATCAGAAGATTTCCATGAAGCTAGAACTACTTGCAGGGCAAGTATTCCTTCATACCACTTAGATAGTTGCGGTTGTCTGAAATTGTACTCAAAACTGTAAATGCGTTTTTCACGAAACTACTTTTTTCAATTTGCTTGACATAAAATCTGGAGTTCTATTCAACCGATGAACTTAAAATTTGATATAGACCTTCAGTATATATATCCCTCTATCGCCCCTACCTCTAGCATTGCGTAATTATTATTATTATTATTTTAAAAAAATTTAACATAGAAAAAAATATGGCGAAAAATTAATTTTTTTAGACAGTCACAATAAAACAAAAAAAATTCTCCTCGGTGACTGCCATAATGACATTCTTATTGATTAAGAAAATAGGTTGTATTTCTGTTCCAGATGAATGGGAGCTTTGGAATCATGTCAACCGCCTCAACCCTTTTTTCACGGCCATATTTAGAGGCATACAACTTTTTCAAATTTGTAAATAATGGATGCTAAGATTTTTTGTTTTTGATTTTATCAAGCCCGAAAAAACGCCCGAACTTAAGGCCTCTGGACTAGAATACTGCCGCAAAGGTCTCTTACTGTCTCGGAATTACCAAAATCTCCACCGGTTTTTGGGCTCAAGTTAGAACTGGTTTGCGAAACGACACGAAGATACAGGCTCACCATTGTTATCCGTACCGGGAATGTTACTGTAAGTATTTTCGGGCTTTCGATGCCACTCGATGTTGCTGTAAATTAAATCTTTGCCGTTAGCGACGGGGGCAGATTCGAGAACTGGGACCGGTGGATCGACATTGCTGTAAACCGCACTGCTCACGGTTCTCTTCGAGCGCTCGTCGTGAGGTATTTGCAACACGGGAATGTTTGCAATCTGCTTCTGCTGTATGTTGGAGTAAAAATTCTTCTCGTCGTAATTGTACTTCATTGGGAATGTTTCGTCAGGCTCGTTCGTGTACAGGGAATCGTTGTTATGATAAAATTTTGTACTTTCGCCGTCATTTCGCGGCAATACTCTTGACGAATGGGGAAATTCGTTCTTCACGACGTTCACCGCAGCGTAGGACGTCGGCGAATTTGTGTAAAATTTCAGTGGCGCGTCAGTCGAACCGCTGTTGTTCAACACGGTACTGTAAGACGGAATAGGCGGTACCTTCACATTGTAACTTTGCGGTACCTGCGAAAACATAACAAAAAATTCGAGACGCTAAACACTTGGAAATCAAATTTGCAGAATTAACGAGTTGTTCGAATAATTCTTTTTAAAAATTGCCAAACGCTTCCTCATTGTTTCATTTCACTCTCGAACCGTCTTCCACAAGCAAATCGGTTTTTCAAAATTCGCTTCAACGTGATAGCAGCTTAGTAAGCGAAATGAAATTATGAGGAAGCAACGTGCAAATTTCTAATTTGCATGACTTTGTTTACAACGCTGCACTTTAATGATGCAATTGACAAACATTGCCGAATATTGTTACGCGAAATATGAGCGTGCTTGTATCATAATTTTTTATGTTGAAAGCAGCACCGTTAGAATACAACGAAATTAATTTTTCTTTAATCGCTGACATTTTCTTCGCACCGGGTTAGGTAACGCTAATCACTCAAACACTTCTTTTTTCTCCTTATAAGAGATCTGCCACCTTGATGGGCAAAAGAAATTCGGATTAAAATAACAATAAAAAAATAAAATCATAAAGATCTTTAGCTGCATTCTAACGTTGCAAACTTCAAGGTCATGATAATTTTGCAGGTACAAAAATCGATTCATTAAATTTAAAATCAATTACAGCATAAAAGTGTCAGCTTTCCAAAAATTCAGTCACCCTTGAAATTTATACCATTTTGAAAACTCAAATATCAAAAACCTTCTGAAAAAAAACATTATCACCAAAACAAAGTATATTTTGTGAGAAAACTAAACGAAGTAAGAAGTTGTACCTGAGGCTGAGATTTTTGGGGCTTCGGTGGTACCGCAGGACCAATCTTTTTCCCAGACTTGACCCTACTGATTGAACCGTCGAATGGCTGATTCAATTGCAAGTCTGCAATTTGTTGCTCCAAATTACTTGTGTTCGCCATAGTTCTGAAATTCGAGACAATTTTTACATGAATGCCAATTACCGAAAATGCTTTGTAAAAACTTACAGCTAATGCAACTCTATCCGTACATATATCTTTGATTGTCGAAACCATTAATCCTCATTCTTTCCATTTGAAACTATTGTTCGGCTGAAGAAGTGAACAAAGAAACAAAGGACAAGAAACAGTCTAACACACCACGATACACAAACACACACACATATATGTATATAGTAATTTTTTCAGCCAGTTTGTCGTTCAGAACCCATCCAAAAAATTGAAAGTCCTTCCTGAATACGTACTGGATCAGTGTTGAAGTGGTTGGCAAAGCAACAGTAACTGTGAATTCTGAAAATGACCGGAACAACTACCCAAGTAGCAATTTTCAAAAAGTTAGCTATAAATGGATACTTAAATGCCTGCCCGGAGGTTTCCTTGACGTTGACAACCATCCAAAAAATCAACTGTTAGACCCATGACTTATAGGTAACTTCCAAGTGAACATTTTTTCTTTATTTAGACAACTTATGGATAACTATTTGAAAATTGCTACCTGAGTAAGTAAAATAATACCCTGACTTACAATACTTTGATTTATGTTACCTCGACTTACATGATTACGGATTTCTTGTTTGGCAACAGTGCCACCAGCTAAATTGATGTTTTTGTTAGTTTTTGGTGCCAATTAAACAAAATTTTTACGTTTTTATATGCAAAGCTGTACCCATTAAGCTGCACGACGTAAAACTTGTACAAGTTAAACGATTTTCGTCAGTCCCACCTATCACGTCACTTCGGGGTATCACTGTACCCAATGTATGAAAGAACTCTTAAACCCAACAGGGCCTTTGCATCTACATAACCTATCTATACTATGTGTATATATATATATATATATATATATATATGTATGTATATAAATTATATACGTACAAAGATGTGTGCAAATTGCAACGTGGAAATCACGACGACTCACACGTAATTCCAATATATTAGTTGCGTGTGCGAATGACTTTATATCACAATAGAAATTCCAGCAAACCGAAGGTAGTAATTTTATATATACTTACCGTAGGATTATCAGTGCTTCATTTATATCAATATATACGAGCGGAAACAACGAATGACTTCAAATATTTTTTTAAGGACTCGATACTGTCGTAAGATCTCAAGACCTTTGACAATGAGAGTGATACTGTACGTGCTGGAATGAGTCAAAGGCTTCAGATCGGAAATACTGAATCACCCTGAATCATACACCTTACATACACACGCCCAAACTGGAAAGAGCCTCCCATTACACGCACACACGCTTAAATGAGCCTTCCATTGTACAGAGCTTGCAAAGTGATAAGCATATATATATATATATATATATATATTAATATAGCAAGCGATCTCGGGACTAGAAAGAGATGGATTCGGCAACCGGGAACGGCAAACTTTTTATATTACAGTTGAAACCGCTTATAACGACATTGCTTACAACGCCGAATCGGCTATAACGTCGGTACTGCACGGTCTTTTCAATGTCGTGATAACCAGACCATTAATCGCTTACAACGACTATCGGCTATAACGTTGGTACAGCAGGGTCCCATCAATGTCGTTATAACCGGTTTTGACTGTATTTCTACCGCGGAGACTATGCCTAATGTACGAACCAAACTATGGGGTTTGTATGCTAATGAATTTAGTCGATTGAACGTTTGCTCAACGTAAATTATATAGTGCTGATTTTAGCAGCGTACAGTTTCCTAGGCAAATAATACCATTGAAAGATTGACGGCTGCTTACAGAGATATCTTGCTCAGGGCTGGCGCCGCAAAGGACCACGCGGGGCTCCACCCGATTCGAAATTTCGAAATGGAATTGTGAAAAAAAAACGTTCGGATGCTCTCGGCGCGTTTTTGCCGAGCCGAACAGAACAACAATTTCAAAGTGCTATATCGTTGTTAATTGTTGAAAAAAAAAAGAAAAATACTTTGCTTTAAAAACCGCACATGATCTTTAATCATAAGAAGAAAAAACAATCATTTCACAACTCAATTTAATTCCTCTGCAACGCATATATCGGGCCAATACTAGCTCAGTTCATGCAGAATAATGACGAAAAATTGGTACTTACTATTTTAAGAATCTCAATCAGAATCGGTTTCAGAGAAAATGAAAATGAAGGGTTACAGCTACTTATATATATATATATTAATAATCGGAGGAATATGCCTTCGAGCACCTGGTTTGTATAAGTTCGATCTTTAAATGACTGGTGACTTCGTCGATTTGTCAATGACCAAATCGTAACGAATTTTAATGATTGTGCAATAAATCGGAGGTTTCGTTCCTTCGCTAAAATTATGTATATATATTTATTATGTGTGTACACACACTAATTTGACATAAACGCGCGCTCCATTTCGCGCTGCACAGCGCACGCGCGTTTTGATACCTCCGCTACAGGACCACAGTCTTACATACACATACATGCTCTGACATGCTCTGACAGAACCCACTACGCCACACAACGCCCGTACGTAGCTCTCACTCTTGCTCATACACCTAAATGTGACGATGCTTTGGCCTGAGGTGTCTAATTCAGCTGAGGTTAACATGAAGACACGTAGCCCGGATCGCCAAGTCACTGTTATGCTTTAGCCAAATATATAAAATCATAAGCGTAGCAATGGAGAATAATCCGAGTAAGGTGAGAAGACTAACGAACGACTTAATCACACGTAACCAAAAAAAAAAAAAAAAAAACTTAAAGATTGTTACTCGTACAGGAAGAACAGAATAACCAGGATGATTCGGATTCAGAGATCGACGAGATCGAACCAAGACTCAAATACGTCAGAATGCAGAACGACCTCAAGGATATATTGCAGAACGATGCTGCGAGCTGTATCGCAGTACATCCCAAAGTACGAATAAACACTTTGCTCGCAATTATCAGAGCGACGAGAATATTTCCAGTAAAACTTACAGCTTCTTTTGTCCCTGAGTAGTTCTTGTGCCTGGGCTCGCACTGGGGTATGATTCATCTATTGGATCATCAGGGTAACAACATAGAGTCGAGAACTCTTCAAGCTCATACCGTCGCCGTTAATCAAATATCCATAGACCGCAATGGCGATTTCATCGCTTCGTGCAGCGACGATGGCAAAGTTTACATTTGTGGCCTCTACAATGGAGAGAACAATCACGATATGAGCCTTGGCAGGCTTGTCAAGAGTGTCGCCATCGATCCTAGCTATTGCAAAGGCGGCAGTAACAGAAAATTCATAACAGGTTTTATTTGTGCTTTCTTCATTCCCATAATTCGTGATAATTTTTCGAATTGGAGGTGATAAAATATCGAAGATCAGCCCTACAAGACAGTATCCTTGATCTTATTTCTTAATGTTTCTTTGTATAGGCTTGTGGACTTTTACAACTTTTGTCATATGTCCCTATTTTCAGTTCAAAGATTGTGTGAATTTCCAATCCAGGCGAAATATAATACGTGAGATCTTCGGGAAGATTTTTTCCGTAACTAAATTGCGATTGAATTAAATTTATTTCTTTATTCCTAAAAAATGAAGGGATTTATATACCAATGTGTCCTATTGTATCCTTAGAAATAAGTTCAATAACAAGAGAAAATGATGTGGGTATTCACCTTTATCATGCATCAAAAGATGATGAAAATGCCTCACAGGCGGTAGAATTTATTTGGATGTGTAGCTCGCAATGAATTTCAGTAACAAAGCAAATATGAACTCTCAAAGAGGGTCAAGCGTTTCACTGCTGTTCACCGTTTAATGTTAAATGATACTGATTCTTGTTAGGCGAAGGTACCATCCAATAATGGTTCAATAATCGCCACTACATCATTTTCAAGAAAAAAAAAAACATTCCATTCCAAGCAATTTCAAACTGCATCTTATAAATATTCGTGAATTTTGATGCGATAGATATTTGTTGCTGATACTCTCACTGCTCACATTGATAATAAAATGCCTGCTCAATGCACGATTCTATATAAGAAACTTTGTCAAATTGTTCAGGAGTTAAGATATTTTTTCTCGAAAATGATGCGTCGGAACTTATGGAAATTTTCAAGTTAAACTTTTATTAGACGTATCGACGTCTAGAAAAGAAGATAGCAGTTTTCAACATTTACGAGTGCAATGCTCGACCGTCCTCAAATACGTCTTGAAATGGGCGACTTTCGTTTGAGGAGTGTCTTCATAAGTGTAACTGTAACTGTTGAGTTAGACAGATTAACGTAGCGAATTTGCCGATCGTTATCAAGTCCAGGGTGCACGTTATCAATTATCCTCATAGTCTGTTTATCTTTTTCAATCCGATCTCTAGGTGATGACAAACTCGTACTCTATGAAAAGACTTTCCTCTCGCGCATGAAACTGACCGTACTGTCCGAAGCCAAAGGTGGTGTACGCTCGATCGCGTGGGCGGGTCAATTTGTCGCTTGGGCCTCGGACACTGGAGTACGCGTTTACGATCTCAATGCTCGTTGCTCGCTGGGCCTGATCAAATGGTCGCGATCCCTCGAGTGAGTTTCTTGAATTTCTTTTTTTCCTATACACAATTCGTGTCTTATTCGTCGTTTATGTGCGTGCACCAGCAGAAAGAAATGCCAACGTGAATTACCACTTGTTCGTCATTGCACAGCGCACCGCCGGAACACTATAGATGTAATCTGCGCTGGTCAGGAGAATGGACTCTTCTCATCGGTTGGGTGGACGTAGTTCGCATCTGCGAGATACGCAAGCGTTCCAGTCAGGAAATGGTTAATCGAGATTTGCCGGAGTACATGGTGGATCCAGGTATGCGGATCGTTGATACACCAAATCACGAACATTCAGGATTCGTGTGGCGAAGTCTTTGAGTACTTCAGTTCTTTGAGACTTTCAACTATAAATCGCTTTGTTAACTATTATACTTTCACAAATCGTATCCAAGCAACTTCGATGATAAGAAACGTCATTTGTAAAATTGATTAGTTATCATCTTCAATTTCTATTCATTGATTATGACGACTGTGCAGCCAAAACTCTTCGACTCTCAATATTAATACGTCATTTATTTCGCTAATTAACTTTCGCGATTGGAAATTCGAAACGCAGATTGTATTTGTCATTTCTTATTTTCATTTAACACAAACAATTTGAAAAGCTGTCCAACAGTTCTTGATTATGCTCGCGACCTTTGCCGCTTTGATACTTACTCTTGCATATTATTCGCGATTGTGGCTGACGATGATTTATTTTTCGTTTCGTAAATCAGTATCGACCTTCCAAGTGGATTTTTATATTTCCGGTATTGCGCCCCTCGAGAATCAGTTGGTTTTACTTGGATGCCTCAAGGAACTAGACGGAGATAATAAGAGCCAACGACCGACTCTTCACATTGTGGAGCCAAAATATCAGGACTTTTTTCCCGTGTGCGCCAATTTTTTGACCCTACGGGGCTACAAGGAGTACAGTTGCAACGATTATCATCTCGACTGTTTGTCGGAAGAAAATCGGTAAACGAGATACGCGATAAACTTAAGGCCATGTGTCACACCGACCGAGCCGCCCATGAGTGCGAGAGAGATAGCTGTTTTGCAGATTCCCAGTGTTCTCCGAGACGGCAAATATTTCGGAAAAAAGAAAAGAAACACCTTCCGCTCTGTTGAACGAGGAACAACGTATTTCCCTTCGTTTGCCCGAAGTGTGATCCGTCTAGGAGAAAACTTGGCCATAGCACTTTTACCGACCGGGTGTGTGAACCATGTCCTTAAGGCCATGTGTCACACGTCCAGTCGGTAAAAATCCTACTGCCAAGTTTTCTCCTAGACGGATCATATTTCGGGCAAAAGAAGAGAAAGCGGTTGTTCGTCGTTCAACAGAGCGGAACGTGTTTCTTTTCTTTTTTTTCCAAAAATCAACCGTTTCAGAAATCATTGGGAATCTGCAAATCAACTATCTCTCTCGCACTCATGGCCGCTCGGTCGGTGTGACACTTGGCCTTAACGACAAATCGATGTTCCGCGACATAGCAGGCGCTACTTAACGCGATGTTGCAACTGTCTGACAGGTTTTTCATCGTCAGTCCTAAAGACATTGTGATCGCGAGTCTTTACGATGCGGACGACAGGATCGAGTGGCTCTTGAGCCACGGCAAATTCGATCAGGCTCTCGAAGCAGTTACGTACAATGGAGGAAAAGACTGCAAGCGGCACTCGTTGATATACGTCGGGAGGGTCTATCTCGATCATTTATTGGCCAGCGGCAAATACACCGAAGCGGGAAAATTGTGTCTAAAAGTGTTGGGACGGGACAAGAAGCTTTGGGAAGAGGAGGTAAAAAGTGTTTTTTAAACTGACGACCGATACTACCTCCATA
>OZ010711.1:22393328-22433406 GCA_963932345.1 Ophion ventricosus | reverse complement strand
TTGGGTGATCCCATAAATAATGCGGTTTTTTAAACCTCTTTTATTATTCAAAATTAAGATAAAGAGAATTCATTTTTATCTTAAATATAGTCTTTCTCTCTCTCATTTTCTACAATGCTTCTCCATCTTTCTGGCAGACTTTCAAGGCCCCTCTTCCAAAATTCACTTGATCGGGATGAACAATGCAATTGAAGAAAAATCGCATTATTTATGGGACGTATACAAAATAATAATAAAACTTTCGTATGACAAGTGTACCTTTTTGTCATTTTAAAAATTACGAAAAAAGCAACCTTTATAGAAATGAGAGTTCGGCTTTCGACTAAAAAAACAACTTGAATCATTTATTATTAACAAATGGATAGGCATATAAAAATATCATCTGGTCATACGACAGAAAGTGTTATAAACTATGCTCTGTCCGAATTTAAAGTGAATCGTACCAAAAGATTTTGAGATGCGACTTACACCGTTTTATAAAACATAATTTCGAGAGAAATGCAAAAGAAGACGTCAAATTTCAGCGGTAAAGTTCGCCGTAGCGCAGTGGGTGATCCGACCCTTTACAAAAATCGCCCAAAATCGGTCAATTTTTAGAATATTTACAAAATCTTTGTTTCAAATCAAAGTTAAGAGCCCCGGCTATAAAAATATGCAAAGAAAATCATATTCTTGAGATTTCAAGCCTACGCAGCCCGTTCAATTCCATCAAGCTCACGAAATGGAGCAAGTTCAACAGGCCCCAAAAACGATTTGACGCGAATGAGGCTCGTGTCTATGCGGATACGATACACGTGTAGCTGGTGATGTATATAGGACATAGCCACTGTCCTCGGGAATAGTGCACGTGTACGTGCATGCTTTTGCACGTAAGCCAAACATGCATATGTGCAGAGTGCATACACTCCATATGAAGAAACACACACACACACACACACATACATATATATACACATACACTGGACGGATGCTGAATAGGTTTTTCCAGTGAAACGTGCAGCGAGTGCGACGGGCCGCTGCTACGTATTTTTCTTTTCTATTTTTATTTTTGCTTTTTTGTTCTCGTTCAGGCCGGACGCTTTAATTTTTCCCCGTGTAGGTCGTACGGTTGTCTGGATACGGGTCGGATACTACGGGCTTTATAACTGGGTTTCGTCGGTGCTTTTGGTCAACGCTCTAGAGCCGTATAGCAGTGATAGAGCTACCGAGGAAATATACGTATGGCACTTGCATATGGGGACATGTGATTTCGAAGACATTCGACCTCGACGACCGTCCTCGAAGTAGCCCATTGTCCCTATGCCCAACATTATGTAAACCCTAATAAAAGTTACTTCAAGGACCGTCCTGCGCCCAAATTCAACGATTGGTTTGGAAAAATTTTAAGTACCGGTCTCAAAACAGCCAGATGTCCTGATAGCCAATGGTGATTACGTATAAGGGCTTCAAAATGTCCTTTACGCTTATACACGGCACACCACATTTCTGGGAGGAACGGAGAAAGGGAGAAAGGGCGATGTACAACGAGGGGGAGAGATAGAACGAAGTAGGCAGAGAGTGAGAGTTCGCTGACGTTAATGGTAGCATACTAGCGGTAGCAGAAGAGGTAGATCGCCGGGAGGGTGAAGTCATCTGTATATATGTATATGGTGCATATACATCCGAGAGAAAATACAGAGAGAGAGAGAGAGCGAGAAGGGCGGAGGGTATGAGGGAAACGGGCACGGGAAAGTGTGGGTGGTGTGTTCGCCGGACAAACGGCACAGGAGGTAGACGAATCACCCGTCGCGAATGATTTTCCAGTTGGTTGGGTGTACACCCATTCGCCCACGAGCGTTTTCAGTAAAGGCCTCTCTCTTCCTTTTTCTCTCGCCCTTACTCACCCTTCGTTCTCTCTCTCTCTCTCTCTCTCTCTCTCTCTCTCTCTCTTCTCTCTCTCTCTCTCTCGCTCTCTCTCTCTCTCTCTCCCTCTCTCTCTCTCTCTCTCTCTCTCTCTCTCTCTCTCTCTCTCTCTCTCTCTCTCTCTCCTCTCTCTCTCTCTCTCTCTCTCTCTCTCTCTCTCTCTCTCTCTCTCTCTCTCTCTCTCTCTCCCTTTCTCTTTCTCTCTCTTTTGACTATTCGGTCGAATATTCACGCGTTTTCCCCGCGCTATATACACCCCTGAGTGCTGCGTACGATACTATATGCTCTCACGGGTTACATAAGGCTACACACATGGAATATTCCGTGCCAAATCGACAGCAGACTCGTCGCACACTCTGCCGCATTCCACTTCATCACCAGTATATCGCACATCCGTACATACGTAGATCGTTACGGTGCGGAAAAAGAATTTCTTCTTTTTTTTTTATTTGTGCTACGTATACTCGGAATTGTTCTGGATCAAGAATAAGAGGACCTAATTAAAGCATACATGATATATGTAGGATTTAAACGGGTGTGTCCGAAAATATTCATTCGTTTCCGGGTATTTGCTAAATCTGCGAATCGAGGTGTCGTTCTAGCCAGCTGGAACTGGAGCCAAATTGTCATCCTTTCAACCAGCGTTTCCCGTGTGAGAAACAAAATCGAAGAAAACCAAGCTCAAAGGGACACGAACGCAGGAACAGACCTCGCATGAGCAGAAAGAGAAAGAGTTCTTTACCGCTGTTTACCGTTTTCTTTTGCGTTTTTGCCGAAACTATATGTTTTATGAAACGGTGCAAGTCGTATCTTAAAATCTCAAGATTTTTTTTATATGCTTATCCATTCGTTGATAACAAATGATTGAAGTCGTTTTTATGCTGCTTTCAGCTAATTGCCACCTAACAAAATGATTTATGCGACAAAGTACAGCTCACAACCGGCCAAATTAAAGCGAGATATCGATTATAAGCGGCCCGAATTGGCGAGCAGAAAGGGCCTAGTGTTCCACAAGGACATCGCTAGACTACACGTTTCTCTGATGACCCGGCAAACGTTATTGCGGCTTGGGTGGGATGATTTGGTGCACCTATCGTATAGTCCGGACCCTGCACCTTCATACTATCACTTGTTCCGGACGCTACAGAACAGTTCGAATAATAAAACCTTCAGTTCACTGGACGATTGCAAAAACCACTTGGATGACTGCTTTGCCCGAAGATCTCAGGACTTCTATGAAAGAGGCATAATGGAGCTCGTGGAGAGATGGCAGAAAGTCATTGATTAAAATCGCTTTTTTTGGTAAATATTTTGCGTTAAAAATTTACTCGATTTTTGCTACGAAATTATGTGTGTGTGTGTGTACAGGGTGTACGATGGCAGATTTGAAAATTTGAAAATTCGTAAAAAAATGAATAAACAAAGTAATTAAAATATATTTATTAAAATGAAAAGAAATCAAATACGGATTTCAATCGGGCCCTATTTCATCATTAGGGCCCGATGATTCCGTTCCCCGAAATAGCGCACCAAACAGTGACCTTTTCAATATGCAGTGGCTGCTCATGCACTTATCTTGGATTTTGGAGACTCCAGTAACGACAACTTTGCTTGTTGACATAACCTCCAAGATGGAAATGTGCTTCGTCGCTATAAAAAAATGTTTCTTAGTCGTGTTTCGGTGGAAAAAGTCTCCAGCATTTTTTAAGCATAAGTTATTCTTGTTGGGTAGTCACTGTCGTTCAATTTTTGAATTATTCGGATTTGATACGGATGAAGTTTTATTTTTTTCTTCATAATTTCATGCAGTGTCGATTTTGGAATATCCAAAACAGACGAACGCACTCTCAATGACATTCGTGGATTTTCTAAAACAGAATCACTCACACGTTGGATGTTTTCCGGAGTTGATACAGAGGCTGCTTGATTTTGGTGATGCCTCTTTACAGCCGAGCCTGAAGCTCTAAATCTTGCTACCCAACTTTGGATCAAATTTATCGATGGTGCGTCACTTATTCGGCGAATGTTGTAGCGGTTACAGAATTTACGCCGCGCCAAAGTAAGCGAAAAACGACTAGTTAAATACGCCTCCACAGCGAAAGCACACGTTGCTCTCCAGACCAACGCTCCATGGCGACTAAAAAATCCGCAACGCACGCGACCTCAGCTACCCGCCCCGCACTCCTCTTGCACCACGCGTTTTAAAGTTATGATCATTTAAACTTTGAAATCTGCCATCGGACACCCTGTATATGTGTCTATGTATGTGTGTACGCTACATAAGTATATACATACATAAACATTCGTGCATTTAACATCCCCGTACATGCAGTATGCCGTTACTACTTCGGTCTGTTCGGTGGGCTGCTGCCCACCGGTGTTAATTTCAAATTCTATTTTACAAGCTTGTGCGCCACGATTCCGCACAAGTTTGCGCAAATGACGCGACGGTACGGCAGACGTAAGTGTACACAAGCGTACACGCACAGAGTAATGGGAATGTTGGTGTGCCACTCGACAATCGAGGATTTTACGGTATTTGTTTACTACCATTTTTCCATAGCTGCGAATCGTCTGAAAAAAAACTTATACTCATTGCTGCGCTATGAATTCTCGACGCTTTATGGACCTTTCTGGATCGTCGTCAAAAGTGTATATATCCTGTGGACTCTCGCTTCCTCCATTTCCTCTCGAAAAATGCGCGTCCCATTCGGCCTGAGGGTGGGCTGAATGCTGTACCAAAGGTTTTTTTTTTCAGTCGTGTATAGCTAAGCGGAGAAAGTTTATGATCGATTGATGATTCGCTTCGTGTACGATTACACGATGATCGAAAAGAATTGTTTGATGGGTGAAATTTCTCTAGGGAGAAAGTTGATGAGAACTGCTTTCTTTATTTTCTTAAATTAATTGAAATGTTTGATACTTCAATTGCTTCAAGTCTACATTTGAATATTTCATATTTTAATTAATTAATTGTCTTAGTATTTAATATTGCATCCAACTGAATCTAGTTGAAAAATATAATATTACAATGAATTCAAAATTTATCTGAGTTCTTGATATTACAGTTCATTAAAATTAATTAAAAAATATAATATTTATATGAATTAAAATTATTTTGAATATTTAACATTCGAATGGAAGCAAAATGAATGAATTAAAAAGAGAAAAAAGTATCGGTGATGGTGACCCGAGCCTCGCGAAAGGTTGAAATTTCGTCACATTTGGGAATTTTAGTATATATGATTTTACTGATTTTTATGAAGCACTGCTCTCGAAAATTGCAAAGAAGGAAAAAATGCAGGCATACGATTTGAGGAGCAATTCACGTGTCACGTTTCTCACGATCTGCGATTGTCCAATACCTCGATCGCGATATCGTAAACAATTGCAATTGTGCCCACTAACGATGCCCCGTGTATTAAATCACGCTGTATGCGTTAATTGATATAGCTTGGGCGGTAAGGTATATATACGAGAAATAATGGTGAACGCAATAAGCTTCGATGTTTTGCGGCAATGAAAATTCATCGATGCTGCTATCTACTACGAACAATTCTGGCGTGCAAATCGCATCCGTCGTTCATTCGTCGGTTTATTCAAAGCTCCATTCTCCCTTCCCTTCATGATCCCCTTTTCCGTGTGCTCGTCGGTGATTCTTTTTATGAAAAATCAGTTGAAAAATACTCCTCGTAAATTTGGTCGGGTTTACCGCCACAAATTTTCTTTGCGAATTTCGTTAATTGTACCGCGCTTGAACGTTCATTTTCGTGGAAATTTTGGAAATTCAATGAATGTGGATGGGATTTCTATAGCGAGAATAATTAAACGGTTGAGCTACAGACGTAGGAGCGATGGAGTCTTTTTCTTTCCATTTGCTGTATGGTATTTTGTATTTTACTGCTTTTTAAATAACCATGCTTTTTAAATGTCCATTTGCCGAAGTTGAATAAGATGCCGAAAACCTCCTACCTCCGATCGAGCTGAATTTTTGCACAGATCTACCTTTTAATATTCTGACAACTCCTAAGAAGATTTTTGGCGACTCGCATTAATATTCGAGATATTTAATTTTTAAGTTATTTATTTTACCACGCTCATACTATATCTTCATCTACTAGGTCCAGTTCTAGTTCACCTCGTTCGGAGGGAGGCGGTTTTCAGAACTCGAAGTTTTTATTAATTTTACATTATATGCAGGCCTACCCATTGGTGTAATGATTTAAGGGGGCAAAACTCTTTACAATGATCAAAAAGTCGATTTTATCACTTATTTTGAAAATATAATATATTGAGAGTATACTGGAAAATCGAACAATCGAACTATGAAATATTTATGAAGTTATAGCACATAGTCGAGAGCGCGTCGAGGCCGCATGCTGTGAACTAGGGAAACTTTGAACGCGATTATCACGAAACTGCATTTAAAAAAAACTGCTCATTTTATAGTTCAAAAAGTTATTGATCGATCTGGCTGAAATTTTGGGAGGTTTCTCAATATAATATTATCGGAAGGATATACCCCAAGTTTTAAGGTTATCGCGTAAATAAATTACTTTTTTGGGGTAAAAATTGTCGAGAAAATGGTCAGAAATATGAAAATTTGATTAAAAGGCCTATTTAATTTTTAATTTTATACTTTTTTATATTTTTATAGGTATATCCTTCCCTTACACATGCCAATAATCGAAAAATATTTTCAATTTTGTGTTTTGGATCAATAGAAAAAATCAGAAAAATAGAGTACTTTTCGATATCATGCAAAAGACGCCTAAAAGAATACCTTATAACGCCACCAGTTTGTTATGTTTAAAAAAAATTAATACTTGAAAGTTGTAATAAGATAATGTAAAAATTTTAAAATGATTCTATTATTTTATCACCTTTAAAAAAAACATGAAAAATGACTCATTTTCGGGCGTCTGAAGGGTTTTCCCCCCTTAAATCTCGTTTTATTATCGAAAGCGGCTTTTCTCAGAAAAATCATCGGTATCTATGGTAATCAAAATATAATGTATTCGTCCTTAGAAAAGCTCGAGTTATTAATAATAAATAGAAAGAAATTAAATTGAACAATTAATTCGATTCTAATAATTTTATAAGTATTCATGAATATATTTAATACATTATAATAACTATATATTTATTATACCATACCACCGAAAATGTAATCAATGCACTATATTTTCGTTGCTATAAATAATACCATAAATATAATGGTTATAACAAAATAATAGTGATAGCAATAAAAATGTAGTTATAATAATTAATTTTGTCATCCTAGTTTCGCCATAGATTATATTTTATTTTTGTTATAACTATTATTAATATTATCTTGTGAATGGTAGATAATAATATTAATAATAATAAAATATAATTAACAAAGCTAATGGTTCTTATAGTTTTCTTTAACCATTATATTTTGATTATAATTCGTGATAATAAGTTTTGTAAGTTTATAATGCAATAATGTATTTAACTTTGAAAAAAATGATAATTTTAATTATCACAATTTATAATAAATAAATATACAAATATCTGATAATTACTAATTAAACTACCAGGATATGACGGAAGCAAGCTATGAGAATAGTATTTACAAAAATGTCTGGACCTGAAGTACGCAAGCTTTTAGAAAAGTGTATGCAAAAAGCTTATTGAATTAATTAAATTAATTTAAAGTATTGCATTGCGGACGAATGAAACATGCATAAATTGATTCATAGATTAGTGATAATTTATTAATGCATTTTTAGAAGTACATTTAAACTTCTTTCTCTAAATTTAGACTAGTCTGAAATTTGTATACAGCGAGCACCGACCTTGTTGATCATTTAAGCGAAACTTTGTCACGTACGCGATTGAAGTCGATAATTGATTCGGGCATACGAATTAGCGAGTGTGATATATCGGGCTATGAATTTTCCCGGTACATTGTTGTCTGAGGTCTATTTCAAGGTAGATATATCCGTATATATTCATGCGCCCACTGTATTAATCTTGCTTTTGTGTATCACGCCGCAATCGTATCGTTGTAATTACTGCTAAATTAGATATTAATGTCGATATCATCGTTTACACGGATTGAGTTCTGGAAGCGGAAGCGTATTGCGATCGTCTGAATCGAATATTAATTTCATTGATTCTTACTCGAAGTAGCTATTGTACAGAGCTATATATACCCGGCAATATACGTGATCAACTATTACATTTTTGACAGTAATATCGTTGTGAAAAAAGTTTTATATCGATTTCGGCAGTCGGTATAGTTATCGTCATCGGACCATTTAACGAGTTCGTGGAAAAAGATCTGGAGAGTAGCAGCATTGACATTCGTTCAATAATTTCGATATTCTGTTAAACAGTTCCGCGGTGCTGTACGCGGGTTCAGTTGATTAGAAAATTATTCATTGGACAAGTGGATAAGGCCGTGGTCAATGAAGAGCCCCATGAATTGAAAATTCGCACGAGTTGAACAAATTTACTTTAATTCCGAGCATATCGTTACTTCAAAAGCGACCAATGATTCAACTTGTTTGGAGCAACGAAAAAAAAGCCTGAAACGAAAAACGAGTGAGAAGACAGTCTCGAAATTGTCTCGTCGCGAAAAATCTTGAATTCCGAGTCATCCATTACAGTTTTTTGGTTCTTGTTGGTCAGCAAGGCCATTGTTAGGTTAGATGGTAAGGGGTTATATGTCTCGTCCTGTTGGGCCTGAGACTTTTCTTCTACAGTCTTTTTTTCCCCTCATTTTCGAACCTCATAGTTTTCGTTGTTTTGACCACCCCTGTGTCAACATTTTTATGATGGCTTTCGAAACCTCTGAGCTCGAAAATCCATTGATAATCGATTGGGATCGAACTCGTGACCTTCGGAATGACAGTTCAGAGCTCAACCAACTGTACCATTGCTCGCTGACACGGCATTGTTGATTTTGTTAATTCTTTCATTATTTCATCGGAATTGAGAGGGCCGAGCTTCCGCACAAGTACTCGATAAATACTTGAAGGTGCGACGTGGATATTGGAAGCCTCGCGGATTAGCGCTAGAGACCTGTCGTTCGATCGATTGCGATATAGGCTCCTCGAACTTGCTCATTGTTAATTCCTGCGTTCTCGGTGCCTGATACATTGCTCGACTTTACGCGCACTCGTCGATTCCAATCGATGAGAAGCGTTTGATTTAAGCGTGTTTGCGCTACGTGTCTAATTTACACTCATTCATTTCTTCAACACACACGGATCATTTCTTCGACTGCGCTCGTGTCGAAATATTTTTGGCATTTTCTTTTCATCCGTCACACAAGAATTGTACGAAAAATTTGATAATGAGTGACACTCGATTCTACTTGAATTCGTGTTAGTTGAAAGAATCGAATGTAATAATAAGAGACAATAAAATATCATGCTCAGAAGTATTTTTCTCTCTCATCTATCGTCAAGAATTAATTTCCACCAGAACGAATTCTCTACACTTTAAACTCAATATCTAAACAGAATACACATTCAAATCTACTTCGTTTGTCGTTACGCTACCTCCCACACAATTTTGCCTCTCTCTCTCTCTCTCTCTCTCTCTCTCTCTCTCTCTCCCTCTCGCTCTCTGTACATCCTCGAGAGATTCTTCTCTACAATAACGAGAAAGCGAAGCGCGGATCGTAGGTTGACCCTAAGTAAAAAATAAAAGAATTTCCGATAGAAAACACTGTACACGAGAGTGAAAGAAAGAAAAAAAACGTACCCACGAGATACAGAATAAAATGATGCCTTCTCTGTGCGGTCACGGAAATCGATAGCATTTGCCCAACGGTGCCCTATTCCTGTCGTGTACACGAGGCGCGTAGTTGTGCAACAATAGGAGAATAGTAGAGAGAGAAAGAGAGAGAGGGAAAGCGAGAGAGAGAGAGAGAGAGAGAGAGAGAGAGAGAGAGAGAGAGAGAGAGATAGAGAGAGAGAGAAGCTGCTTTTTGCAACGCACACGTATTTTGACGGTCTCCGATCACCATGTATCACATTGCTCGTTCTTGTTATGCAGCATATAACTTAAGCATGGTATACATAATATAGCCTAAAAAAACGTCCGAAATTTTTCTTTTCGCATCCTCGAACTACGAGCGTTCACCCATGATACCATTCGTAGATATAGATATACACAGAGATGCACATATTTATACATATCTATAAACTAATATATTTTACATATAAATATAATATATTAAATATAAATTCACTATATTATGTGTGTGTATATCTATAGATTATATATTATAGTATATTTCATGTATAATATATGAGGTGGCCCGAGAAGTGACAATCAAAAGGAAAATCCAGCGCCCTGTATCAATACACGGAGAGAATTAAAAAGTAATTTTTGTCGAGAATTTCACGGTAAAAATTACCGTGATATATTTCAATGTGGTGACAAGTGAGAAAAGCATAATAATTCGTATGCGACAAGTTTTTTTTAACTTACGTTACAGAAAATTTCAAATACGTTGCTAAAATTTTACTATACAAGAAGGGTAGCGGGCACGATAATTTTTACCGAGAGCACTATACATTTTTCTATAACACTCATTACATTTTATAATAAATCTTAAAATAACTGTTAGAAAGACGATACTTTTTTATAGACATTTTTGAAAGGCATAAAATAAGAAAATGCACAGTAAAATTTCGCTGATATTATATATTTTTTAAATTTAAGTTTTGCGTATTTTGTTACACATCAAAATTTACTAGAAAATCTGGTAAAATTTTCTATCTGAAGAAGAAATTTTATTTTATTTTCGTGAAAATCTGTGTTTTACTCAGTAATAATAAGCGAAGTTTCAGGGTTGTCATCTGGTTACCGTTAATGCATCGTAATTTTTAACATTTAATTCTCTCCGTGTACCTATGATCGTTTTAGGGTTTCGTGAAAAAAGCATTTTTAATTGTTCTCTCGAGTTTTCCTGTAGCAGAATTATTATTATTTTTTGTCATTTGTGTACGAAATTTCCTCGTAGAAGTATTTTAAAGCAATTGTGAGTCGTTTCGACTTGTATAAGTTTCTTTTTATCATCTGAACTTTAGTGCCTGATCCTTTCAAATCTATTTTGTAAACTTTTAATCGAAAACTGAAGGATTTGCGTTAGTGTTCAGTTGCTTATTCGTTTATTGCTCAACACTTCATAACGATAACATAAGTAAATAAGAATCAGCGAGAAAGTACATATGCCAAAAAGAAGAATAAAAAAAAGTTTCTTTTTTTCTTGAAACCAAAAGAGATTGTTGAACATAAATGAGGGTGATTCGTATAGGTATTGATACGAGGCATCTAGATTTTCCTTTTGGGCGTCACTTTTCGGGCCACCCTGTATATATGTATGTAAGTGAAAATTATATTTTGCACTTGTGAGATCTGTAATGCAATTTGGGTTATCAACGCGTCTGGCTGTTTTGAGGACGCTATGCAAAATCGAATGTCTACATAATATCTTTCCACATATATGTAAGATCACATATGTCTTCATATATACATATCAATAGTTGCTTTATCGATTCAGCATATATATATATATTATCCATCAGTAAGCGCGATACACGTCCGTATGCACCAGGGCACATATACGTGAACGACAACACACGTGCACTTGCTGAGACGCCATGGTGCAGTTACGCGAAAGCGATGGACGATCAGTTGACACGAGTGAAATTATTACAAAAGCTAAACCGACCATTGAACGAGCACTCGCCCCCCACGACGAGGCTCGCTCGCGTTCTATTCACGTGACTTTATGATTTTCACACTTCGGTCTCATTAGTTGTGTTTCTTTTGCTACGAGTATTTTTTCAGCTATTCCTGAACGAATAAAATCGCTCGATCCAAGCTCACGATACGAATTTTTCTTTCTCTTTATATCGGAATTAGCTTTTTGCCCGCGGCTTCGCCGGCGTGGAATTTTGCCCATAGAAACTTCATTGCCAGTTGCACCCCTTCCTAGGGGTTGTTTTAAAAAATCCATTAATATGCGTTTTATTATTGGTTTTAAAGAATATTTGTACCGAGTTTCAAGTTGATACAACCCAAGGAGTACAATTTCCCATACAAACTTTTACATCCCATTTTATTCTTTTAGGGGTTGATTTTCCGTAAATCATTTCTAATAATAAGTGCACCTCTACGCCCTTTAAGCAACATATCTTCTGAATTTCATTGCGATGAAACCAGGGGATTCGATGTTCTCGTACAAACTTTAACACCCCGTTGCACCCTTAATTAGTTGTTTAAAAAAATCCTAAAGTCCGTCGTGTATTATTTGTTTCGAAGAATATTTATACCAAGTTTCAAGTTGATACACCCAAGGTATACAATTTTCCATATAAACTTTTCCACCTTATTTCACCCTCTTACGAGTCGATTTTCGAAAAATCCTTTTTTGGTGCACCTTTACATATTCTAAGAAATATATCTTCCAAACTTCGTGTTTCTGTCTTCAGCCTTTTAGGGTGTGCATTGTCTACGTGTCAGTCGCGGAACTACAGTCAATCAGTCGGTCACGCAATTGTTTTATATATACAGATAAAAAATGTCTACTCGGTAATTCGTTTGTCCGTTCGTTTTTGTACCTTGGGTCACGTGTGCTTGCACGGCCACGTGAAAAAGGGCAGATAACGACGTCGAGCGACAAAGATCCCAAGAACTTTAGCCCAAAATTCATTACAGCGGGGGTCTCTTGCTGATCGATTTTTTAGGGTTGATGCTCGTCCTGGAGAATGATCGATCTCGATACAACGAGAAGGCATGGTACGTAGGGCCATGGCGGACATCAGATCCTCTGCGAATTTTCTCAAGCTTTTCTCTTAAGGTAGCGAGTATGGCGCCGGATAACCCAAACTTATGACAGGGGCTGCCCCATCAAGGTGACAAATAGACGACTACTGAATGTAATGGAGCGGTATGTGGAACCGACATTTTCTTAAGGTACAGTGGTGTGCAACAGGGTTCGATTCTCTGAATACCTCGCGGGAGCTGGAGCCCGATGGTTGGACAAGAATGGAGAGGAATAAGAGGGAGAGAGAGAGATAGAGAGAGAAAGAGAGACAGAGAGAGACAGAGAGAGAGAGAGAGAGAGAGAGAGAGAGAGGAAGAGGTAGGGAGAAGGCATAGATGAGCGATTCCTGCAAATCTGACAAGGCCGAATGCGTGCAAGGTACATCATCGCATCAATCGATCCGATTATGATCTTTTTCGCTCCCATTTATTATCTCTACTATGTCCTTACACCTCCGCAGCTATTTATTTATGTCTGTCTGTGTGTGTATGTGTGTGTGTGTGCAGAGAAAGGTGATTTTGGAGAAATTGAACTTCGAGGATCGTCCTGTTCCCAAAAATGACCAATTTTTTTACGGAACTTTTGCACAATAGCCAAGTATCTTGCTAGCTAAATGTAGAGGAAGATGGGGCACGGTGTGTCACTTTTTTTAACGAATTTTTAATCTAGTAGTCAGATTAGAAAAAAAGTCATAACGTCAGATAGGTCCGCACAGTGTGTCAAGTGCTGCGAAACGTAGGGTACAATGAGCCGGTTGAAACTCTTATATTTTCCTAGCATAGATAACAGATTTTCATACAAACCGATAATTTCGCAATGAGTATTATTGGCCAATAACATTGGGAGTCGACTCATTGTCATCAGCAACTCGATGATACATTGTGCAGAATTGATTCCGCTATTGTATACTAGTCTAAATGACTCCCTGTTGATTTAAAAAAGTTCTAAGAGGAAAATACATACACGAAAAGAAAAAAAGAAAAGACTGTGCTACAGAAAACCTGGAAGAAAAAAAGAAAATGCTTTTCCCTCGAAAACTAAAAAAAGATTATAGAACATATTTACATGGGGGGATTCGGATAGGTATTGATACGAGGCATCTAGATTGTCATTTTGGACATCACTTTTCGGGCCACCCTGTTGTATGCAGGTAGTCCGAAACGCATACACGCATATAGAGTATGCATTGTACGTAAAATGGACGAAAGATCGCGGTTATCGGCAGGGGTTTTCCGAAGTTTCCGTGTACCTTATTCTTGGGTCATTTCCGCAAGCCTACTTATCTCCCACCGTGCTCCATGCACCCGGTCAACGGGCAATTGCGCGATACCCGGGCTGATACCAATAGCCGTTTTATCCGGGTTCTCGGATATTGCTCGATGACTTCACACGCGTGTATACGTGTCACGGCCAAGGAAACTTTACCTTATCGCTCGTGGGGCGAGTGGAGGTACAGCGGGTATATACGCGTATAATACGCGCGCAACGGCATTGGGAAAGTGCGGAAATCCCGCGAGAAACGCGCCCGAAACCTTCTGCTTTTCTTAGGCCACGCGCTTACGAGCAAAGTTGGATCGTCAAGGCACGTTCACTCTAGTTATGATAATAATAGTTGGCCGCGTGGACAAGAATTTCTCACACATTGTCCTCGTATTATAGTTATGGGAAGTTAGTTAAGACTCGTGTACCGATCGCACGTGAACTGACGTCTCTCTGTCTACCTGTCTATCTTTCTCTCTCCCTCTCGCTCTCTCTCTCTCTCTCTCTCTCTCTCTCTCTCTCTCTCTCTCTCTCTCTCTCTCTCTCTCTCTCTCTCTCTCTCTCTCTCTCTTTCTCTCTCACGTTCACTCTATCCGTCGTATTGTTACTGTAATTATATCGTCGTGAAATCGGGACTCAAAACTTCTATTGATTCGACGGTATGTCAAAAAAGTTATGACGTTTTTAAGGCGAAATTTTGGGTGTTTAAAAAAAAACGAAAAAAATAATATTTCAATTACCGTGACACTTAGGACATAGGGTCTAGGGGTGAAAAAACTAGCAAATGACCCCCCCCCATCCCCCAAAAAGTTGTGTCGGCCCATGTGCCAAACACCCTGTATATTTATATTATGTGTGTGTTTATATGCATATATACATAGTACATTATCATTATTATAGTATCATTATCATTATATCGGCATCATAGTATACGTTATTAACGACTGTATCGTTGTCGAAAAACATTAGATAGTTTATTAATTAACCGACCAGTTTTTCATTTTCGCTCCTTAGACGAAGCCCCGAGACGATTTTTTTTTGCACAACAGACTAGCCAATCTCTGGCTCCGTGGTCAGTGACTTTACCCCTCTTGTGCTTCGTACGAGCTTTTCTCTTTGACGCTAGGCTTGCCCGTCTGCCTGTCTCCTCTCGTCGACTTCCCATCACCTACCGGCTCTCTCGCTTTCGTGTGTATAGCGCACACTTGACTCTCATGTCATACGTCGAGAAGGACTTTACTCGCATAGTCAGGGTGCAGTTAAGGCGAATAATGTGGCCTCGTGGGTAGCTTAAAATACCTTTTGCTCTCTCTCTCTCTCTTCCCTCTTTCTAGACCTCTCCTTCTCTCTCTTTCTTTCTTCTCTCTCTCTCTCTCTCTCTCTCTCTCTCTCTCTCTCTCTCTCTCTCTCTCTCTCTCTCTCTCTCTCTCTCTCTCTCTCTCTCTCTCTCTCTCTCTCTCTCTCTCTCTCTCTCTCTCCTCTCTCTCTGTGGCGCCGCGATCCACAAAGCCACTGCTGCTGTGCGATATCGTGTGGCCGTCCGGACTCTTGCGTGACGCCTGCCATGTTTGCAGAGAGGTAGCGAGACTTTGCTTTTGCAAAGACCACCCCCTTAATTCCTTCGTTACCTCGGGCTCCGCAAGACCCCCGCCTACAATTGTTTTATATAGGTGCTCTATAACTAATAGTACCACTATTGCCGCATTTTTAATATATATATACAGGGTGACGCAAAGAGTGACGTTGGAAAGGAAAATTTAGATGCCTCGTATCAATACACATCTGAATCATCCCCACGTATGTTCCAAGATCTTTTTTCCTTTTCGAGGAAAAAGCATATCTTAATTTTTTTGTTTTGTCTATGTACTTTCATCGTGATTTTTCTTTTACTTGTGTTATCGTTATAAAGTGCACTGTTAAGCAGTAAATGCCTTAGATTTAGATCAAAAGTAAAAAAAATAACAGGTTTAAGAGGATCGTTACTAAAGTTATTAAAAAAATACTTATGCAAGGTGAATTAATTGTGGACACTTTCAAAATGTTTGAAATTTCATACTTTGTACTTATAAAGCTATTCATGTGCAAATAATAAGTAGAACCATCATGAACTCCCAATTGCGTTTAAGAACTAAGAGGAAAGTACATACACAAAAAAAAATAATAAAAATCTGTGCTACAGGAGAACTCGAAAAAAAAACCAATGCTTTTTTTCATCGAAAACTAAAAAATATCATAGAACGGGGACGATTCGGCAAGGCATATTGTTGCGAGGCATCTAGAAATTCCTTTAGGACATCATTTTTGGGGCTACCCTGTACAGGCGTGCGTGTGTGTCAACAAAAAGTTTCATTTTTTTTCCCTAGCCGAAGCGATTACATAAACCATCACTTTTTGACCTAAAACGAAGTTTCGTGAATAGGGTGATGAGTCACGTAACCGAATTCTCCGAAATTCTGTACCGACTTTCTCTTCGTTTTTTTTTTGTTTCGTTAACTTTCTTCAATTTGTCTACATTCGCATGTTGAAGAAAATTTTGCGATCTTGGAATTTCTCGTAAATTGGGCGGTCACGTTTTCATATATCGCAATCGCAAACTCTTCGAGGCCGTAGAGTGCGCCCCAGCGTGTTTTCCAAACGCCCAGACACGAGCACCTCGTCCGTTCTACCGTAATTCGAGCAATTAGATATGTGCTTTTCATTTGTTTATATTCTTTTTTTTCTTCTTTGATCTAAATGCACTTCGAGTTACACAGATATGTATTGTATCGAGTTAACGAGATAAGCAACCACTCAAGTTACTTATTTTCGATAGGCCACAACTTTTTTTTTTCTTTTATTAACGACGAGTGATATGGGAAAAGACCAAATTTGGATTTGAAAGGAAAGAATTTGGATATGTATCAGTGCACATAGTTTTTTGTATTTCATGCATTCTTTTTAGGTCAGTAATTGCAGTTTCGTATTATGGCGTGATGAAATTTGTATTATGGCGTGACGAAAGAAAAAACCTTTTTTGTTTGGCCGGTCGAACACATACATAAATATACAGGGTCGCTCGGAATGTGACGTCCATAAGGAAAATCTATTTGTCTCGTATCCTATTCAAATCACCCCCATGCATGTTCTACGGTTAATTTTAATTTTCGAGAAAAAAAACTTTAAAAAAATGTTCTCTTTCGTGTATGTACTTTCCTCGCGATTTTTTTTTACCTGTGTTGTATTTTTTTATTTATCAAAACCTACCATAAAGTAGGTTTTGGGTCAACTGAAAAAAAATTACGCGGTTGAGTTATGAAGGGTCAAGCAATAAATAAATGACCATGTGAACTCTAGCGTAAATGCCTTGGATTCTAATCAAAAGTTTAAAAAATAGATTCTAGAGGATCAGTCACTAAAGTTCAGATGATAAAAAAAAACCTATACTAGTCTAAAGGTCTGCCAATTGCTTTTAAAAACGTCCAAGAGGAAAGTATATACACAAAAGAGAACAAAAAATAAAAGCCTATGCTACATGAAACCTTGAAAAAAAATTTAAATGTTTTTTTCTCGAAAACTAAAAAAGATCGTAGAATATACTTGGGGATGATTCGGATAGGTATTGATACGAGGCATCTAGATTTTCAGATGGAACATTACTTCTTTGGCTTCATATACACTGCCGGCCAAAAGTTTGGGTACACTAGTCGAAATTTCTTACCGCACCAAAAGTTAGATAGCGGACTCAAAAATAAAGACAATCGAATTTCCCAAATGGCGTTTTAAAGAGGACAAGTTTACCTTTATTTTCCTGTTTTAGAAAATTCTGGACGATTTTTTTTCGCCCTGGTACGTGGCCATTTGTCGGCTATTTTTTTTGCCCTTTTGAACGTGGTCATTTGTCGGCTATTTTTCAGCCGTCAAAAATTAACTGCAAAATTTGTTGAAAATTTTTTCATCCGTTTTTTCCCTGGTAAACTTGAAAAGGATATCAAAACCTACATTTTTGTTTTTTAGAAAGTCTCGCACGATTTTTTTTCGCCCCATTATTGCATTTTTAGCTAAAAAAATCACTTTTTAGAAAAAAAGGCATCATCGAAGAACTATAGGGTTTCAGAGGAATTGTCTAGAGGGTAAAAAGTTGCATGGGTTCACACTGGAGTAGCTGGAATTTTTTCCTAATTTTTTTGGATATTTTTTTTACCATTTTTGGTCGGAACTTTGATGAGTGGAGATGTTCCACTTGGGAATTATGGGGTCTAGGACAATATATTAAGAAAGTAAATTTGTTTAAATTTTTATTTTTAATTAACTACAATTTTTTTAGAATTATTTTTTTTATTTTTTCATTTTCATTTTAACTTTCAAAAATAAAAAAAGCATCTAACTTTTAGTGCGGTAAGAAATTTCGACTAATGTACCCAAACTTTTGGCCGGCAGTGTATATATATATATATATATATAATTCAAGGAACGTTCTCAAAATCGCTAGATGTGCTGATAGCCAACATAACATAAATATAACGGATTGAAAATGAACTTTCCGCATATATATATATACATCGATATATGTATGCACGGTACAGCGGGTCCCTACCACCAGAAAGGAACCATTCCGTCGACTCCTCCGCGTGCAACGGCGAGAACCGAGAGGCCCCGCGCGAGCATAGACTTCCAACCGTTTCTCACACGCCATCTCGGATAGCCGTCACGCAAACCCGCTGGTCCGAGTCAGTTTTCTCCGTCTCATTCTCTTTTCCACTCACTCTCTTACTCGCTCTCTTTCTCTTTTCATTTCTTCGTTTTCGATCATTCTCTTCCTCTCTTTCTCTCTCTCTCTCTGTCTCGGTCTCATCGTCTGTCTATTTGTCTGTCTATCTCTTCTGCTCTCTTGTTATTTCTCTTCCTTTTTTCTCTCTCCGTTATTCCCGAACATCTATAGCGTTATATATCCTTTGCGCGGGTGTCCCCACAAGAAACAGCCGCGCATCGTGCCATTTCTATTTCCTGAGCTTTTATGACGGCTCATTGTCCGACGGCACTATGGACGCACGGAGGGCACTGCGGATATCTGTATGCACATACGATTACGAAATTCGTCGACAGGGGGGGAGTTGGGAGTTCGTTGCCCCAAATTAGCCGTTCCGCAATGAATTTCTTTCAGGATTGTCATATGTTTCTATATACAGGGTGTCCCAGGACGAAATGTCATCCCTGAAATGGGGGGTTGGGGGTGAAATTCTGAGTCGATTGATATAAGCATGTATGGTTCCCAGATCAACCCCTGAATTATTATTAATTTTTAAAGACGGGCCAATCAGGCGCGCCCGATGAGCGGGCTCACGTCGGTGTGCGATGCGCGCGTGTAGTGGAGCGGTGCTCCGCCAGGCACCACTACACGCGCGTATCGCTCACCGACGTGAGCCCGCTCATCGGGCGCGCCTGATTGGCCCGTCTTTAAAAATTAATAATAATTCAGGAGTTGATCTGGGAACCATACATGCTCGAAAAATATCGGAATTCAGGGGTTGATCTGGGAACCATACAAATCGAAAAATATCGGAATAATCACTTTCAAAGGATCCACTAACCTTGATTTGGGTCTACCTACAGAAGATGCTCGAAGTGATGACCCTCGACTTGTAAGCACTTGTTAATTCTCTGATGAAAAGACCATTTAACTTCAACCAACATTTGTGGTGTAACTTCGGTACATGCTTGGCGTATTCTTTCTTCGAGCATCTTCTGTAGGTAGACCCAAACCAAGGTTAGTGGATCCTTTGAAAGTGATTATTCCGTTATTTTTCGATTTTTCGACTGTTTTCATACTTTGCGTGACTAGAATGACCTTGTGTTTAGGTCGCTGAATTTGTCTTAAAATCGGTAATAATGTTATCGAAAAAAAATACATGGTTCCATTTAAAAAAGTGGAGTTGACCTTGACGTAGCTTCAGCGCCTCCACCGATAAAAAAATAGGGTGGTCCAGTATGACGGCCTTCTCGAACACTGAAACTTTTGTCTGAAACATTTTTGGATATGATCAATAGTCTGAGTGCTATTGCTCTGTAACACTTTATGTGCCTCACCCTGTATATAAGGGTGAAGTAAAAAGTTCTGAGCGTTTTCCGCTGGATGTCTTTAGTGAGCCATATCTCACGATGTATACATCGCATCGGGTCATACTATACGGCGATTTAAGGGTGACATTACGCTTCAAAAAAGTTCTTTGATAGTTTTGTGTTTGGTGAAGCCAGTTGCGTGTTACAGCGTTCCGAAATGGAGGTAAAAAAAGAGAAAATTCGATACATTCTTCAGTACCACTACGACCAAGGTGAAAAGCCGGAGCAGGCGGCCAAAAAAATTAGTGCTGTTTATGGACCCAATACAGTATCGAATGCAACAGCAAAGCGGCGGTTCCAACGATTCCATTCTGGCAATATGGACGTCGAAGATGAGGCACGCTCTGGTAGGCCAATCGTCGAAAATGTCGATAAAATCAAGGAAATCGTCGTGTTGGACCGGCATGTGAGCACTTATTCCATGGCCCAGGAACTGAAGATTAGCCAGAAAACCGTTTGGAACCATTTGCATAAGGCTGGTCTCAAGAAGAAGCTCGATGTATAGGTGCCACACGAATTGACGCAAAAGAATCTTTTAGACCGAATTGATGCCTGTGATTCTTTGCTGAAACATAACGAAATCGACCCATTTTTTAAGCGGATGGTGACTGGCGATGAAAAATGGGTCACATAGGAGAACAACAGTTAAAAGAGATCGTGGTCCAATCGCGGTGAGACGGCCCAAACGATCCCCAAGCCCGGATTAACGGCCAACAAAGTTTTGCTGTGTGTTTGGTGGGATTGGAAGGGAATCATCCACTATGAGCTGCTCCCATCGGGCCAAACACTCAATTCGGACCTCTACTGTCAACAACTGACTAGATTGAAGCAGGCGATCGACCAGAAGCGGCCAGTATTGGCCAATAGGAAGGGTGTTGTGGTCCATCAAGACAACGCCAGGCCGCACACATCTTTAACGACGCGCCAGAAGCTCCGAGAGCTTGGATGGGAGGTTCTATCGCACCCGCCGTATAGTCCAGACCTGGCACCAAGCGATTATACCTTTTCAAGCATTTGCAAAATTCTCTTGATGGTACAAAACTGGCCTCAAGAGAGGCTTGTGAACATGAGCTGGTCAAGTTTTTTACCAATAGGGACGAGGACTTCTTCAATCGCGGAATTATGAAATTGCCTTCAAAATGGACAAAAGTTATCGAACAATCGGCGCATACTTGATCTAAATCGGATAATCCTATGTTAATTTCATCGTCGAAATAAAGCGAATAAACGCTCAGAACTTTTTACTTCATCTAATATATATATATATATATATTTGCATATACTTGCACTTTTCTCACGATAATTATTTAAAATCAAAGCACTAGTTTCCAGGTCAAAAAGTCGTGTTCTCAATTATCCTAAATATGCCCTTTCAGGTCTAAAATGTACAATAAAACAATTTTGAAAATTAAACGCATCAACGTTGTTAAAGTGGCGCCTTATATATATATATATATATATATATATATATAAGGCGCCACTTTAACAACGTTGATGCGTTTAATTTTATATATATATATATATATATATATATATAAAATTAAACGCAGTGGCGCCTTATATATATATATATATATATATATATATATATATATATATACATATAAGGCGCCACTTTAACAACGTTGATGCGTTTAATTTTCAAAATTGTTTTATTGTACATTTTAGACCTGAAAGGGCATATTTAGGATAATTGAGAACACGACTTTTTGACCTGGAAACTAGTGCTTTGATTTTAAATAATTATCGTGAGAAAAGTGCAAGTATTGGGTCGATGCAAAAGTTCGTACTATTTTCTTTGAGGCGTTACATTTGAATACATACAAATTTTCTCCTTTTTTATTGGCTGAAATGATGTATAAAGCTCACAAGAATGATATACAAAAGGAAATTATAGGCGAAACATTTTATTTTTTATTTTAAGAGCTCATTTTCCGAAGTGCCTCCGAGCGCTGCGAAATGCACGAAACAGCCTAGACGGTGGAAGTAGCAATTTGGAGTCGTTTAGTGTAGTCGTACTAAAAATATACAACTACCTAACAACTGAAGACCTATTATGAAAATTCCTCGGTGGGTACACGCAGAATTCAAATGAAGGCTTGAATTCGGTCGTATGGATAATAACTCCTTAATAACTTTTGAAACGCTAAACGCGTTTTTTTAGAAGCCATGTTTTTGAAATCGGGAGAAGACATAATTCGGGCAGTTTTTATCCAATTGATTTGAAATTTTAAGCGTAGTTTCTTAGATAGATTCTCTTATCGAGAAAAAATCGACACAGGATTTTTACGATTCATTGACATTTCCCGTTTCTATAAACAAATTGAGGTCGACTTTTCAGTGAAAATAATTTTTTCATTCAAAATGTTGCTATTTTGCGAAAAAAACATATTTTAAAAAAATAATCGTGTATAGTTCTCCATCAAAACCAATGTAAATGACGACATTTTTTTCGTTCTAGGTGCTGATCCATCAAAGTTCTGCGTCCTCCAGTAGAGCGCCTAAAAAAAGAAGCTCTCAGTATAGCTACGACGGAGCCTCCATTTGGTATTTTTGTTCATACATTTATTTAAATATAGGGCTATATGTAGAACAAACCCTCCAAACCCCAATTTAATTGCTTTTGTAGTATTATCAAAAAAAAATCCCAAAGCAGTATCATTTTTCGGTAAGCCACGTAGACGTAACGCCTTAAGGAGTTTGAGGTGTTAGCGGGAAAATGATTAAATGAAAATGATGTAAATGACAATGTAGAAAAAAATTTGTAAAATTTTCATGTAGTTTAGAAACTTGGTTATTGAGAAAAATCCATAATAATGCAAGTCTAAATTACATGTAAGCTTATGGGAATCAAGAGACGTATGATATCTCGATAAACAATTATGCTAAAAATATGAAATTTTTTACAGTAACCGAAGAAAGATGAATAAGCATGGTGAAATTTATATATTTTTTTTAGGAGATTCATTTTAAGAAAATTAATTAATTATTCTGGCAAATATGTCAGTAAGCGAAAACCTGGCAACGTAGCATATGAAGCTTACCCGGGGCGTGTGGCGCAGCGAGAATTTCGAAAATGCATTATATTCGATTCATGGCGCGCAAGATTAACCCTTTGTGGTCACAATTCCAAATTTAATCGTAGTGGTCACACTTGGGTCGTTTCTACCCAGTCAGTTTTCAAAAAAGTATTATGACCAAACTATACGTCCAAAGTGGTTCAAAAAATTAAGGAATATGCTTTCAACTTTCTAGATGATGTACAAAAAATGTATCTATAAGAAATAAAATGGCAACATATTTTAAAAAATTCATAAAGAGGTGAAACCGCAGAAAAGACACTTTTTCGTTCAAAAAATCATAGTTCCGTGAATTTTCAACATTTTTACCTAAAATTTGGTCGTGATAGTTTTTAGATATACTACTTTTGGAAAAAAATAGTAGCAAAGTGCGCGTACTAAAAAAGGTATTTATTCCGACATGTGAAGAGGGTAAATTTTATGGTACGAGGATACCTCGAACTCCAGGTAAGATGGTGAATACAGTCCCATTCGAAGCCGGGAACTATTATATATTTACGCCAAAAGTTGATCGACGGGTCGATTCTACCCAAGGTGACCACGAAGGGTTAAGGGGCTATACCAGTGTGAACGTTGAAAATTTGGGTGATTTTCGGGAATTTTTTGGAAGAAAAGTACTCAATTAAATGTTTCGGAAAATTAAGAATATATTTGGCTATATTTGACCTATATTACATAATTTTTTCATAGAAAAATATTGAGATCCAAGCGACTTAAGCGCTGCCTCCGGAGGCGCCAAAAAAAAAAGTTCCTCCACTGCTGACATGATTCCGGCCGATTGAGTAGCTGAAACCGAAAAAGGAAAAAATGTTAACCTGGAAGCTATTTCCTGTACAATGACGTAGAATTTTCGAAAAATATCAAAATCTAACGAAATGGCGTAGTTATGAAAAAAGTCTGTTTTCTTGCCTATAAAATGGTCGTTTTTTTCAATGCCAAATCGTCAATTTTCATCCAATAAATAATATCCTACGTCATTGTAGAGTAAATATATTCAAGAGTACTCAGTTCAAATTTCAAGACAATCGGATAATTGCTCTTTCAGTTACAATGTCAGCAAATTTGAAAAATCTCATTTCGAGAAAAACGCGTTTAAAGATTTAACTATCGATTTTTGCAAGATAAAATTATATTTGCAAGATAAAATGATTTTTACAGGATATTCTTGAAAGTATAAACTGTCGAAAGAGGCAAAAAAAATCGATTTTTTGAAAGTGTCACACTGGTATAGCTCCTTAAAATACATGTATAGGGATGGGAGAAATGAATTAAGTTTATATTGCTCGGAAAAAAGCAACAATTAAATAATTACATATATATATATATAAACATGCATATATTTTATATTCGTATATCTAATAATATAATATAATTCGATATCTATAGGAAGTTTGCCTAGCACGATTTTGAGGTTAAGGTTCACTTCACCTTCATCAGCGTCAGTATGGCTTTCAACAATCTTGCGTCTGTTTTTCCCCAAGTTAACTTGACTGGTTCTTTCTCTGTATATTGCTTCAGTCACCCGTTTTCTTCTGCACGTCAATATTATACTTCAATTTTTTATCGTAATTTTGTCGTGTCACGAATCAGCCATAGTTGAGACAACTGACAGTACACACATACACACACACAAACACTCACACCTTAAAAATGTATGCGACGTTGCCAGATTGGGAAGTGGCTTAACTTTTCAAACATACTGTCTCTAACTTTTGGGTAAGAAAAAGGACTGTAACACTTCAACTTCCTTAAGCATCTAGCGCCAAAAACGGAACCAACTTTCGCATTTCCACCTGTTCTCTCGATATGACTAATTACTTGCTTGATCATTGACAAAGAAAATTTTTACCACCGATTATGATCCAAATACTGAATCATCGAATAATTTCGGCGGGGTAGGAACTAAAAGTAAGGCCGTAAATTTTTATTTTTCATAGAAGATGTAAAAATAAATTTGTCGTTGTTAGAAGCGAGACGGATGTTTTCACGGTGAATGTTCCGGCGTGTATCGTCCGCCACTCATTGTCAGTGTAAAAAGAGGCCCATGATCTCTGCGGTAGTGGCTCGTGACACACGAGCACCGAGAAATATTGGTTAGATCGTGGATAGAGATTGTTAACCGTACACGCACCATCAAGATTGTCGAGAAGAGAGTTTTAGGCGGGTACGCATACATTCGTTTCTTAGATCTTTATGCCGAGGACTTCTTGTGTGAATCGTTGCGGTGGACATCGACGCACAGTACAGATGGATTAAAAGCCTAGGATCTTGCAGATGGTTGCTGCTCGTGGAACATCCGCGCTTCGGCTAATGCCATCAGCTGCTTCTTGTCCCCTGTGCTTTGACGTCAATTCTACGACTGCATGTACTCTGATGTGGGTATTCACATGTGTGCTTGGGTGTACACACACACACACACATATATATATATATATATATGCGAAAAGGCGATTTTGAAGACAAATAACTCCGAGGGCCGTGCTCAGAAAAGCAAGATGTGCTGATAACCAATAAAATTATATAGAAATAATTGATTTACAAAAAAGTAAATGTTGACATATATTGGCAATTTCATATTAACTGGTTCTGATTCTGAGGCATTGGCTTATAACAATTCACCTCTCAAAATATCTCGTAGATCAAAATCTTTCCTCAACATTTGTATAAGCTAAACATTGATTTTGGGTCCAGGGCGGATTGTGAATTAGCGTTTATGGAAATATGGTTACGTTGATCCAAAGGTGATTTCCAAGACATTGCGGCTTGCATACCGTTGAGTATGGGAATAATTGGCTAAAATGGGGACTGGCCTCGAAGTCGAATGTCCTGAAAATCACTATTCCGTGCATACACGTGTGTATTTGTGTGTGGGTGTGCGTGTGTTTTTGTTTGTTGTGTATAGTTGTCACAACATTCGCTTCAAACCCTATCTCCATAGCTCTGTTACTTACTCCTGCAGGGATGCTAGCCTCTCGGAGGGAACGAGCGTTATCGTTAGATCTCTCGAGTGGATCGCGAGACGTGGCCAGATGTCACTGCAGCTATAGAATATACCTTCGTATATATTTGTATGGGTGTGTAAGCAAACCACTACATACTTTACTCCTTGGGTAAGACATCGTGTTCCTTGGCACACTTGCTCATGATCTTTCTCTTTCTCTCTCTCTCTCTCTCTCTCTCTCCCGTCTATATACATAGCACCGCACACACACACACACACACACACACACACACACACACACACACACACACACACACACACACACGCGCGCACACTCACTCACACACACACACACACACGCGCGCGCGCGCGCGCGCGCGCGCACGCACACACACACACGCACACACACACACACACACACACACACACACACACACACACACACACACACACACACACACACACACACACACACACACACACACACACACACAGACACACACACAGACACACACACACGCGCGCGCGCGCGCGCGCAACATATATATGGATATATGCGTTTGTGGGCAGCTGTCGTTCTCCTGAGAGCTTCCATTACTCGTACATTTTTATATTCTCTTTGCGTTTGCGAAACATTTTTTGACCCAGATCGCGTACGTTAGAAGAGAGGGTAAAGGTAAAGAGATTTAGGAGAAGCGGTCACATTGATTTCTTTCCGTGGACTCGGCCCCTTTAATTATTGAACGACGAGAGTTATGAAGCGGTATGATCCTGTTTCGAAATTGTATATTTTATTTGGAAAATGTATACCAAGTCGTTATTCGAGAAATTTAATAAGTAGTTGGGAATTAATCGGTAAGTAAAGAGCTGTTGTTAAGGGGTTACGTGGATTTGAAAGTTTCAAAAAATCCTTTTTTTTAAATTTTATTATCTAATAGTACAATATGTTTAGAATATTCTCCCAAAGTTTTAAGTCAATCGGAGTAAAAGTCTAGGAGAGAGAGAGAGCCTATGGGAATGCCCCCCATTGAGAAAGACCGGCCGGGAGCGACGCAGGTATACGCATTTTTCTCAAAACACTATTTTTGAAGTCGATGAACACGATTTCTCAAAAACTAATGCACCGATCTTATTGAAATTTTGCACACTTCTGCAAAATAGCATTGACTAGTGATTGAACGAAGGTTTTTTTTCGATTACAACTACTTTTACAAGGCTATACGTAGTGTAAACCCAAACAAACCCAAACAAACTACTTTTACAAGGCTATACGTAGTGTAAATTGTACCAAAAATTGAACGATTTTGCATATAACTCTGCCAAAAATTCAAATTTCAATTAAAAAAAAAATCGTTCGTTCAATCACGAGCTATACTTATCTACTAACAGAAAAAATTTGGTTTTTTAATTTCAGATAAAGTTATCATGAGTTATCCTGACCACCACGAGGACCCTTTTTTTTAGGGGTTTCCGGAAACCCGGTCCCACCGGCTGAATTTTCCAAATTTTTGGATTAATTTTTTTTTTAATATTGTTGAAACGTTGCTCTTTTATGTGCTTAACATATTGTATAAAATAATTTGTATATTATATTTTAAAAAATAGAGAAAATATGCTTTTTTTGGCTTCGAAATCCACGTAATCCCTTAAGGCAGTATTTTTGGTTAGAGCGCTATTTTCGAGGTGATTTTTTAGGATGGAACGAATGCTGAACTGTTCGAGCTGTATTTTTGAATTTTTTTTCATATGTTTAGCGATCCTTCAAGAATATGTACAAATTTGAAAATTAAAAAAAAATATTATCGTGTACTTTTATATTCTGTTTACAACGGTGCGTGGAAAACGCCCCCAATTGATGGTCAGTTTTGTGGATGTTGTATAAATGTAAAAAAAAAGAATCGAACATTTTCTTAATCTGTATGAGTGTTGTGATGTTTGGTACCAGATTCAGGAAAACAAAAATTTACAAAATGCCAGGATGCTAAACTTTAATTATCTATTTTTCAAAACTTCAGATATTCTACGAGTTATATATATATATAAAAAGAAACATTATTTCGACTCAATTCTGCTACTAACGTTGAAAAAGAGTCTACCGAAGGTGTATGCCGAATCCGAACTTAATTGGTCAATTGGTTATCGTGATATCGTGATTGTCGATTTGGAAAAAATTGATTTAAAGTTTGCTGCATGTCGACCAGGGTCCCGAGCGTACTCCTTATAATTTCTATAACTCGTCTAATTTTATGAATATCTTTAAACAGTTCGCACGTACGGATTCCAAAAGGTCTGTAGAAAAATGAAATAATATTTAAAAAACGACTATTAAAAATGTCTAGACAACAATACTGCCTTAAACAAATTTAATGAGCAATTTATAGTAAAGAGTTAAATGTGACTGCACGCTGCTCGACAATGGTGACGCAACGCTTGTAAAACCGTGGTAATTTGACACTTGCTTTTGATCCTCTCATTATTGTAGTTTATTGATGAACGCCACGGCGCGCGAGTGCAAGGTAATTTTGCCATTTTCGCTTGTGTGCTAGGGAGAAACTTAGCGAGCGCGCAGATAAAACAATCGAGAAGTCACTTGCGAGCTTCTCATTTGCACGACTATCTTCGCTGAATTCGATCTGCATAAATAAAAAGTGCCGTGGCCCAGTGCGAAGGCTTCATGCACGATTCACCGTGCATGATTCCGGCAAGTTTGTTCGCAGGTATCGGACCCATTTGGCGAACACGAATTCTTGAAGCGCAATTAGTCTTGAAAGTGAATTGAATTAAGAATTGGAGAAATAAATGTATGATTGCTTATACGTTTTGTACGATTCTGTATAGGAACTGAAGGAACATTCGAAAAAGCAATGATTTTGCAAATAATAATTGTGCTGAGGTTAACAACAATCGACTGGAATTGATAATTGCATTATCGTTAATAATTAAGTCATATTTTATACCAGACATTCTTTATTCGATATGGTTTAATTATTGAATTTCAATCAAACGTAATTCTTATTACGTATTAATAAATATATCATGGTTAATAAGTCAATTAAGGGTTGTGCAGGAACTTGGGGCCCGAAAAATAGGTCGATATTTCTTTTAATGAGAGTATGGGGATGATGAGGTAGGAATTTGACATACAATTAATATATACGAGGTGTGTATGTAAATTAAGTAATGAGACTGATTGTTTAAATTCGTTATTTGAATAGAATTACAATTCAATATTGTCTCCTTCAAAATAACTTCCTTGGGAAGCCACAAAGCGCTGGGGACGGTTCTTCCAATCCTCATACCAGTGCTGAAACTTGGATACTGGAATAGCTTTCAGCTGGTCGGTTACAGTCGTTTGAATGTTTTTGCGTGTCCGAAAATGACGTCCTTTACGGTGATTTTTCCATCTCGAGAAGAGGAAAAGGTCACAAGGACTCAAATATCAAGTAACGCATGGATACTAATATAAGACATCACCCAACCATACGATAAAAAATATTTTCGCTCTCCGAATTTGAAGTGAAACGGGCGAATATATTTTGCGATATGACTACACCGTTTCATAAAACATAGGTTCGCGAAAAACGGAAAAGAAAAAAGGGTAAATCGCAGGGGGGCGGTTTGCCCTACTGCATTGGTCGATCTAACCCTTTACACGAATCATCATAACTCGATTAGTTTTTGAATTTTCTACAAAACTTTGTTACAAATTAAAGTTGAGATCCTAGGCTATAAAAATATTAATAAAAAGGTCGTAGTTTTGAAATTTCGAGCTCATGCAGACCCCTTAATTATTCCAATACGCAATGGTCGTTTTATATCAGCTAATACCAATAAATAATGTTAGTCATTATATTCCTATCAGCCGTAATTGATTAACGCAAAATGTAATCTATATTTACTAGTTAATTCAGTATCCAGGCAGTTTTAATTAGAGTCCAGCGTTTCACTGATGAATGTTAAATGATACTGACTTTCTTCGAAACAGATACATCCAATAAGAATTCAAGCCCGAAGTTTCCGCGAGTTTCACTTTATCGTTTTCGAGAAAAATAAAAATAAAACCTGGGTTATTTAATCCATTTTTGCTCAAGAATAGCTAATAAATAAAATACCAGCTCAATTTTATTTCCAACGAGTCCGGTGATTGTGTCAGCAAGAGATGCAGCTAAATTCCTTAGATTCAAAGATTTCTCGTCAGTAACTTTCAACACTGATCGGCGAAATGCTCGACTCGAGTGAAATTCCTCAAGTGAAATTGCAAAACTTTCGACGCGAATTAAACGATTGTTTCGTTTTCCTCGACTCCGTGTCGTGACGAACAAAAGAATTATTTTTCCCTCAAATGCGACTCCTTGTTGTGCGCTTCTTCTTTTTTTTTTTCGTCCATCATCTCCGCGTATATCTTTTGGAACGAAGGTTTGTGAAACTGTCTCCTGATATTTATACCGTACTTGCCGTGTGACAAAAGACAGAAAGAGAAACACATAGCGAGCGGCTGAGGATAAAAAAGTTGCGGCGGAAGAACCACGAGTAAACGGGCATAGTGAACGAGAAGATGAGCGAGATAATGTAAAAAGTGGATGGCTGGTGGTACAAGAGCGACAGAACCGCGAGGTCTTTTGCGGATGAAAGCTTGAAGCAAAGAACGCGAGAGAGAATTGCGTGCCGGAGTGTGTATCTGCGCCTCAACGGGGTACGCAAGAATGATAAAAGAACGGATTCCGCGGATGGGGTTGGTTTTTCGGGGGAGGGATGAGAATGGGCAAGGGAAAGTTCGCGTGTAGTAAGACAAAGAGGCGAATGGCGCTTGGTTAGTTTGTTTTAGGTCCGATTACCGTCTCTAGCAATTTACCTTCCTTGCGCATACTTCGCACTTCTCAGTTTACACACGGCGGAAGCTCGCCCTGTGTGTATATATATATATATACATTAGGGTGGTCCACTTTTTACCTTGTTTTCAATTTTTTTGCGGGCCACCTCATCAAATTGTGACAAATAGAGAAAAAAAATATCACAAAGCCTTCCTGTAATCGGAAAATGTTTAGAGGTCGCTACCGAGCATTATAACATTCTTACTATATATTTTTCTCACCATGGAGCCTCGACTCGTTTCGAGTATGTCTTTATCGGATTATGTTTAAGGTAGTAGTCTCGCCACAGTCACGTTGAAAAGTTTATTTTCCGCTCAATCGATAAAGGCTTCGAAATATTGCAAAATATCCTTATAATGTAGGTTGTACATCTTATCGGGATGTAAAAACTTATAAAGTAATGATGAAAACGCCTAATATAATGTTTACCTAACCCTCACTTTTGTATCAGACTATCCATTCTGACTACTAATACGTAGATACTCTGCGTATACGAATATGCACATACTACTGTAATCTAGTTCTAGTCTGTTCCAGTCGCTTCGTGGCGCTAGCGCCGCTAGACATTGCTTAATTTAGATCGCTATATCTCTGAAACTAGACGGTCAAAATTCATGATTTCTTTACCCACTTAGTCATATGTTCTTCTGTAATTGAAAATTTAAAACAAAATCTGTAGAAAATTTTCGAAGTTATTGCGTGAAATTTTCCACTGCTCTCCATAAGAACACGCGTAAAACCATGAAATCTTTCATTGCCAATATCTCGAAAAAGGAACGGTAAATCCTTTTGCAAGTTTGGAGGTCATTATTGAATAGTGTCCAGAATGAGTCCTCAAAATAAACGGCCTGGCGAGACTACTACCTTAAAGTGGCTACTACTGTCCTAAAAAAGTTTATGATCCATCTATGGTATCTGTCAGAAGACTTAATCTGTTTGTCTTTTTTCGATGATGACGTCCCAATTAAGACGAAGCTTGAAATGACTGAATCATTAGTACGTCCAGGTGGTACCAGTCTTGAAGTGAAATCTGATATAATAGTCCAGAGACTTCTTAACATCAGATTGGCAGACTTCGTAACCGCTTGTAGCTTGCAATTTTTTGAAATAATAAAAATAGAAGCAATTTTTCTTGCTCGGGACTCACTGGAGTAGAAAAGTGATGAAAGCTTTTTAAAGTGTTTCGCTATTTGCAAAGGACTGATAAAAAATGTAATAAATAATATTTTTGGTATCCATTTTTTGACAGCCTTTTTATTGATGTTTCAAGAAGTTACAAAAAAATTCTGTGTAAAAAAATGAACATTGACAAAGTTATGGGCCTCTAAATATGGTCGTGGAAAAAAGGGTTGATGGTATTGACATGATTTTAAAGGTTTCATTCATCTGAAACAGATGTAAAAAAGTTAAAGTCTGAAGAATAGTTGATTTTTCGCCCTATTTTTTCAAAGGTAAATTTTTTTTATATAGCAATGATAATAATTTCGCAATGCCCGAAGTTGTTACGATAGAGGGATACGTACTGAAGGCCCATACTAAATTTAAAGTCAATCGGTTGAATAGAATTCGAGATTCTATGTCAATCAAGTAGGACAAAGTAGTTTTGAGAAAAACGCGTTATAACGTTATATCAATTGACCATTTCTGCCTCGTAAAGTGTGCTTCCCTCGACTTCGAAATTATGATTTTCTGAAGCTCGTTCTACCTTGCAGGCATTTCTAGCTTCCTTAGAATCTTCTGATTGTCCGATTAGCGCCGGTGCGGCCTCTAAATCCGGCCGCATCAAAATCACTATAACTTTGTAAATATTTGGAATCTCGAAAAGTCGTTTTGAGAACAAATTATCAAGGGTCTATACTTTAAGAAAATGCCACGAAAATCGATTTTTTTTCTTCAAATTTCTAAACTAGAATACCACTTCAAATGAGTTTGGGAGAATGACTGAAAATATAATAGACTTGTACGGAAATGTACATTTGAATAAGATTAAGAATGCAGGTAGGTATTGCGTGCGTAGTTGATAATTACTGAAAGGCAGTCAATTAATTTTGAATGCAAAATTAAAATCTGTATAAGAAAGTTACATAGATTGGAAGATAAAAGCCTATTTCAATCACGTTGAAATTGTTCAAATATATATTTTTGTGTATGTTATTCATTGTTTCTGTTCGATTGCTGCCGATATCAGCCACAATTCCGAAAACGGATGAGTCTTAACATGCGCCTGGTATTCGTCTCTTCATTACTAATGCCGAATTCATAATTAACTCGAATACATGAGGCATCAAAAATTACTTGTCATACGCTATTTATGATATACCAAGAGGTATGAATACTAATGTGAACTTCAAATTACTGGTGCAAATATATTTATACATTTGCCCTAGAAAGTATATTGGGATCCGATATGTACCGATACAAAAACCTATATGTATAACGTCCTCTAAAATGAAATGTTGGACTCGCATGGAATTCCTTAAGTGAAATTGCAAAACTTTTGACCTTCAAAAAATGTCCATTCCCCATCATATACACAACCTAACGTTATTTTAATATTGATGCTGAAGACATTGGGATTTATATAATACTGAGTATGTACGGGAAAATCGGCTAGTATGAGGACGGTTCTCGAAGTCGAAAGCTTCAAAATCACTAACCCTTTAAATGTACCTTGAAAAGTCTACGGCAATCCACGGAAGCATATTTTAAAATCTCACAATCACATCGTTTGTAATTCATTCTTACTGACATTTCTTGAATTATCGCGAAAAAAATAATTCGTATTTTATCGCAAAACATATTTATTGAAAAAAGTATTTATATTTCCATATACGCGAAAACGCATACGCATTTAGGGCAAGGTGTTATAGGAGTACGCACCTAAGCTTCAAAGCGGTGAAAAAAAAAACAAACAAATACATTTAACGAATCTGATTATTTTTTTAATTGACAGAATATCTAGTACCCTAATTAAATTATGAACGACAATTAGGAATCTCAATTTTTTTTTACATAACAAATTAAAAACTACAAAAAAGGATTTCCGAACTCTTAGACATGCGGACGTTCAACAGTACGCACGAGGGGCGATAAGAGTACGCAAGCTTCAATCGACACATAAATTGCAAATGAAGATGCCCACATTTGTTTGAGAGTTGGGGAGCTGGAGTACTGGAGCACTGGGAAACTGGAGAATTGGAGAGCTGGAGGGCTGGAGAGCTGGAAAGCTTGAGAGCTGGAGAGAGAGAGAGAGAGAGAGAGGGAGAGAGAGAGAGAGAGAGAGAGAGAGAGAGAGAGAGAGAGAGAGAGAGAGAGAGAGAGAGAGAGAGAGAGAGAGAGAGAGAGAGAGAGAGAGAGAGAGGAGAGAGAGAGAGAGAGGGAGAGAGAGTTGGAGAGTTGGAGAGTTGGGGAATTGGAGAGTCGTGAAGTTCGTGAAGTTCGCTAAGTTCGCAAAGTTCGCGAAGTTCTCGAAGTTCGTGAGGATCGTGAAGTTCGAAAGTTCTCTTCAGCCTTCTACGAAGAGTGGCTTCAGTCGCTTTCAATGAACGTGCTTACCGCCCTTATAGATTCACAATTATTAACTCGTTTCCTTGCATTTGCAAGATCCGTAATTGACCATAGACTTCGGTCGGTAGTTCGTTTCCTTCGGGACATGTTGAAAGTAAAAAAAAACATAATCTTTAACAACAGTCGTATAAGAGTACGCGTGTACTTCTACATACCGAAGCACTGCGTATTCTTATACGACCTGCACATTTGTAACAAACATGACTGTTACTGCCATTTATTGATGAGATGCGAAATTTCTTTCATTTTGAACCTTAGTAAACCGGCGTACGAAATTAACAGTTGTTTTTGAAGAAAGTAAATTGTGTTTCGTACTTGTAATGCTTTGAAAATGTCAAAAATAAATAAGAAATTGCAACCAAAACTTCAAACTCACCTGGCCTGTCCGTTTTATTCCACTTTGAATTTTTTTTTGTCACAACCACTTAGCCCGTTAGGCGGTTCAAAAATAACAAAATTTAGCTTCCATTAGCAAACCGCTTCGTCCGTAGAGTAACTGCGTACTCCAATACCACCTTACCCTATATAATTTCCTTAGTTCCAACGTACACCCTGAGGGTTTTTACATATTACCCTATCGAATTAAGCCCTTTCCTATCACGTCCTACCCGCAATTCGCTAATCTAACCTAACTTCTATTGGCCCTCCGCTCACTGGATGACGTGCTGCCAGCCGGTGCGCAGCTAAGCGGTCACCACTCCGAGTATCGGACATGCTCAACGCTACTTAACTCCAATGATCACCGGATACGGACTCGTTCACATATATATATATATATTTGTAAATTCGTAGAATATCTGCTGTACAGTGATGGGCAAAATAATAGGTACGTCGTCATGTGCGATAGATTGAGCCATTAAACGTATACGTGTACATATAATCCCCATAGGCTTATACTTACAGGTATAATACTGATTGAGATGTTCAGGTAGAGATAGCGAAAGGTGTGAGAGCAGAGAGGCCGCCCGGTACAGAATCTTCGAAACGAGAAACAAAATCAGATAAAGGTCTGGCAAGGCTAGAGATTTTCTCGCTCGTTTCTCCAAGAGCGAACTAATTCGAAGAATTTACTATACATCTGCGCATACATAGTGCGCATATATACATACATATCGGAGGAATATATTTAAAAAAACATATAGATATAGTAGAGCGGCAAACGAGTCTTCTGCAGTATTTGGTAGCGACGGTGGCACTGATTTTATGTGCCCGGTTTGGGTAACGCCCTTACGAGGGTCGACGCGTAACAGCTCCTCGCTCTTGCTCGGTCCTTTATCCCCTTCTAACCCAGGCTCGTGCGTATATGTATGTATATATATATATAAGTATGCCTATGTATACATATAATATACATGGCAAACGAATCTCTCGTTTCACGTACGTTTTCGGTGGTTCTGCGAGAGGGTAAATGGGAAACCGTGCGGCCGTGACAATATCCAGACGGAAGTCTTTTTATGAGAATATATTGGACCTCGGTATCGAATCGATATCCTCTCGTTCCGATAGTGAAAGAGACAGAAATGCGAGAAGAGTGGGAGGAAAGAGAGACGGAAGTTGATACGTACATATAGGAATATAACCAACCTACTCCGCTACCCTCTGTCCCTTCTCCTGCTGTATTTTACACTCAAGATCTACATACAGTTTGCTTTCCAGGGGAGAGAGAGAGAGAGAGAGAGGGAGAGAGAAAGAAAGTTGCTTTCCAGGGGAGAGAGAGAGAGAGAGAGAGGGAGAGAGAAAGAAAGAAGCAAATTCGCCGCTCGCTGATGCATTTTATTGGATCGATGCACATCCGATGAAAAAAAGACTGATTCTTCTGCTCTTCCGTGCTATTCTGGTCTTCTTAATCTTTTTTTAATCGCCCGCTTTTCTAACAACGAACGTTTTGCACGTTTCAATTTCTCTTCTTTTTTTTTCCTCACCGTGTTCCGGAGCTTCTTTTTTTTTCATCTCATTTCTGCAGCTACAACGGAGCACCGATAAAAATATACTTGAACCGGATTTTTGACGTTTTTTTTCCTCGGAATAAAATGGTTCTTTTTTCAAATCACAATTGGTGAGTTAAATGCATTTTTTCTTTAACTTCTTGTCTTGTCGCGGGAGAACAAGACAAAGGTATTCTTACAGGTAGTGGACATATGCGCGCAATAAAAGCGGGAGCGAAAACGTTGGAGTGAATCGGTAATGAAAAATGATCGCTGCTCGAAAAGGTCGGGCGAACAAACGCGGAGAAAATTGGGTGCAAATTTGGATAATAATGATGATTTCGGTTAATACGATGCAATTTTTTTGGAAACGGACGCGAATTTAGTCTCTCGGAGTGATAAATTGTGAATGTGGGCAGAAATCAATGCCCCGTTTGGTAAGGGTTGAAGGCTGGATTTATGATCGAAGCGAATAATTAAAAGGAATTTGGGATATTTCCAATGAAACTGTAGGGAGATGCAATTAAGAACAATTCATTATTGAAATTTCGCATGGCATATAATTGTGTAAAAGGTGAAATAATGTACGGACTGATCGAACAGTATGTAGGTCGAATGTTAATTATAATCAGTTATAAATCATTCTAAACGGTCTACATAAGATTGAAATACCGAAAATACGATTTTTTAACTTCATGAATTTATGGCCTATGATCTCAACTTTAAATAGCCATGAAGATTTTGTAAAAATTTGAAACATTCACCGAGTTATGACGTTTATGGTGAATGGCCATGAGGGCTGAAAAAAAAAGTAATACGATTTTTATTGCATACTTCTATAGCCTATGGTTTTGACTTTAATTTGCTATAAAGATTTTGTAAAAAACTATTTTTTCAAGATTTTTTCATTTGTTTAGCATTTGATAATGACAAACGATAAGAGTTGTTTTTTTCGGTCGGGAATCGAACTTTTTTTTCTACAGCTTGTCATTTTCGTAATTCCTAAAATTCGAAGAAAGTATCCGGTCTCACAAAAGTTTTCTTATTATACTAAAAGTACATTTTTTATTTTCCATTTAGATCACTTTAATTGCCCGAACCATCCACATCGATTGGCTATGCAGCAACGGTGGCACTTTGTTTAAATAATAATAACTTCGTAGTTTATCGACATTGTCCAATAAAAAAAAAACTGAAACTTGACGTCGTCATCCTAATGCTTAAAAAAAAAAACGTATCCAAAATCGACCTGTTTTGTGGGCCCTATGCAAACCGGTTTAATGTGACTGCTGCGATGTAATGTTATTGATAGAAAATAGCATGGCGGATCGCAATGCGATGCATGCAACTTTGAATTTTTGTACCCTACGAGAAATCCACTTGAGGCTACTGTCGGGAATAAGTTGTCACGAATTTGACATTTTAATTATGAGATGGGTCTTTCCATCCCATTCCGAGTTCCTCCCCCATTATGCTACGGCGATACGGAACTTTCATTACAAAAATTGTTATTTTATGAGATGTTTCGTCCGGACGAACTGACAATGGAATTGTTGCTGCGTTTCACGCCATTCGGTTTGTGCTCTCAAAATTGTTTCCCGTGTACGGACAAAGCGAGATTCTCCGGCAATTTCGAGTATAACGTGAAGGCTTGGAAAAAATGAAATATTTGGGCGATAAGGTAGGGGAGAGGCAAGACGGCGTATTTAAGGTTTGAAGCTCAATAAAACCCATGTTTTTAAAGTGACATAATCATATTTATTTCTAAGGCAACCTACAATAATCAGTATTACAAGATTTGGTCAAATTAGAAACATTCGAGTCATAATTATAGCAAATAAAAATTTTAAACAAAAAAAGATAGATCTCCCCATCTTGCCCCATACTGCGGGCAAGATGGGGGTACCCTCCGGGGACATGATGGGGGTACATTATTTCCCAATCACACTACACCCAAAGAAGTAGCTTTATTCGGGCTGGCAAAGTGCACATACATGAATAGTGTTTTTTTTTTCTTTAATTCAGCTTCTTTCTTTTTCATTTCTTGCTTAACGCATAGCTTCTTCGGGCCATGTTCCCCCTCTCCGTCTTGCTTTTATAATTCCGCACCATCCTAGAAGAGGCGGCAGCTATGTGTAGCACACAGTTTCATCAAAGAAGATTATTTAAATGTAATAATACACATGCTGCCTGAAAAATAACATAAAAATCACAAAAAACTGGATAATCCTGTGTCCCATGTACTATGTATTAGATGGGGATCTACCACCCCATCTTGCCCCACCGTATATTTTGTCAATCAAATATTTATAATAAAATAACGACACGCAACGAAGCACATAGCAAGCCCTTGCCTGATTCTACATTAAATATAGCACATATAGCAACAGCACGTCACCATCTAGCCTTAATTGACAAAGCACAGTCACAGCCGAAACCAAATTTTAAAACGCCAAAAAGTATACGAAAAATCAGCTTTCTCTTCATCACGAGATATGCGTGCACTCTGGAGCGACGATACACGGACGACTGATGGGTGTCATGGGTAGCGCATCGTATGATGCCAGAACGAGTGTGATTGATTCATTCAGATTGAGTATTTGGCCGGATACCCCGTCTTGCTCGCAACCCTGTCTTGCCCGCTCTCCCCTAAATAGTTCATTTTGAAAAATATCGATATGGTTAGAAGTTATTTTTTTTCCAACTCATAGCCTTGTGGGTTTTTACGTATTACCCTTTCCAATTGAAACCTTTCCTGTCACTACCTCGCCGCATTTTGCTAATCTAACCTAACTTCCGTTGCGTTCTCAGCCGTCTTAAGCTACAGTATACCGCATTTGCCAAGGGTACGGGGAAACTGTGAAAAACCTGTACCGGTATAGACGGCCCCATATTCTTCTGATTCTCTGGTGCACAATACTTTTACTCAAGTATCTACACCAAAGTATCAGAAGGATTTCGCTCACTGGTTGATCCGTCAGCTGGTGCATGGCAAAGCGGACACCGCTTCGAGTATTGGCCATGCGCAACGCTGCTTAACTCGAAAAACCACCGGAGCTTGAATCGCGAGCGCACACCCACCAGTGTCGGTAAGTTAATAATAGTAATAGAATACTATTGACAGCATGAATAATAATAATATTAATACTTTCGAAAGATAATAATGTTGATACAATGATATAAATTGTACTAATGATATATATGAATAGAATAATGTAGAAAGTATCAAAAGATTATAACATTGCAGCGATAAATATCACGAGTATAAAAAGATACATGGTTTTATAGAAGCTTATCAATAGCATTAAAACATATTAATATCATATGAATAATATGGCCAGATCATTACTAATGGAGCAATAAATCTAAAAAAATGAATCAATCAAATGAATCCTGAATTAAAAACGATCTCGTTGATTTGTCCAACAGATATGATATTTATAATTATCCATCACTTAAAAATATCAACTATCTTCATTCGCTTTATCGTTCTACTTTTATCTTCACAATTAACCCTTTCGAGGCTCTCACACGAATTAATGAAAAATCTGTCGATTCTTATTCTCTACGATCGATTTTTTTTTCCACAAACGATAAAAGAAACTTGAAATGAACGGGTA